>OX387247.1:3776718-3841718 GCA_947562095.1 Branchellion lobata | reverse complement strand
TCACTTAAAAATTACTTTGTTATTTACAAGGGTTTGCCCTTGTAAATAACAAGTGAGGTTTTGAGATTTATTGGAGATTACACGCATGTGAGCGTATAAACAAAAAAAATTGGTTTTATGTGTCATTCGAGTCATGAACGTGAGTCATCGATTGTGTTTTCCTCGTTTGATGAAAAACTCTCATTTGGAAAAACACAAAGCAAAATAGTAAGTAAGTAAAAATTAAAAAAAAACATTTTGGTGACTCAAAAGGAATAAGCGTGGCTTTCAAAGGTGATTTTATTCATAGTTTCCGTTATAATGGGAGCCTTTTCAGTGTCAACAAGCTGTAAACATTTGAAAACCAAGTTGAAAAAACTTAAAAATTATTTTTTAACACTTTTTCCTTATCAGGCGATCGTTTGTGGGAACGTCTGCAGACTTGTTTTGTTTGAAAGAACGAATGTTCCTCACCTTTTGTCTGCTTCAGGCTTGTCACAGCACAGTCAGTGGCAAGTGATTGGGTCTAGCAACGCTTTGCAACAATTAATTTAAATCAGTTTCAACCTTCAAAGTAACCTTTACGAGGTAAATCTTTCAAAAATTGTCAATGTTGCTCTTGGAAAGCTCTTTCTTTTTCAACTTTCGTTTTTTTTATAGAACTTACTTCACACAGATTAGCATAGATTCAAGGTTCATTTACAAGTAAGACATCTAGGCTTCTAGCACTGGAAAGACTGCCGCGTGGAGTTTGTGTTGGGATTTCAAGTCCTTGTGAACACACGAGGTTTCGAATACGCGCACAACTGCTGTAGGGCGCCCATCTGTTCACCGTCCCATGTCGAGCAGCCTTATAAATACTAGCCATAAAAGTACACCCCGGCAGTTGTATCGAGCGCTTCGTGAATCGACTAAAGTAGTTACGGCTCTATTTATAATTGAAATCCCCTCAGACGCTTGGGTAACCGGATTTCATATTTTTACAACGTTCAATTTTATTTCTTTGGCTTTTTTTTTCAAGGTGAAAATAACACAGAAATATTAAATCGATCTACGACAGCATTCCCACAGTGAATTCCGCCTAATAGGAATATAAAAATCTTTATGTTTTGTTAATCACTTGGCACGAAGCGTTTTCATATGCGTCAAAAGCGCAGATTTAGAAATAAAAGTTATTTGAATGGTCTTCCATCGATTTCCTTGACTCATTGTGCAAGTGTTATATTTCCAATATTTCACAGCCGAGGCTTTCATGTGGCAGGTTAAGAAGGTGGAGGCATTGCTTGCTTGGTGGGATCTAACTAAACATTAATACATCAAAAGCTCTTTCAATCTTCCTGAAATGGTTCTTTTCTTGAAAACATGAAAGGAAGACGACTTATTCGTTTGTTGCTATGCAACCATTGTTAATGAACTAGTGAAATCGGAAACAAGAAATACTGCGCTGATGATTTCATATCACGGGTGCATCAGTGAACTAGTGGTTGCAATTGTGGTTGTAGTATAAAACTAAATAAGTTATGTTTGTGTGGGTGTTGTGATGGAGAGTCTACAAACGAATTATAATATAGTATCTAATAAACTACGCAATGCTAGATGATGGTTTTATAAACAAAAAAGTGAAAAAAAGTCCATGAAAATTTAAAAAAATTAGTTAAAATCGTCTGTAACAACAAGCCCAGTAGCGGGAAACACCAATAATACCAAGAAAACAGTACTTTCCGCATGATGGCCGTATTGGCTCTCCCAGCCTTTTATGACATTTCCATTTCCTTTCAAGGTCTCTTCTCACTCTCATGAATCATCCTTCCCCTTGTGTCTCCCTTCAGTTGTTCTTCTTGCTGGTGAGCTTGTAGTTCTTACGGGACCTTAGGAGCAGAAGCCCGAAGGCGATGAGTCTGAAGACCAGCATCAGCACCAGCAGCATCATGAAGTCAAACGTGAGGTTGTCCTGCGAAATCATTAGTTCTCTCTACAGAAGGGTGTTTAGAGCCGAAGAACTGCCGGCCAATCGACATTTCAATAAATCATTCATCTTCCAAAACGCTAATCTAATCAAAATATTTGTATAGCGCTGATTTCACACTTTTCAAAAACGCTCATTTATTCGTTTAACACTCACTTGAGTAGCCAAAATCTTAATTCAACCTTTCCACACCTTCCATCATCCAGTAGCTGCCACCACCCAATCAACTATAATCACCCCCACCATCCCATCAACCATCAGTTCCACCACCACCCAATCAACTATAATCACCCCCACCATCCCATCAACCATCAGTTCCACCACCACCCAATCAACTATAATCACCCCCACCATCGATCAACCATCAGTTCCACCACCACCCAATCAACTATAATCACCCCCACCATCCCATCAACCATCGGTTCCACCACCACCCAATCAACTATAATCACCCCCACCATCGATCAATCATCAGTTCCACCACCACCCAATCAACTATAATCACCCCCACCATCGATCAACCATCAGTTCCACCACCACCCAATCAACTATAATCACCCCCACCATCGATCAACCATCAGTTCCACCACCACCCAATCAACTATAATCAACCCCACCATCGATCAACCATCAGTTCCACCACCACCCAATCAACTATAATCACCCCCACCATCCCATCAACCATCAGTTCCACCACCACCCAATCAACTATAATCACCCCCACCATCGATCAACCATCAGTTCCACCACCACCCAATCAACTATAATCACCCCCACCATCGATCAACCATCAGTTCCACCACCACCCAATCAACTATAATCACCCCCACCATCGATCAACCATCAGTTCCACCACCACCCAATCAACTATAATCACCCCCACCATCGATCAACCATCAGTTCCACCACCACCACCCAACCACCCATCCACCTCCCACCTCAGAGTAGGACAGAGAGGCGACCACCTCCTTTCCAGTGGTGAAGCACTTCCCTGTCATGTTCTTGTACTCACACTCTGCAGACGACAGTGTTCAAGCATCATCCCCTTTCTAAATACCTCAACCATGTTCCATTTTAAATTCACTTTAAACATCCATTTTTAAATTATTCCAAATTTAATTAATTTTTAAATTATTCCAAATTTAATTAATTTTAAAATTATTTTAAATTAAATTAATTTTTAAATTGTTTTAAATACAATTTATTTTTTAATTATTTCAAATTTAATCCCTTAATTTATCAAATTGACAAAAAAAGAAAAGTTAACGGTGAACATTCGAGATGATGAATATTTTGCATTAAGTGATTATTCTTTATTTCGCCATTCCTCATCGATTCACAAGAACAAAGAAACGGCTCACGAATGTGGTTCGTGAATGTTATAAATAATTTAAGCAATCATGCAACAAATTAATGATTCATTGGTCGTTAGCTCCTTTTTTCTTATTGATTCGAATGAATAAAAAATGCGTTTCATGAATGTGCTTCAAAAGTTTGGTTTGTGAACGTAGTTCATGGTAAGGAGTTGAAGAAGTGGTTATAGAGAAGAAGGACTCATTCATGATTACCCAAGTGTTGCACGTTGTTCCACTGGTTCACCACCAAAATCTCGTTGGCGTAAGTGAACCATGACACGTACTTGAGCCACGCCAGATAGACTGGAATGGTGCTGGAAGGGTGTGTGTTGTATGTGTGTGTGTAAAGTTTGTTTGTTTGTTTGTTTGTTTGTTTGTTTGTTTGTTTGTTTGTTTGTTTGTTTGTTTGTTAGTTTGTTCGTGTTTGTTTGTTGTTTGTTCTGTTGTTTGTTTTTTTGTGTTTGTGCGTGTTTTTTTGTTTTTGGTATTAAATTTGTTTGTTTGTGCAATATATTCTTGTTAACTTGAAAAAGCCATAAATAAATAGACAAAATTAAATTTATCAAATCTCCTCGAAATCTTCCTCAAAAGCATGATTCCGTGAAACACAACTCCATGCAACTCCACACTCCACCCATTCTAACGCAGCGTTGACGAAGAAACCACCGATCATGAGGCAAGGTGTGATGAAGAGGGGACCGAAGGCAATGGCCTTGGCGGTGTTGTTGAACATGGTAGAGAGCAAGTAGCCTGGTGGTGGTGGTGGTGGTGGTGGTGGTGGTGGTGGTGGTGGTGGTGGTGGTGGTGGTGGTAGGGGTGGTGGTAGTGGTGGTGGTGGTGGTGGTGGTGGTGGTGGTGGTGGTGGTGGTGGGGGTAGTGGTAGTGGTGGTGGTGGTGGTGGTGGTGGTGGTGGTGGTGGTGGTGGTGGTGGTGGAAACAGTGGGGGCAGTGGGGGCAGTGGGGGTGATGGTATTTTGTGTGATGGTCTGATCGTTTTAAAGTATATGTGACAAAAGTTGACGATTTTTACACTAGAAGTAGTTCTAATACATAAACAGAAGTTCTTAAACTGGCGTGAACTTTTTTGGTTATAAAAACCATCAAAAATTCCATTCAACCCCCCCCATCAACACCCGCCATCAACACCACCAATCAACACCACCAATCAACACCACCAATCAACACCACCAATCAACACCACCAATCAACACCACCAATCAACACCACCAATCAACACCACCAATCAACACCATCAGTCAACGCCACCTACCGAAAGACACAGAAACATTGCAGACCATGAAGTTGCAAGCGAAACATATGAAGAAGGCGTTCACGGTGTTGTAGAACCCTGGCGAGTGGTGAACTATTTCAATACTTCACGGCGTTAAAGTGACTATAAAAATCGTATTTACACTGTTTCAACTTCTGTACAGTTTTTAGATTAATTTTTTGAATGGATATTTATTTGTATTTGTTATTATTATTAAATTTGAATTGTGAATTCATGCATTGAAATACGTAATAGTAAGGGAGACATAAACGAACCGATGGACCAGTACATGAGAGCCGTGAAGAGGAATGGCAGGATGGTAAATTGGGGGATCTGGAGGTGGGAACGGATTAACCGCTGAATGTTGGAAAGCACTCAGAATTTTTAATATTTTCAAACTTTTTAAACAGTTATCCTTTTTATGCCCCCACTTCTGCACGCAATGCAATCTTCAAAACCTTCATATCCAGCCCTTCAAGCTCCAACAACCACTCCCTTCAACCTCCAAAAGCTTCACAACAACCACCCCTCACAATCTTTACACCTTTCCACAACCATCCTTTCCACCCTCCGTGTTACTTCCACAACCACCCTCCATGCAACCTCCACTAGAGTCTTGCACAGGAAGTACACGTCAGACCTGTAGACCCCGTTGAAGTGTTCACGCAGGTACACCGGGAACTCCGAAGGAAAGACCTGCGTGTTAAATTGAAGTTAACAATAAATAAAAATAATATTTGAGTTTCAAATAAAAATAATGAATTTTCATGGTATGAACGAAGGTGAACGAAATTTAATTTTTTTTGTATTTTTAATATTTTTATTCGTAAATTTGGTGCTTTTGACGTCTGGAGCTTTTTAGGCAGTGAAGCATGACATCTCACCTGGTTTATTCTTTTATTTAGAGATTATTAATGAGAATGAATCCAAATTATGTTTAGTACCATGACAACATTGAAGATGAATCCTAAAGTCATCTGCATCTCCATCAGGAACAAGGCTCCGTTGATGTTGGACACCCCTCGAATATAATGGTATGGCTCATTTACAATAGCATCTCTTCGTGAAAATATTTTTGCAAATAAATTTTCAAAAAAAGAATTTTCGGATGAAAGCTTCGAAATAGAAAAGTTTAAAGTTTCAGGTTCAAACTACCAGCTTGGTTCATTTTCTGCTGCCAGTAGGTGAGGCTGTATATGAAAGAAAGCACCTGCGAAGAGACAAAGGATGACGTCATCAGGTCATCTACGTCCAAACCTCTTTTCACTTGTTTCCAACACAAGTCATAACTCTCTACCACTTTATCTTCATTTTATTTTTTTTTCTCCATTCATGCCTTTCAAACACATAAGATCGCCATTCTAGTTTTTTCACAAAACCTTTTTTCGCTGCTACTCACAGCCACTCCCAGCCGTTTTCAGCCACTCCCAGCCACTTTCAGCCACTCCCAGCCTCTTTAAGTCACTCCCAGCCACTCACAGCCACGTCCAACCACTCACAGCCTTTTCCAACCACTCACGATGATCTGCAGCAGTCTGATCCTGAAGACAGCGGGTTCCCTCAGGTTGTGCAAGCCACAGCGCCACATCAGCAACAGAAACTGTCTGCCCCAGTGGGCTTTGTACCTTTTTTTGTATGTGTGCATATGTGTGTGTGTCTGTTTGTTGGTTAGTGGTTTTGTATTTGTTTGTAGATATGTGTTTTTATATGTGCGTGCATTTGTTTGTGGATGTGTGTATATAACTTTTCGGGGAAGAGTATCTACTGCATTCTCTCTTACATAATCTAAATCCAACTCACGGGGACAAATCAGCAAAGGATTCTTCTTCATACTATGGAAGAAAAACAAAACACAAAAATTAAAAGTTAAATTCAGATGTTCTTGGAATTATCCTCTAATAAATAAACAAATCTGAAACAAAGAGCATTAATTCGCCATCAAAATTTGTTCCAAAGAATAAAAAGTATCAAGTGAAGCGTCATAGAAAGGAGAATAACTTTTTTACCATGGCTCCGTTCTCGTTGCCGGTGTTTTCCTGGATCACTTCACTGACGTACTGAGCCTCTTCGGTCTCCTCGAAGGTGTCACAGATGCTCTGGGAGGAGTTTGTGGAAAGGTTTGGAGAGATTAGAGGTGATTTTCAAAGAAAGAATTGTTATATAATATAATTGTTAGTTTTTGTTGGAGTGACAGTCACTATAACACCACCCATGCTCTCATTCTAATGTAATCTCATTGAGTCTTTTCTGGTCTGACAACTTCAGTCAAAGCAATTTCATAACACCCATATTTTTAATACCAAAGGTGGTCTTGAAACTCTACGGGGTTAAGGCCACTATAATACAGTTCGTGTTTGTATTGTATTGTATTGTATTCATTAAAAACTCTGTTTTTCAATACATTTTCCAGCTTAATTTCAGCTCAAACAAATCGACCAGTTTTTTTACATCGCACTTCTCCCTTGACTCCTTCTCTTGGCCTGGTTCAATAGCGAGAGCCTTGATGAAGTGGTCAGCAGGGTTGTAGTTCTGTGGCAGTGGGTAGCCGCACCTGCCAGTAGTTAGGAAGCCAATGGTGAAAATCTTCACTTTTATGAATTTATTTAATTTTTTAGAATATATTTTTATTTATTTTTTTTATTATTATTTTTTTTTTCAAATTATTTAGATTTTTCATTTTTTACCTTCAAATTATTTATAATTTGTTTTTATTAATTTTATGTTATTTTCAAATAATTTTATTCTATCTTACCTTATTTCCATTTTAGTTTTATCCAATCATTTTTTTAAAGTTTAGTTCTCATTTTGCATTGTAAGTCGTCAGCACCGGTCGAAGAATCCGGTGGCAGCTCTGGCAGGTCCTATGTACGCCACCCTGCCTTCACTGATCAGCATCAGTCTGTGGGGGTGGTGGTGGTGGTGGTGGTGGTGGTGGTGGTGGTGGTGGTGGTGGTGGTGGGGGTGGTGGTGGTGGTAGTAGTGGCGATGGTGGTGGTAGTGGCGATGGTGGTGGTAGCGGTGCATAACCAAAGCAAAAAATTGGAAAAAAAAAGAATTTTTTATCAACTTTTGAAAATTATTTTCTATCAAGTAGACTAGTTGAATATCAAAATTTCTTTTGTCACCAAGAAACTTAATTTCATCAGAAATACTTCATTTTGAAACATTTTCTATCACATTAACTATTTCATTGAGGACATCAGGCAGACAGGCATTTAAAAAGCATTCACTTGTCGAAGAGCTCGAAGAGCTCCGAGGAAGGCTGGTGGATGGTGCAGATGATGGACCTTCCTGTGAGGAGGGCATCGTCGTAGGCGTTGTTGAGACACCGGCATGAGGTGGAGGTTAAGATTGGGCTTAAGTTGTGGAAATAGTTTCCACCCGTGGATAATTTTACAAGACAGTAAACGTATAGGTAGCTTTGAAGTTTGTACGAGCGTTATGAGTGGACAAAGCTGCAACCTCAGAGTGATTATTGAGATAAGAGTCATTATTTTTGAAGAAGTTTCAAAAGCGCCACCTCTCCTGGCCAGTTGTTTGAGGGTGAGAAGGATGTTGTTGGCCATGTAGGAGTCGAGGCCTGAGGTTGGTTCGTCCAAGAACATGAGAGAGGGGTTGGTGAGGAGCTGGGGGGGAGGAGGGGTGAAGAGTTGTGGGTGGGTGAAGGTTGGGTTTGTTGGTGGATAAGTGATTAGATGGTTGAATGGATTAGTTAAAAGATGCATGAGTGAATGGATTAGTGAGTGGATGCATGAGTGAATAGATGCATGAATGAATGGATTAGTGGAGAGGTGCATGGGTGAATGGATTAGTGAATGGATGCATGGGTGAATGGATAGCTAGATGGGCAACTAAACAATTGGACGGGTGAATTTGAGTGGATAGATGAATGAGATGGTAGGTGAGTAAATTTTAAGTTGGATTGGTGGAGAAATATAAGTACAGTGTGTTTTCCAAATGTGTTGGAAAGGTTTTAATGTTAAAAGGGTTGTTGGAAGATCTTCTGAGTGTTTCACCTCTGAAGCAAATGCCAGTCGCTTCTTCTCACCCCCTGAAATTCCCTGTAAATATCCTTCCATTGTAAAGTTGTTATTTCAAATATTTTTCAATTCATTGTTTTTGTATTTTTCATAAAAACATATTAAAAAGGCTTCTTATTAACTCAAAAGCGCCTTAAACCGACTAGCTTCCAGCTCCTTTCAAATTCATAACCATTGCACCACTGTTGTTATTCCATACCGCAAAGTCAGTCAACCAAACCCGTCCATCCCTTCACCTTTATCTTCCCTGCTTCTCCTATCTTCACATCTGCACACTTCAACAGACCCATCTCTTGCATCACCTGTATTTAAAACATTTTTAAACTTTTAAAAAAATTATTTTTATTTAATTTAATTTTTTTAAAAACTTTCGCTAATTAAATCCGTCAGTCTACAATAGTATACATAACTCTCATTTGAAGTTAAATATTGGTGGAATTTTTCACCTCCTTCACCCTATCCTCTCGTATCTCCCGCGGTATGTCCTTGTCCATTCGCAACTGAGACTATCATGAAGATGAAAAGATGATGAAGAAAATGATGATAAAGATGAAGACGATGATGAAGATGGAATTGAAAATTAAGATGAAGATGAAGACTACGATGAAAACGAAAATGACGATGAGAATGATGTAACGATAAAGATAATGGTTTATTTTGATTTTGATTGAACTGTAATCAACTTAAAAACAATATTTCAATCAATGTTGAAGCTATTTCTCAGAAGGTGCGCCAGTTTCTGAAAGTCTTGTGCGTTGTCGTCTGTTTTAGATTAGTATCTGGGACTTCATTAATTCGAAAAATCGTCTTCTTCTTCAGTCTTTTTTATCAAAGAAAACCCTTTTAAAAATAATAATACACGTATGCATTCAATGCCACACTGAAATGAAACTTGTTTGATATTGTGTTGTAAAATCTTTTCAGCTTCAGGCTTTTAGTATGGTATTGTATTGTATTGTATTGTATGAAACCTACAGCTTCAAATTGTATTGTAAAAAGCTTGGTATAAGATAGTATCGTTTTGTATGAGAATTCCAGCAGATTAGTCTCAGTTTGAGTTCAATGACCAAAGGCCAAAACACAGAAGAAACAGCTTTCGACCGTTCTAAGAAGGCTCCACCGCCAAGCACCAAAACACCAATAACATTTCTAACAACACAAGCATGAAACCACCATGCAACCACCAGAACACCAACACCACAACATCACCTGGAAGAAGAGGTGTTCCCTCACGGTGATCATGGGCAGGAACAAGTCCTCTTGCTGCACGTACGCTGACAAACTGGGCATGGCCTTGCCTGTCAGGCATCACATCGGCCATTTTTGTTAATTTCTATTAAAATTCCGTGAAGAATACATTTAAGAAATCATTTTAAAAATAAATACCGTGCAACGAAGCCCAATGAAGCATACACAACCAAAAAAAATCCTCAAGCACCTCAGCTGCTTGCCTCGGCGTTTAAAAAATTTTTTTCTTTCTAATGTTTCATCAAAACACATGGAACCCACCTATCTTTCCTCCGTTGACCCTGATGTCGCCAGTGACAACGAGGTCTCCTCGGTTGCGGTAGGTGAGCACGTTGAGAAGGGTCGTCTTGCCAGAGCCGCTGAAGGTGGTTGCATTGATCGATTCTCGTTTTTTGTTTTGTTTTTTATTCATTGAATACTTGATTTATCCATTTGTTCATTTTTTTAGGTATTGACCAATTATTTTGAGTTGAACTCAGACGAGTAAGATGTACACCTTAGTCACATAGCCTTGCTGGCAACACAACAAAGTTGAATTCAAGTGAATTGAAGATTGAAAAGAAAAAAAAATCCACCTTGCCCCCATCACTGCTAGCAAGGTTCCTGGTTCCAGCACACCACTGACTGGGAAGATGAAGGAAAGAATTCCGTAGTTTGTTTCATTGTAAAAATAACTGGAGTTGTAATTGAGGAACAATTCTTCTTTGGTTTCATTGCTGATTAAAATTTATGGCACCGTTCTTCAAGATCTGCTTCTTGGTGGTTTCCAGAGAGACTGGAGGAGGGAAGTTGGTCGTTGGTGGGTTTTTCTCACTGCCAGCGAACAACGATTTCTTGGTCTGATTAAAAAAATGATACAGGGTTTTTAATTAAAAGCAATTGGCCCAGGTTATGGAAAAAGAAAAAAAAGAAAAAAACAGAAAAACAATTTTTAAAATCAAAATAAGTAAGAAATATTTGAAGTGAGAAACAAGAGAAGAAATACACGCAGATCAGCTAGGTACGCACCGATTCGGGGGCGAATACGTTGATGTTGTGCCACGTGAGAGTGATCCTCTCGACCGCGTCTGCGAAGCTCATGCGGTGAAGCTGGTTGAGCTTCTGGAAGAGGGGCGTGTACATGGTGCCGTAGCTGGTGCCAGCTCGCATTGAAGGCCTCCTGCAGAAGCGCTTGCGTGACAGTTTCTTTTTCACAATCTACTCATTTAGTTTCTATTTGTTTATTTCATCTGATTTTCAAGCAAGTTTATGTGAATGCAACTTTTTTTTTTTTTAATTTTCTTACTTTCATTGGTTTTCTTTTTTATTAATTTTTAAAACTATTTTTAATTACTTCGTTTACTTTATTATGACTTCTCATTCAGTCCAACCTGGTGAACTCAGCGATTTTGGCATTGTTGTCTTCTTGACTCTCATTGTACTTCCTGTTGAGACCCACGGCGAACGAGGCCCTCCTGATCTGCTTGAGCAGGGACACCGCTGGGAGGGAAGGACTAGGAAGAAGAGGCCTCCTGTCGTCGTCGTCGTACATTGGCACGTACGTGGATGGGTTGTCTAGAAGATTGGATGCACTGGAGGACTGATGGTCATCGGAGCTTTCTGCAAACTTGACGTCTTGTTGCTTCTTGCTGCCATTCAACTCCTCCTTCGTGCCCTCCTTACTCCTCAAACTCGTCTGCTCCGTGGAGAATTAGTTTTTTGTATATTTTTATTTTCACTCAGCAGTTTTATTTTATTTACATTTTTTTTATTCAAAAAAATTTATATTAATAAAACAATTTTTCAAAAAATAACTTCTATTTCAGTGGTGCTCTCGAGGGGAGCAGAGGTGTCGTCTGCTAACGGAATACTTTCTGCTTCCTCTCCAGTAGTCCCCTTTGTCTCATCCATCTGTGCACCTGTCTCAACTCGATTGATAAATATTCAAAATAATTTTTCATGCAAACTTGTATCCAGGTGAAGGAGTTTTGGAATATCCTACCGTTCTTTGATGCTAGATTTCAACAATACACTGAGTGTCTTTCAACGCGTGTAAGTTAATTTGTTTTCAATAAGTTAGAACAAAGTCTGGTTTACAATGACTTTCTAATGAGGCAAAGGCCTCATGGTCTGTTATAAGAACTTCACTATTTTTCTTCACAAACACACACAACTCATTCAAGGCTCATTTGCTTTCTTGACGATCTTTGGAGTCCAATGCATTTATATAACACGTCCTCATTAAACACTATACAACCAATTCAGTTTATTGGAAGCATCAAAAGGTAATGATTCGCCAGATTCCAATAGACTCTAGGGGTTCTTTCTCTTCTCATCCTTGAATCCTCGTGCCTTTCTGCATGGAACTTGATGACAGCACTGTTAGAACGTCCATCAGCTGGGTCACACAACATTGGCTGCCCGCATGGAAACCTGAAGCCCTCAATGACTCACCCATGCTGGAAAAAAAAGATGGGACACGTGATTCTATTTATACAACGATGACCGTATAAAGATTCATTGGAACAAGAAATATCCGATTATTGTTTAAAATACTTAAAATATTCAGTTATTGCAACGAAGAAAACAATTAAATGTTAAATAGGAGTTGAAAAGTTTGCATGCTGGGGTGTGATGGCGAAGAAGGTGCTAGATGGAATCGTCACAAGACCACACCGAATGTATCGAGTCATTAGTGAAGCAATCATATTTAATGAATTAATAAAAATTAAAGAATCATTCAATTAACCATTTAATTAACTTTAATGAATCATCCAATTAATTAATTTAAAGGAAGCATTTGATATAAGGGAATAACTTTAATGAAATATTTGGTTGGAAAATGAGGGAAGGAGGTTGGGGAGAAGATCAAGGTTGAAGCAATGTGTGTGCTTCGGTCATTATGAAGTTTTAAACGCTGGACCAATGGAATTCGATGGTGGTGGTGGTGGTGGTGGTGGTGGTGAGGGGAAAGAGGATAACAATGAGGAAAAGAAATGAAAAAATAGGAAAGGGGAAGAAACAAAAATAGGAAGAGCAGAAAGGGAAAAATAACAAAAGAAAAAGAAAGAACAAAAGAAAAAGAAGGAACAAAAGAAAAAGAAGGAACAAAAGAAAAAGAAGGAACAAAAGAAAAAGAAGGAACAAAAGAAAAAGAAGGAACAAAATGAATAGAAGAAAGATGGGGAGTAGAGTGGAAAAACAAGGAAGAGGCGTGGTCAGGAAGAGATGATAGAAAGAAAATAGAGAAAGATATGAAAGAGGAATGAAAGATGATGACAAAATAACGATACAATCGTGTGATAATACAGATCTTGGTATTGAATAATCACCATGGCAACGATAGACGTGCTTGATGGTTCGATATGCTTGTGGTTGGTAGGTTGATAAGTTGGTGGGGGTTGATTGGTCGATGGAGGTTGGTCGAAGCTGTGGTAAATTTGTACTAAAGGAAGAGGGCTGTGGTGGATGAGGTGATGAATGGTGAGGCCACTCCAAATCGTATCTTTCAAGTGCTCTCAAATAAACATAACCAAAATAATTCGCCAGTTCGAAAGCAATTTTACGGCTTTAGAGTGATTGTTCGGAAATAAAAATTGAAAAACGGAAAAGGAGGATGAGGCGAGTGGCGGTGCCACTTCAGGATGGGTGAATCAATGAGGAAGAAATGAATGTTTCGAACGTAGCGGAGACTTCAATTTGATAGGACATCTAAACAGCTGCAAGAGACTATAACGAGGAACAACGTAGCGATCGTAACAAG
This sequence comes from Branchellion lobata, assembly GCA_947562095.1. Taxonomy (NCBI): domain Eukaryota; kingdom Metazoa; phylum Annelida; class Clitellata; order Hirudinida; family Piscicolidae; genus Branchellion; species Branchellion lobata. The sequence continues at coordinate 3,828,118 of OX387247.1, read as the reverse complement.
TCACACTCCTCTGCAAAACCCTCAAAACCCCTTCGTCGTCCACACAACGCCGCCATCTACGCACAATCACCTTCGTTGAAACAACCCCCTTTAGAAACACGTTATAACGCGACTAGCTGACAAATAGTTGATGGTGTTCGAAGCCGAAAAAACGGGTGAAGTTGAAAGAGGGGCGGTGTTAACGCGTAGTTTGAGATAACGTCAAAACTAACGTTCAAACAACATACCGTTGGATGTAACTAATGTTGGAAGCATCGAAAAAGTTTGAGTCTACGGTGATAAGCCTATGAAGCTGTGAGTGCATATGAGCGCTTGGTGAAGGGGTCATGAGCTGGAAGTTCAAATGAGGTTCGAGGAGAATGAGAGGATTACTCGAATGATGATAAGCAACTGAATGTTTGTGAGTGTGTGTGTGTGTTTGTGTGTGTGTGTGTGTGTGTGTGTGTGTGTGTGTGTGTGTGTTTGTGTGTTTTTAAAAGTGTTTGAAGCAATGCAGAAATGTGTGGTGCGAAGATTAATACTGTAGTGATATGGGCGGTATGATGGTAGAGTTATGGTGCATGCAATTGTCACGTGTCCTGATAGTTCAGAATGCTAATGTTGTTGTGGAAAGAATAAGGATGATGTGAATAATGAAAAAATTGAACATAAAGTCGATAATCCGTACGAGGTTTTAATAAAACAAGATGCAAGATCTTATGAGTTGTGAGTGGCGCTGTTGATGACGATGATTGTAGAGTAAGACGAAAAAAAAAGAAAGAGAAAAGAGAAGAAATGAAATAAGGAAGAAAAAGAGAAGGGATAAATCCGACGAAGAGAAGAAAGATGGAGATGAAAAAAAGAGAAAGAAATAGAATAATAAAGAAAGAAATAAAAAGAGGCAAAGAAACAGAAAAAAAAAGTAAGAAATGAAGAAAATGATAAAAGGAAATAGGAAAGAATAAGAAAATGGAAAGAGAAAGAGAAGTAGAAAGGAAAGGAGAGAAAGAGGAAGAGAGAAAGAAGGAGAAGGGAGGAGAAAGAGAAAGAGAGGTAGAAAGGGAAGGAGAGAAAGAGGAAGAGAGAAAGAAGGAAAATGGAGGAAGAAGAGAAAAAAGAGAAGAAAAGGAAAGAGATTTTTGTTTTTCATCAATCAATCGCACCACACGGCATTATGGAAGAAATGTGCCAAAAACCATTCAAAAGGGTGAGTATGAAAATAATTTAGTTGTCTTTGTTTCGAAAAGTGAATTATACAAAAATTATTTTTTGAAAATATTTCACTTGGAGAAAAGAAAAAAATGATATCAAAAGTTGATGAATAGTTCGCGAGTAGAAACTGAAGGGACAATGTTTACATCTTTCAAATAAATAAATAAATAAATAAATAAATAAATAAATAAATAAATAAATAAATAAATAAGAGAATAAATAAATAAATGAATAAATAAATAAATAAATAAATAAGAGAATAAATAGATAAATGAATAAATAAATAAAATAATAAATAGATAAATAGATAAAAAATGAATAAATGAATAAATAAATAGATAAACAAATAAATAGATAAATGAATAAATAAACAAATAAATAAATAAACAAACAAATAGAAAACTAAATAGCCCATAGAGTACCCACAGAACCATAATAAGTGTGGCAATGGGAAAACAGAATTTCGTTTGAAAAGAAAATAGCTGAGAGTAAGTGAGACGATTTGGCGCTTGGAGGCCAAAGGAATTAAAGAAATTTGTTTGTGAGGTGGACACGAGGAGGAGAAGGACAAACACATGAATCTGAAATGACAGACATGAGAGCCCAAGAGAGGAGATTAAAAGCTTTAATATAACCCGCTATTGGGTGTTTATTGTTCAGTTGTATTGTTATTGTTACAAAGAAACGTTGTTTTAATTATTGTTGTTATTGTTATTATTATTATTGTTATGAGGTTATGATTTTGGTACTGTTGTTTTTATTATTATTATTGTTATGAAGTTATGGTGTTGTTATTATTATTGTTAATATTATCAATATGTTGTGTGTTCTTGCTGCCGAAGTGTTGTAATATGTTTTTAAGTATCAATATCAACGGTAATGTGTCGTTAAGTTGTATTGTTGTTGGGTGCTTTACGTAGCTTTTATCTTTTTTCAATATTGTTATATGTTACTTATAATCTTTCAGTACTATTGTTTCAGTTGAAATTTTCTGCGTCTTTGTGTTTTTAAGTATTTTTTGTGTTATAAGTGCAAGTATTGAGTGCTGGTGTGAGCAGAACAGCAAGAGTTTTGTTGTTATTGTTTGTTGTTGTCGGACGTTGTTGGTGTTGGTAGTTTTGTTGTTATTGTTTGTTGTTGTTGGTGTTGTTGTTGTTGGACGGTGTTGTTGTTAACGTTGTTGGTGTTGGTAGTTTTTTTGTTGTTATTATTATTGTTGTCGTTGGTAGTTTTTTTGTTATTATTATTGTTGTTGTTGGTAGTTTTGTTGTTGGTGGTTTTGTTGTAATAGTTGGTGATGGTGCAGGAAACGATGGTGCATGCGTCAAACAAATAATCCTCCACTAGAAAATTCATGAAATGACCTTCGAAATAGTAACAGAAAATAACGACAAAAGAAAAATAAATAAATAATAATAATAATAATAATAATAATAATAACCTTAATAAAAATAAGTGTACTATTTTCATACTGGTTCAGACATAAAGAGTATAACAGCGGCAATAATATAAATAAAAGAAATAAATAATATACTTGAAAACAAAGAAATAAAAATAATATCAATAGAATAAACAACAACAGCAAAGATAACAACATCGGCCTTCGAAACGAAACAAGGATTTAACATAGAATAGTTGTTATCAGAGATAATGTATCGAAGAGATAGAGAGGAGGTAAGTGAAGGTGGAAATGGAGTGAAGGGCCGGAGAAAAGAAAATACATGCAGACAGGCAACTGAAGTTTATAATACTAAAATGCAGACGTCATCGTGAACGTAGGAATTGTAAGGGTGGTGGAAACAAGGCGCAAGATACAAAGTGCTTCATCATATCTTCTGCCGCAATGAAGAACCATGGCAAGTCCTTCATCCTACTCACCTCTCCACCCAACACCCCTGGGACATCCTTTGTGCCTGTTCTCAGACTCTAAAAATCTCTCTGAAAATTGTTCCTTTTATTTTTTATTTTTCATCTCTTTAAATATTCTCTTATTTCTCCCCATCTTGCTCTTCATCTTCTTCTTCATCCTCTTCATCTTTATCTTCGTCCTCTTCATCCTCTTCTTCGTCTTCTTCGTCTTCTTCGTCTTCTTCCTCCTCCTCCTCCTCCTCCTCCTCCTCCTCCTCCTCCTCCTCCTCCTCCTCCTCTTCCTCCTTCTCCTCCTCCTCTTCCTCTTCCTCCTTCTCCTCCTCCTCCTCCTCCTCCTCCTCCTCCTCCTCCTCCTCCTCCTCCTCCTCCTCCTCCTCCTCCTCCTCCTCCTCCTCCTCCTCCTCCTCTTCCTCATTCCTCAGGGGTGTTGGTGAAGATGAGGGTGGCATCGTCATCAGAAGTGGTGATGATCTCGCTGGTCGACCTTACACTCAGCAACATCGACGATGGGTTCGACTTTCTCACCTCAATCGCCTCCATCTGTGTCTGTATGGTTGTATGTCTATGTGTATGTTTGTATATGTATGTGTATGTGTACGTGTACGTGTACGTGTACGTGTACGTGTGTGTGTGTGTGTGTGTGTGTGTGTGTGTTTGTGTCTGTAGGGTTATACAATGTGTTTCTGGTTATTAATTTAGTAACCTCATTATAGAATTTGAAAATATTTTAGCGGCAAGTTATGAAAAATGCAAATTCGCAAACATGTAACAATATTAATTGTGCGTGACATCACGCCACCACATAAGAAACCAAGCATGGATCAACAGCCATACACCACCACCACCACCACCACCAGCAGGTTAGCACCAGCAACAAAATACAAAACCACTATCCCTACAATCACCACCACCACCATCATTATAGCCACCATCACCACACCAACAACAGCACAAACCCTCGAGATGACATCGCCGTTGGTTCTCCTGATGCGGTAGAGGTGCCTGAACTTTTCACCAGGCTCCACAAAGGCCCCTGCATGGGAGCCACTGCTGCTGAGGTGAGTCTTGAGCTGCTTGTTGCCCTTGCTGTGGCCTGGAGAGGCCAGCGTTGTGGTCACCATGGGGTGGGAAGGTCGCACTGGTGGTGTGGTGATAAAATTAATAATGGTGATATGGTGATGATGAAATAAATAATAGTGATGTGGTGGTGGTTGAGTTGAGATGATGGTAGTGTGGTGGTGATAGTGTGGTGGTGATGGTGTGGTGGTGATAGTGTGGTGGTGATGGTGTGGTGGTGATAGTGTGGTGGTGATGGTGTGACGGTGAACAAATGGTTGTGATATGGTGTATGGAGATATGACGATGGTATGAAAGAGATGGAATATTATGATAGTGGTGTTGGAGGTGAGGAAAAACAACGCTATAATTCTTTCATTTTTCGCAGATGATTTGATTTATCACCACGTTTCGCTATATAATTATATTATATTATATTATATATGTATATATATATATTCCACTTCCTCTCTATATATATATATATATATATATATATATATATATATATATATATATATATATATATATATATATATATATATATATATATATATATATATATATATATATAGAGGAAGTGGAACACCAACACCAAATAACAAAGAAAAACACCAACCTACATCAACAAACATCAACAACAACAACAGCAACAAAACCAACAAACATCAATAACAAAAAACAACAACATTAACAAAACAAAAAGCATCAACAACAACAAACAACAACAAGCATCAACAACAACAAACAACACCACCACTAACGGGTGCAGTCTTGCAGTTCATAATGGACATCTCTGGCAGAGCAGCCGAACTGGAAAACGAGAGAAGTCACAACCAGCAGTGGAAACAGCGCATACAACAACCACGTTATCCAACACCTTATGACCATGGTCGGAAAGATGGGTGCATTTGTGATGGAGTTGTTGTTGCTGGAAGTGAAGATCATGTTGAGGTTGTTGTCATCAGTGTTGTTCAAAGCTTTGTTGTTGTTGTTTAAAGCTTCGTTGTTATTAATAACGTTTTTTGAAGCTTTATTATTGTTATTATTGTTGTTGTTGTTGTTTTGAACATCAGTGCTTGCTTGAAGGAGGGCTTCAGCAACCGGTTCAGCATCTTGTATGGATTCTCCTTCCCCTCCTTCAGAAGTTTCTTGCAACCCTCCATGAGTTGGTCCACCTGTCTCATCCTCTGCAATACTGCTGCCATTCCTCTCTACACCTCCCTGATGGCTGGCCTGGTGCACAGGGCCTGGGAGTGGAGAGGTTTGTAGTTGTGGAAGACTGAGGTTGTACTTTGGAGGCTCTCTGTGGTGCACTGCAAGCGATCCAGGTGTGGCAGAAAGGTTGGAGGATGTGTTGATTTGACTTGTGGTGCTACTTGCATTAGAAGTTTTCATAGTGGTGGTGATGTAAAGGTACCCATTAATATTTTCATATGTTGTGTTGTTATCACCACCAAGGTAACCACTGAGTGAGTCATTGACTGAATGCACAGAAACATGAGGAGAGAGAACTCTGAAATCTTTTATGATATGCACATGGCCAAGTTTCGCAGTGAGACATTGAGTGGACAATTGGGTCAAAATGGTAGAAGCGTCAAGCAAATGTTCTGCACCGAGAATGACCATGGCAGAACCAACCAAGCAGAATGAAAGGACGAGAATGAACTTTTGTCTGATGCACGACAAGATAAGAAAGATGATACTGAAAGCAAGGATTGTGAGAACGGTGATGAGGATGGAGGTGAGATGGTTCCAGTCGCTGTACGGAGAATACTGCTGGCTGTGCAGTTCCTCTTCTTTTTGGTGCACGCTGAAATAGTTCGGGTTGTTGGAGTCATCTGAGCCATCGAGAAAATTCATCAGTCCACCACTGGTGTATGCAGAATTCTTGTCTGTGAAGTTGCTCTCAAGGGAGGTAATGAATTCTGGGTGCGGCAAATTGGCAAAAATTCTGACTGACACAAGAGTGAAAGTGGTAATGATGAGAGCTCCTGAGAAGCTTGTGAGTTTGACGCCGATGAAGAAAATGAAGAAGCTGGCAATAAGACCTGCCAATAGAGCAGAAAAGATGGCAGTGCTGAGTACAATGATGTGAGGGTCAGTGGGTAAAAAGGCCTCCTGACAAACCATGTAGACCGCTCCCCCCACTGAAGTGGCGCATACTACGAAAACCCCTGTACGCAGCATCCTATAGCCTGGAAAAGTATTTTTAATGAGTAATATTGCTTCAACAATAATTTTGAATAAAAAACTCACCGAAGAAACATAGAAATAGGCCTAAGAGAGCTAAGACGGAGTAAAATATGCAGGGTAGTGGCTTGAGTTGCATCAGGAAAGTGTTGGGACACCATTGAGAAGCAATGTCGCTAACGAATGCTGCGTCAAAAGAGCCATTTGACGCAAATTCATTATTGATGACTGTTTCATGAGTAGAGTAATCTTTGAAATCGTCGGAGTTTAGAAAATTTAAGTTGCTAGAATTTTTGAAAAAGTAGTTGGTATTGTTATCGACTTCTGTTTGATTGAAAGCAGCCATTTTATATTGTTAAAAACAAATTGTAATTATTAATTTTATTTTTTGACTTTTTTAAAATGCAACTGTCCAAACGCAGTCGTTCAACCTGAAAAGAAACTCCCTAACTACTCGTAACTTGAATGCACTTTTACATTTCATAATGATAACAAAGAAATGTGAAAATTTTGACCAAATATTATAAGATTTGTAAAGTATTTCTATTTTTTAACTTGTCAAATCAATTTGCTTCATTGTACAGAAATTTCCACTAGCATTATCAATTCACGCAAAGGAAATAATTGCGATGTAGGCGTGTTTACATTAAATCATATTGGGTAGTCAAATGATGTTTCATTAATTCGGTGGAACTAATTGAGTCTTTCCAAAAAAAAGTAATAAAACCATGAAACATTTTTTTTCATTGCTTTTTTATTAAAAATAACTTGTTTAAAAATTCAAAATAGATTTTGGATCTCTATGAAAAAAATAAAATACAAATAGTTTATATCAGACACTAAAATTGAGTTTGAAAAATGAGTTTTCGAATACAAAAATTAAAAATAGACTGTGGAACATACGACCAAAAATGAATGGGTCAATCAAAAATGGTGAGGCGCCCAAGAGATCACGGGAGAGCACTCCACATTTCAGTGACAGAAATTTTTGACTCCTTTGAGTCATCGTACCTTAGACTGTCTGCCTCCCAGAAGCCTACCCCTCGGAGCTTCATGCCTTCCGCTATGAGGTACTTGATCTTCAAGCTCATGGCGTTGTCGTACCAAACCTGATGGTAGTCTCCACTCTCAAGCACCTGCAACATGCGACAGTTCCAAAGTTACCAGCAGTTTAATGGATTATTCAGCATTTTCATATTCATTGTCGTATTCAAAGTTATTCGCTTTGGGTCGTTTGAAACTAACAAAAAGAATGCTGATTAATTCGTCAAAAATTCCACCACAAAATTTGAGCCATATAAACCATACAAGCGTGTTATTGGGTCGAAACCTCGTAGGTGAAGTGAGGAGAGAGTACCTCAACATCCCATGAAGAAGCCACTATTCTAACAGCCCTCCTTAAACCACTGGTGAACTTCAAAGAAGCTTGCTGTGATGACGAAGATGAAGATGAATGTGGTGAAAATGAGGAAGGCAACGATGATGTTGCTAAGATGCTTAAAATTTCAGTGTATCCAATTTGGCTGCCAGCAGCGTCTGAACACGTGACATTCCGAAAAGGAACTCTCTTCAACTGGCAGGTGTCTGTCTGTGGTAGTCGAAACAGTAATGCGTTTGTCATTTTATGTAGATTACATTGTTTCGATTTATTATCAATTTATTTCATGTATATCTCATTCCGAATAAAGTTAGAATTTTGACATTTTAAAAAATATTTAATCTGATGCGAAAAAATATTGAAAATTATACGTTTTGAAGAAGCTTATTTAGAGTAAGCAACCTCAGCAAGGTAGTTTGAGCAGGGGTAATCATAACCATACCAGGGCACACCCAACACTATCTTGGATGCCTTTACTCCAATGCCTATGTGGTCTTTTATTCCTTCATGGAGATGGTGGGTTGGAGTATGGGACAAGTTTTTGTTGTTGTGAATTACAAAAGCATAGACCCATAAGAAGAATAAAGATGAAACAATTTTGAAAACTAAAAATAAATTATATTGTGAAATATACTTGAGAATCTCAATGAAACCTTTGAGAGTTGTCTGGTAGGCGGAATTAGCCCATGCTTTACACTCTCCATAGATTTGAGACCTTTCATCATATGCCATCACAAACACCACGTCAACCAAAGTGGTGAGTGTGCTGTAATCATAGCAACGATTGTCAATGTTCATCGGTGACCAAGCTACATCAATGGACAACTGGAAAAAATATATTTCAAAAAGTTTTGAAGTGAAATTTGAAAGAAAAAAATTTCAAATGAACAAAATTATTATGAATCGCTGAAAACAATTAAGAAAGAGTATAAACCTGGTATTTTTGATTTAAGGCCTTAAGTTTCTGGCTGAGCAAATACACCAATTTATTGTAACCCTCTCTAGAGATGATATCAGAACACTCAATCGTATCTTCAAAATCTAAGTTTACTCCATCCAACTTATATTTATGCACATTTTCCAGCGTAGTATTGATCCATTTTTTTATTTCAAAAGAACTTTTCAATATTTTCTTGTCAAAATTTGCTTCAAAAATATTAACAAACAACATGTTTAATGACCTTTATTAAAAAATTATTACGAACATAGTTCAATTTTTTCAAATACAAACCCAAGCCAACAACTTTGACATTTCTTTCATGAGCGAATTCCACCAACTCAGAATCATGATATCCAAACTCAACAATGGTCGTTATTTTGTCCCACTCATAAGCTTTCCAATTATTCTTATCAGTAGAAAATACAAATATCTGTAATTTCAAAAATAGTTTGTAAGATTACTCATAAAAAATATATTTAAAAAATAAAAGTAATTTTGTCACTTGATTAGATTAAAAATACTTCAAACAAGGCTTAAAAGTTGTATAAATGAACTAATTTACCTCTTTTGGTTGATCATTTGTTAAATTTGGACTAATTATACAAAAATGTAGAGTTGACAAATATAGTAAAGAATAAAGTAGATAAAACATCTTGAATCGACATTTACTTTTAAAGAATTTAAACAATCTAGAAAAATTCTAGCGGGTAACTGGTGAACAAGTTTAATGAAAAAGTGTATGCATTGAGATGAATTCCAAAATGAATTTAAAAAAATAAAACTTCAAATTTTTTATAGTTTTATTTCATTTTTTTCAATATTCAAAACAAATTAACTTTTATCAGTTCTGACGCAAGCGATTATTTTTTTTGTAATTTTTATTAGATCAAGTCCAGGCATACGCTGGAAATGTTACAAAAACACGGCGAACAATCGAACTAAAAAAGAAAAGATTAAAATATACGAGAACAGAATGTTATCAGTCATGAAAATCAGCATGGAACTTACAACAAACGGCAAAGGGAAAAAAAAGATAGATCAAAGGTTCAAATTAAAAACGATGAACAACGAGTATTATGAGCTTATTGAGTAGTGAAAAGACGAGGAAAGAATGTTTTGTCTCGGTAGAGAGAGTAAATTGTTTTGGTGTGATTGTGCGTTCGTCTTCGCATATCACGGGATGTAGAATTGGCAGGTGGAAGGATCTGATGGAGAACATGGGGCGGCTTACTGGTAACTCTTGAGAGCACGCGTTCATCAAGAGGTGTAAATTTTGATTTTATTTTAGGATAGGTATGAGGAAGGTAGTAAAGCCTTTTAAGTTTATTGAGTAAAGATTGGAGTTGTTTTATATGTTCATTATACAATACAATACAAACACGAATATTACTATAGTGGCATTAACCCCGCAGATTTTCGAGATTAATCATTATGTGCACATCCACACCATGAACTGTATATTCTTGACATTGTTATTAAAGATTTTACTTTTTTTATAATTCCATGTTCACCATGTTTTCTACCATTTCCAGCGTCTTTCTGGCTTTGTTTCAATAAAAGCTATTTAAAAAATAAATGTATTATAAGGCAGTGCCCCAAAGTATCAAAGCCAGTTAAGCCACACAAGGTAAGATCTTAATCCTTTGTTTGTTTGAATAAGTGTCGACTCCTTCAAAAGTCGTTGCTCTGAAAGATAAATTGATAAGTAAACTTCGCAACATTCGCAGTTATTTTAATTTAATATATAAGAGTGGCTTTGAAACTCGCACAGGTTAATAATACTTTAATACTTGTTGTTTCTTTGTTACTAGTATCAGTGATTTTTGGTGGATTATATTCCAATTTCTTAGTAGAAAGCCTATTGTGGAGATCCTTCCATGACAAAACGCAAGGAGGTTCGGATGGCGACAAGCTGTGGGAATCTAATCTAATCTAATCTAATCTATTTGTTACACTATTTGGAGACTATTTTTTACATTGTGCCTTTTTCAGTTTATATATTGATCTTTTCTATATTTTATTTGTAGCTGCGAACTGTTGAGTTTATTTAATTCCTATTGTTATTGCACGTTTTCGCGAAAGCGTGTATGGCCGTTGCTTTAATTTGCTTTATTTAAATTATTTTTATTAACTGTTTGAAATTCAAAGTTTCAAACAGTAGTTATAAATAAATTAGTTTACCTAAAAGTTATAGTTTTTTGCTGATTACGAAAATTTTGAAAAGATTTTAAAGAGATTGCTGAATCCGCCATTTTCTCGTTTGAAATACAGACATTGCAGGGAAAACGTCAACCAACGCCTACATAAATACTGTTTGCCAAATTACTCAACAAGAAAGTTAACAAGTGTTGAAGGGCATTGCAAAAAATTGTGGTACTCAGACGGACTAACCTGTAAATTTGGGAAATGGCTGAGGAAGGAAAAAACATTGCTGTAAAGTCGTCAACCAATCGGCTACAAGAATACCGTTTACCAACGTAAAAAAACAAGAAAGTGGGCAAGCGTTGAAAGCATTGCAAAGAATTGTGGTATTCAGACAGTGAATAAGAGAAATGGCTAAGAAGGAAAATAGAAGAAAAGAAGAAATAACTTGAAATAACTCTGCAATAGTTATGATATGTGGTTTTAAGATATGATTCAATTCTCAACTTTAAAGAATCATTAATTTGCCTTAACAGACAGTTCTGCTCGTTAATTTCTCAGAACCTTTTAATATTCTAGTTATGGTTAATTTGATGAAACATTCAATGAAAACTATGACTCAACTCTAAATTTGATTCTGTAGTCAGTTTTTGATTTCTTGCAACAGGCGTTTGACAGTTCTTATGACATTCAGTCATTGTTGATTTCATTTTTTTCTTTCATTTTGATTGTTCACCATGTTTTGTGCCATTTCCAGCGTTTGTCTGGATTTGCTCCAATAAAGACTATAAAAAAATAAAAAGAAAAAATTCTGTCCAAACTTTGTTCTATAACTGAGAAATAGGAAAATGATGGTTTGGGTAAAGTTTTTTTAAAAGAATTACACTTCCAGAGTTTTTTATGGGAGTAAAACATGGAGAGGTATATAGGCGGTTCTCTAAAGATGTTTCGTAGGAACATGGTGCAATTCAAGATACATGTTTGAAGGTGCTGAAGATCTAATCTAATCTAATCAAATCATTCCTATAGCGCTTATTGCAAACTGTTCAAGAGCGCTCTGCAACGAACTGTTTTAAACAACAAAGTTATAAGCTCTTTACGATAACAAAGTAGAAAAGAAATAGAGGTGAGATTGAGTGGGAGAGAGTTCCATAAGAGAGGGCCACAGTATGTGAAGCTAGCTCTCAAGTGCCGGCGAGAAGCCTAAATGTGTGGCATAAGCAAGGATAGGTGGGTGAGGATGGTAGGTGATTACTTTTGATTTATCCCCAACTGATTGCGACCAGCGCTTCAAGGACTTTGAGCTTGTTGGAGACCGAAATATTGCTCAGGTGTTCAAGACCAGTGCTAGTGCTTAAGATTGCAAATTCATGAGCACAAAAGGCGTGTGGGCAGTCGTGTCTGGGAAATCATGCTTTATGTTCGGAGACATATAAAAATTGTACATAAGCTCTGTTATAAATTACAGTTAAGCCATACTTTGTTTACCCAATCGCTTCGATACATTGCAAAAGCGTCGTGACGTTTATACCTTCGTACTGAACCAAAATCCAAGTGTACTTTGGTGCGGACCAAACCATTCATTAATTCTCAGGCATATATTATCATACGATACAAAAGGCTTAAAAACGAATCATCCAAAACAATTATATGAAAGTTATCATTTTTTGTTGCATCCCAACTCCTGTCGCCCTATAAAATTCTTTAGAGGTTATATAGAGAGTTATCAGATCGCTTCATAGACCATGTGATATGTCAAACTATTTAAAAATACTTTATGCTTTTAAAAAAACGGTTATTCATCAAAAGTTCGTTATGAACATAGTTTATAGGTTAATTGTTATTTTTCAATTTTTATTCTCTATGAAACAAAGTTTATACCACAGACGACCTAAATAACGCATATAACTTCGCTTTAATCCTTAGAGACTTCTATTGTGCGGCTGTACATTACATTTACCACTTTGGCGTTTAATAAATGGCCTTGGCAACATAGCGACGAGTTGAATGGATAGTTAAAAGCGATATTTTCATCGATTTTTTAAATTTAATTTATAATTTATTAATTTTAAAAAAAAATTTCATTACTATAAAAGGGCGCTGTTGTCGTGTTCTTATACGACAATTTGCAAGATTTGTAACATAACCAGCGTTTATCTGCACTTTATTCAGTCACTAACAGATGAAGTACATTTGAACATGGTTTCGAAAATCCACACGGATGCCATGTCAAAGGATATTCCAGTCAACTTCTTTAAACCCACCGTTTACACCTCCCATCCGGCCGTCAACAGTCACTTGGGCAGCTCTCATGACTTCCCGCAAAGTGATCATTTATTTTTCAAAAGCAACAAAGAATTTTTCAATAAGCCTTCAACATCCAACAATTTCTACCAAAACTTACACTTCTACCAAGTGAACCAGCCTAAGAACAGCAAACGCAACAACCCGATCAGGGCTATTAGCACCATCAGCTCCAACAGCCTTGACTCCTACAAGCTACCCTCCCACTTTGACAACCTTTCTTTCACCGACCGTTTTTCAAAGCCCGCTAACACTGACAACAACAACAATAACGACAGCAACAAGAACAACAACAGCAACAATAAAAACGACGACAACAGCAGCCACATTTACAACAACACCAAAAACAACGCCTTTCTCCCTTCACAACTTGAGAACCGCCTGGATCAGCAAGAATTGTACCTGCTGCAGCAAAGACTCAACAACTTCGGAGCCCGTCCTCTTGGGGCTCACCGCAACTTCGCCGAGAACTTTAAAAAACTTCACTTTGACGAACCTCCCACGGGCACCAAGCCAATCCAGAAAGACATAGACCGCATGCTTCAGTACGCCGTGATGGAAGACGACACCTCTTACGACGGTGACAGCTCCATGCAGGACTTCTTCAACGATCACGCTTCAGTCTCCCCCAAGAATGCTCTCAGCAGCTTCAAGTGCAACAGGAATGGCCGCTTCAGCTGCCTCTACCGCAATGCACTTCTCATTTCTTTGGTCACTGTTCTGACGGTGTTCTTTCTCTTCGGCCTGATACTCATTGTGTTGGCAGCTGTTTACAAGTAGGCTTCTTATTGACATGACTTGGAAACGTTGCGTTTGTACATAGCATCAACGTCATCGCCCAAACAACTGGATGGCATGCATTGGTATTATATAAACTCCGAACAGTAGTTGTGCATCCATCAACCTACATATCATGTCGTTTCTCATATGTTTCTATTCCCTCTAGTTGAACTAAATGATTAGAGGATGCAATTCACAAGACTCTGTTAACATAGCAGGACGATATATTTGTACACTCAACCCTTTTGTGTAACCAGTCTTTCACTTGATCACCACAAAGAAAACAATAGATAAGTAAAAGTCAAAATCAATTGGTGGTTCCGTCATTGCTCCTCAAAGACGAGCATCCTCTCCAACAGGCATGCCTGGAATGGCATCCGCCATCACCTCTCAGGAAGCAAGCTTCAAAGATACCGCAACGTTAACATGTTTTGATACCACTAGTGAGGAAAAAAACTTTTTCTGCATCGTGATATTATTATTTTATTTATTTATTAATTATTATTATTATTATTATTATTATTATTATTATTATTATTATTATTATTATTAGTATTATTATTATTAGTATTATTATTATTATTATTATTATTATTATTATTATTATTATTATTATTATTATTATTATTATTATTATTATTATTATTATTATTATTATTATTATTATTATTATTATTATTATTATTATTATTATTATTATTATTATTATTATTATTATTATTATTATTATTATTATTATTATTATTATTATTATTATTATTATTATTATTATTATTATTATTATTATTATTATTATTATTATTTATATTATTATTATTTCTATTATTATTATTATTATTATTATTATTATTATTATTATTATTATTATTATTATTATTATTATTATTATTATTATTATTATTATTATTATTATTATTATTATTATTATTATTATTATTATTATTATTATTATTATTATTATTATTATTATTATTATTATTATTATTATTATTATTATTATTATTATTATTATTATTATTATTATTATTATTATTATTATTATTATTATTATTATTATTATTATTATTATTATTATTATTATTATTTATATTATTATTATTATTATTATTTATATTATTATTATTATTATTATTATTATTATTATTATTATTATTATTATTATTATTATTATTGTTGTTATTATTATTATTATTATTATTATTATTATTATTATTATTATTATTATTATTATTATTATTATTATTATTATTGTTATTATTATTATTATTATTATTATTATTATTATTATTATTATTATTATTATTATTATATTATTATTATTATTATTTTTTTATTTTTTTTTTTTATTTTTTTAATTATTTTTATTTTTTTTTTTTCTCATTATTATTATTATTATTATTATTATTATTATTATATTATTTTATTTTTTTTATTATTTTTTTATCATTATTATTATTATTATTTTTATTTATTATTATTATTATTATTATTATTATTATTATTATTATTATTATTATTATTATTATTATTATTATTATTATTATTATTATTATTATTATTATTATTATTATTATTATTATTATTATTATTATTATTATTATTATTATTATTATTATTATTATTATTATTATTATTATTATTATTATTATTATTATTATTATTACTACTACTACTATTTTTGTTGTTGTTGTTATTAATGTTATTATATAAATGTAGATTTAGAAGTTTGTATCTAAACTCATAGAAAAAGTCGTCTATATTTATTTTATTTTTATTTAAACCTCGTCTAATCTAATCTAACCAAAGTATTTGTATAGCGCTGATTATAAACTGTTCAAAAGCTTTCCCGCCTCGAAACTCACAATTTTACTGTTCTACCTTCTAATTTTTTCAAGAAGTCTACTGCGATTAGCTTTGGTTTCTTCACAATTTCAGTTATTTCCTTCTTTGCATAGCCTTTTAGTCTGTTTGGATAGAGTTTTTAAAAAGTTATTCGTACTGAATGATGTATTGGCTCTTATTTTTGACTCTCACGACTTCTTCATTTGTGTATTTTTGTTCTTTTTATACACGTTGTCCTTCTTATTGTACAAAAGAATGTTTTAGCTTGGTGTTTTGCAAGTTTTCGATAAAAAAGACTATTCGAATAAAGACCAAAAGAATAGTTTCTTTGGATACGTTGCCAATATTATGCCTTTTTTTGCCGTTTAGTTTTCATGCCTGATAGCATGCAGTTCTCGTAAAAAATTCTCTAGTTCGATTGTTCGCTGGGTTTTGTACCATTTCTAGCGTCTGTATAGTTTTGATCTAATAAAAACTATAACAAATAAATTTAGAAAATGGGAAAAAGGAGTCTTAGAAGCTTTTGAATGAATGGAACACAATCAATAAACATCAAAAAAACAAGTTATAAATTGAATTTCCTTTGAATTGAGAAATAACTCGACAGTTTCGCACTAAACTCGTGACTTCCCGAGGGGACTTTACGTTTCCTAACAAGCATTTTGAAAGGTTTGAAAAATAATTGAAGAATGCGTTTAACGAAAAACTATTCAACGGAAACTTTACGAATAAGTTTCCGCTGAGACCACGCTACACCCTCTCACCAAAGCTTTTAATAGTGCTGCCCGTTTAGTTTTTTGTACCGATAAATTTTCGCGTCTAGCTCCTACTCTTGTCTCTTTACACTGGTTGCCTTTTTAAGAAATCAGTTCTTCACTCTCATGCTTGAAATAAAAAATAATCACTCACTTGACTACTTAGCTAACCTTTTTGAGTTGCCTCCTCGTAAGGGACTGTGATCTACTTATTCTCATTTTTTAGGATACCTACTATAGTACTTATGGTAAATCTGCACTTTCCTACTGTGGCCCCTTGTATGAAACTCTCTTCCCTCCAATCTCACCTCTATTATCTCTCTACTTTGTTTTCGTAAAGCCCTTAAAACTTTGTTGTTTAAATAGTTCGTAGCAAACGGCTCTTGAACAGTGTGGAATCAACGCTATACAAGTTATTCGATTCGATTGGATATAAATTGACTATATATGCAAAATTGTAAGCACATATTGCGAAAATTTTCAGTATTTGAATATATACTTGAACAAAGGTAACCACTTCTATCTAGAGTACCATCAAACCATACTTAAGCCGAAACTGCCCTTTCCTACTGTGATCCCTTTCATCACTTTCATGGAACTCTCCTCCATCCAGTCTTACCTCTCTCACTTATCTACTTTGCTTTTGTAAAGCTCTCAAACTTTCGTTCATTAAACAGTTCGTAGCAGACCGCTTTTGACAAGTGTTAACAGCGCTATAAAAAGTTTTTGATTAGATTAGATTAGGTGGTAGGTCGGCTTTAAGTTCTAAGATAGGCAACTCAATTAAAGTAAAGATGTTTCTATTATTATTATTATTAAAGTATCCTAGTCCTCTTATAACCCACAGAGAGTAAAAATCTTTTATCATAAAAAACTTAAAAATCAAAATTTTATCTTACTTTTGTTCAAATAATATAGGACGTTAGTATTATTAGTAATATGGCGCCGCTGGTGTAATGGTATCATGCAAGATTCCCATTCTTGCGACCCGGGTTCGATTCCCGGGCGGCGCAAATTTTTAATTTGGCACAAAAATATATGATTATCTTTTTACTTTAAAACATTTCATTTTTGAAAATATCCAATCACCAGAAGTTAAGAGAGAAATATTAAAAAAAAAAACAATTCAAATTAAGAAGACATGAAATAAAATAAATAAAAATAAAAAATAAAAATAAATAATACGATAATACCGAATGGTTCAAAAATCATTGATAAGATGTGATAATATCAATAAATTTAAAATAAATGAATGAAGTAAATAAAGTTTTAAGAATATTGAAAACAATTAACAAAATATTTTCCAGCAAAATAAATAATTTTTCTCATTATCATTAACTTAATTATATTATAATTAACTTAGTTATTTGCATAAATTTGAAATTGGTCCATCATTTCCGCAACTGTAGTTGGTTAATCTTCCCAGCCATCTCTCCACCTCTCATCTACTTTGGTGCAGTCGAATAAAGGCTTTCCTTCAATTCAAAGTAACAAATTTCATGAGAAATTTGATTAAATTAATCATTTTTTAAAAAAATAATGATTGACCAACACTGACAACAGAGTTCAACATTCGGCATTACTCACCAACCCACCAACCTAATCTTTCATTAACTCCATTGTGAAGTCGGCACATCCACTGACAGAATGAGCTGCGTGAAGAAATGTCTGGTGGATTCGCTTTCAAACTGGTTTGTTAGCGGGGTTTGTTTCAATCGATCGGTTCAGCTTGTTTTTATTAATTGAAAAAACCCGTTTCCAAAGATGTATGGTCAATTAATTGTTTTCAATTCGTGTATACTTTTAAAACAAAATCGAAGGTTGAAGTCATATCAAAATTTAACGCAACACGAAACAAATCAGCCAACTTTTTTCCCACCCATCTAACAACCTCCCACCTGTTGTTGAGCTCATGGGCGCACACGTCACACGGATAGAACTTTCCCAGAGTGTGCATGAAGCTGCTGAGTTCTTTGCGCTCGTCGTTGCTAATCTCTTCTGGCAGGTAGGCAGCCATGGTGTGCAAGAGACTCCACGTGTTTCGTCCTGTTGCGTCCCATTTCTCCGTTCATTTGTGCACTCAAATTATACATTCGCAGAAAGGTTTATAAAATTCCATTTTAAAATATTTAAATAAGTGCTTTCCATCCAGTCGTAATTTAAATTCACTTTCCACTGAAGTCTCACCGAGGTCCTCTCTTTCCACAGGGGCGTCCCTGTGACCTTCCTCTATTGGGTTGGAGCACAGGTCCTTCGGGAGGTCTGTCGTCTCACTTTTTCTGTCCGCTAATGTGGTTTTCTTCGAGAGAAAACAAGCCATTAGTTTAAATCAACGTCTGAAGCGCGAACTTACTTGAAAACAATCATATATAACGTTACTCTATAGAATTTTCGACACTAACGCTAAAAACACGCTAATCTAATCAATCCATTTGTTTTGTTGTTTTCATGCAAGTTCCCAAGACAACGTTTTTGCTCGCTGCTGGATAACCAGACGACAAGCCGTACTAACACTGAGTCTGTTCTTCACTTGACAAGTCACTTTATAAAACTCAAAGCCTCAGCTTAGCCTAAGCTCCGTGTTTTATAGCGTAGCTGGCTACCCACAGAGACACAGACGACAGAAAAAGAACTCGGAACAAATGTCCAGTAAATAAAACACGAAGAAGGTGTCTCAGATTCCCCGGACTCACCGATGTGCTGAATGGCAGGTAGCTGCAGAGGGTGGTCAGGAAGCCTCCGGAAGACTTCTTATCCGTCTCCATGCTGCTCCGTGAGTGGCCACATCAGGCAGCTTGTGACTCAGGCAAGGAGTGACGCTTGGACGAATGAAGAGTTCAAAGGGTTTGGTTTGAGATTCAGTTTATTGGAGTTGTGGGAAGGACTAACTTGTGCGTCTTTATTGTTACGTTCGTTATTGTTTTATTTCAGGCGCTCTTAGTTCATTCTTTTAGCTGTTCTGGCTCGGTTCTCAGTAATTTCATACTTTTGGACTCCAGCATTTTTGGTCCTTCTCTACCTCCGCTCATCTGAAACACTCTCTGAAACGAAGCATGAAGTAACTTCAGTGAGTCTTCAAGTTTAAAATTTCAAAATAAATGATTTTTTTTCGCACCTCAGTCAGGATGATAAGCTGAAAACCATTTTTCTTAATTTTTCGTTTTTTTTTGGGTTTTTAAGTTTAAAAAATTTGTTGTTTTTTTAAAACGTATTGAAAAGTCCTTGTTTCATTGTGGCGTCACAATTCTTTAAAAGTTGAAATACTTCTTTAATGTTTTTTGTTTCAAAAATAATGAAAAACAGACTTTAAAAAGTAGATTTAAATTGAAGAACTGAGCAAAAATGTAGTTCTGAACAAATCTTTAATTTATTCAATTAGTTTTCCAACGAATTACAACATTGTCAGACGCAGAAACTTGGCATTAACATCGTGGACCAGAGGATTAATAAGAAACACTGGGAAAAAAAGATATAAGCGCCGGATTTCAAAGGTTTGGGGCTCTGAATTGAAATTTACAACGTAAACAATCAAAATAAATAGTTAAAAAACGAATTGGGAAGTTTCGGTAACTTTTAATTGAACATTTTGACTGAAATCTTCACAACGGAACTCTCTTCCAAACACCAAGCGATCACCATAACAGATAACTCAACAGCACCTAGTGATAAGACTCACAAGAGAGTCAGCCAATAGAAGAGGATGGAGAGGACGAGGACGAGAACCGAAATAACGATTTTGTTTTTGTGCACGTGAAGAAAGTTTTCGTCTTTCTGCTGGGCGGTTGAAACTTTGCGCCTCCTTCTACCCGTTCTATTGGACTTCTCGAACGCCTTCAACTCCTCCTGTCTCCTCCGCATCTCCTCCGCCTCCCTCAACTCCTGCTCTTTCTCTCTCTTCTGTACGTACCAACAACTCTAGTCAAAACACGGCACCATCATAATTCTTTCAAATTCATCAAAAATTACATGCTAAACACACAACACACACACACACACAAAACAACGTCGACACGCATGTACGCACGCACGCACACACAAACCAGGTCAGACTTGTGTTTGACCTCCCTGCAGACATCATCACACTTGACCTCCTTCTGCTCTTTCACATTACACGGCGCATCCAATCGTCTGCGACCACATGGGCACTTCACCTGAGCACGTGGGTGGAGTTGTAAGAGTTACATGTGGAACTGAAACATTGTGATGCTCCAACAGCGGGAAGAGCTCCTCACCTTGACTTTCTCAACGCAGTCCTGCTGCCTCGAGCACTGTCCAGAGTGACACACCAGCTTGCAAGGGTGGCCACATGACAGCTGTGGCAGGGTGTAAATGGAGCATCTTTTGTAATCACAAAATCTTCATTGTTCTGAAGCTTGCTAAATGTTCGTTCAAAGAGTCGAGGGATGCTAACAACAGAATCGTAACGATTTAATGTAACCAAGCGATAGATCAGATGATGTAATGTAATCAGGCGAAGGTACATGAGGACACACAGCACCAACCAGCTTGGGACAGCGAGAAGAACAGCACATGAGGCGTTCTCGTGCTTGAGGGTGTTGGCGCCACACCACTCATTGCACACCACGTGCCTCACCACCATGCTGCAGTGGCAGCGCATCTTGATGAACTGGCTGCAGGGAGGGCATGCAAGGTGGTGGCAGGAGGAGAGGAGGCATTTGTGGGTGCATCCTAGAGGCCGCTCCCCTCTCACATGGCCTCTCTCGCACATCTCACAAGCGGTTGCTGGCAAGTTGGCATGCAGAGAAGGTGCCTTGGTGGTGCCATCTTTCGTGCCTGTCTCTACGACGTGACAGTCCAGCTTGCAAGCATGGTTGCCACAAGTCAATGGCCTGTTGCATGGGCTGGTCTGTGGCACGAACGAGCCTGCGACTGACTGCACTCCACCAACGTGGTCTGTATGGTGTGGTGGTGTTGTGAGGGTGTGTCGTCTGCTTGTGCTTGAAACAAGTGGTTACAAAACAAAGACATTTGCAAGAAAGGTTACATAATTAATCATCAACTTGCTCAACTCACCTCTCGTGCCCTCCTCCCAAACACGTGACAGGCACTTGCACAGCACAGGAAGGACACTCCATGTCCACCACCTCCACCCCGCTCTGCCATCTGTCGAGTGGACGATGTTTTATCATATTGATTGGGAAGCTATTAGTATAATAAAAATGAACCTTATATGAATTCATCTTTTCGAAGCCAACTCTCTCAACCGTTCTAATTCTCTCTGAGCCACCGTTCAACTTTACCTTCCTTCGAGCATTTATCAACCACCAAGCAACCGCTCACCTCAACCTCATCTCAACTATCTCATCCCCCATCAAGCAACCAGCCATCAACCAAGCCCATCAACCAACTCATCAACCACACCTCTTCCTACTACTTCTAAACCACCTCCCAACTAACCTTCAACCACATTTCAACCACACCATTCTCTGCCAACCCTTGTTAACTTCCCCATGGTCCAGCAAGGTTCCTCTTATCCTGCTTCACCCTCACGCTCCACGGCGTGGTGGCAAGGGAGCAGAGCAGGCATGTGTACACGTGGTCCTCTTCAGACCGCATGTCTGAGTGCAACCCTGGAGGAGATAGGTGGCTGGTGTTGTTTGCTGGGAGTGGTGGGAGAGGCTAATAATGTGTGGGGAGGGGTGAAGGCTAAGATGGAATATGGAAAAATTTGAAAATCAAAACCTAAAACAACAGATGAAAAATAAACGTTTTATAAACGATTAAAAAATATATAATAATAATAATTAAAAATAATAATAATAACAATAAAGATGATAATAATAATAATAATAATAATAATAATAATAATAATAATATAATAATAATAATAATAATAATATAATAATAATAAATCATAATAATAATAATAATAATAATAATAATAATACATAATAATAATAATAATAATAATAATAATAATAATAATAATAATAATAAAATATTAATAATAATAATAATAATAATAATAATAATAATAATAATAATAAGAATGAATAATAACTAATAATAATAATAATAATAATAATAATAATAATAATAATAATAATAATAATAATAATAATAATATAATAATAATAATAATAGATAATAATAATAATAATAATAATAATAAATAATAATAAATAATAATAATAATAATAATAATAATAATAATAATAATAATAATAATAATAATAATAATAATAATAATAATAATAATAATAATGAAAATTTATGAAGCGATGAATGGTCGGTGAGGCGTGTAGTGATGTTGTGCATGCGAGTACTTGGGACAAGGGCCGTAGTGGCAGTGGTGAGGACTGCGGGAGGGGTGTCTGCAGTCTGGAGGCGTCCTTAGGGGAGGGGGAGGGAGGAGGAGGTTGTAAAAGACCTAACATTCATGTAATAGGAAGGTAAGAAAACTTCCTCATTGGAAAATCACAGCAACCGATACATGTTGATACACTAACACCACTTCAATAACACTTGTTGTTTTGCATTGGGGTGGTGGTGGCTGCATTGTGGTGGTGTTGGCTGCATTGTGGTGGTGGCTGTATTGTGGTGGTGGCTGCATGGTGTGGTGGCTGTAATGTGGTGGTGGCTGCGTTGTGGTAAATACTGAACGAAGACGACAGACTTGCAGATCAGGTGACACTTGGGAGGCTTCAGTCTTTTCTCCGCTCCGCATGGAACCTGCCAACGGTTCAACCAGCTTCCGTACTTATTCTAATGGGCTTCCACTCAACCATCCACTCAACCATCCACTCAACCATCCACTCAACCATCCACTCAACCATCCACACAACCATCCACTCAACCATCCACTCAACCATCCACTCAACCATCCACTCAACCATTCAATCAACCATTCAATCAACCATCCACTCAACCATCCACTCAACCATCCACTCAACCATCCACTCAACCATCCACTCAACCATTCAATCAACCATCCACTCAAC
The DNA here is from genome assembly GCA_947562095.1 of Branchellion lobata. Classification (NCBI taxonomy): domain Eukaryota; kingdom Metazoa; phylum Annelida; class Clitellata; order Hirudinida; family Piscicolidae; genus Branchellion; species Branchellion lobata. Next base: position 3,804,706 of record OX387247.1, on the reverse strand, counting down.
CATCCACTCAACCATCCACTCAACCATCCACTCAACCATCCACTCAACCATCCACTCAACCATCCACTCAACCATCCACACAACCATCCACTCAACCATCCACTCAACCATTCAATCAACCATTCAATCAACCATCCACTCAACCATCTACTCAACCATCCACTCAACCATCCACTCAGTCATCCACTCAACCATCCACACAACCATCCACACAACCATCCACTTAACCATTCAATCAACCATCCACTCAACCATCCCCTCAACCATCCACACAACCATTCAATCAACCATCCACAAACATACAAGCATCCATTAAATCATCCACTCACTCATCCACACAAACACCCACTCAACCATGCACTCAACCATGCACTCAACCATACACACGAAAATCTACACAAACACCCACTCAACCATGCACTCAACCATGCACTCAACCATGCACTCAACCATGCACTCAACCATGCACTCAACCATGCACTCAACCATGCACTCAACCATACACACGAAAATCTACACAAACATACACAACCATTCGACCATCTGTTCGACCATTCACCCACCTTCACGAAAGTCTGGCCACAATGGCAAGAGAGGGTCGAAGTGAGGGAACAAGGGTAACAGGGACCTTGTCGAAAATGTTTTAACATATTCAGAGCTCAGAATGGTGGCAAAAATTTTGGAAATGGAGTTTTTCAATAAACTTGAAAAAACAATTCTTTAAATTAAAAAAAGAATTAATTTATTTTTTTTTAAATTTTTTTATATTAAATTTTAAAAAATTAAATTAAAAAAAAATTAAATTAAAAAAAATTAAATTAAAAAAAAATTAAATTAAAAAATCTCCATAGATTACGACATGGGTTTGTTGGGTGATGGTGTGGAGGATGGAGTGATGAAGACGAAGGTACCTCGGTGGCAGGAGTTTTGGCACTTGTGTTGTCTGCAGGGCAACATCCTTCCACACGCCAGCGTGCAAGGAGGACAAGAACCATCACAACACTGGGTGATGCGGTGGCGGATGGGTGCATGCGGAATAGAATATACGAAGAATTTTATGGGATAGATGGAGAATTTTGATAACAGAATCAGTAGGCCATTCTAACTAGGAAATATCATCAACGAGGTGCCAATAGGAATAATTTTGAATGATACTCATAAATGAAATTTGAAACAATGAGCCACCACCAACAATCACAACTAACAACCACCACTAACAACCACCATCACTAAAATCCACCAACAGCCACCACCAACCACCACCAACAACCATCATCACTAAAAGCCACCAACAACCACAAGCGACCACCACCAACAACCACAAGCGACCACCACCACCAACAACCACAAGCGACCACCACCACCAACAACCACAAGCGACCACCTTTCTCTTGCAGGCATGCAGTCCACAGTCTTTGAAGCGTGAGCACTTGACGTCGCACAGACACTCCCTGCCACACAGCACCTCCTTCTCCTTGAGGCCACAACGACAGCGCATGCGCTCCAACTCCTTGCACTGGTGGTGGCGGTGCAGATGGGTGTTAGTGCTGCAAGAGTTATTGGTGATTTTGTTATTTAATTTTTTTCAACATCATGATTATTTTCCTCCTCTTCCTCCTCCTCCTTCTCCTCCTCTTCCTCCTCCTTCTCCTCCTCCTCCTCCTCCTCCCCTTCCTCCTCCTCCTCCTCCTCCTCCTCCTCCTCCTCCTCCCTTTCCTCCTCCTCCTCCTCCTCCTCCTCCTCCTCCTCCTCCTCCTCCTCCTCCTCCTCCTCCTCCTCCTCCTCCTCCTCCTCCTCCTCCTCCTCCTCCTCCTCCTCCTCCTCCTCCTCCTCCTCCTCTTCCTCTTCCTCTTCCTCCTCCTCCTCCTCCTCCTCTTCCTCCTCCTCCTCCTCCTCCTCCTCCTCCTCCTCCTCCTCCTCCTCCTCCTCCTCCTCTTCCTCCTCCTCCTCATGGCGCCACCAATGTTTCATTATGCACCGGTGCACAGGCTCCAGTATGACAGAGGTTAGGACAGGAATGCTTGCCACACGACAACACTTTGCCACACACCTTTGTAATTCCAATGAGGCACCATCAAGACCAGTCAACAAGCGAAACGAATGGATGCTTCAAATTTATATAAAGATCAATTTTCTTAATTTTCATTCAAATACACATTATTTCGTAATTTTCGTTTAAATAACAATATATACTATTTTTAAGTTCAGTAAATCATATTTATTTCAAGTTTCAATAGCAATAACTTATAAATTTTATATTATCAGTTATGATGCTAGATTGCACAATCAAAGGAAAAAAGGACCTCAGAACACAAAACCACATCCCCTTTGCATGACTCTTCGCTGTAGCCTGTGCATGATGAGTGTGTGATGGGTGCATGGTGGGTCTGTGATGGGTGTGTGATGGGTGTGTGATGGGTGTGTGATGGATGTGTGATGGGTGTGTGATGGGTGTGTGATGGGTGTGTAATGGGCGTGTGATGGGTGTGTGATGGGTGTGTGATGGGTGTGTGATGGGTGCATGATGGGTGTGTGATGGGTGTGTGATGGGTGTGTGATGGGTGCATGATGGGTGTGTGATGGGTGTGTGATGGGTGTGTGATGGGTGTGTGATGGGTGCATGATGGGTGTGTGATGGGTATGTGATGGGTGTGTGATGGGTGTGTGATGGGTGTGTGATGGGTGTGTGATGGGTGCATGATGGGTGTGTGATGGGCGTGTGATGGGTGTGTGATGGGTGCATGATGGGTGTGTGATGGGTATGTGATGGGTGTGTGATGGGTGTGTGATGGGCGTGTGATGGGTGTGTGATGGGCGTGTGATGGGTGTGTGATGGGTATGTGATGGGTGTGTGATGGGTGTGTGATGGGCGTGTGATGGGTGTGTGATGGGTGTGTGATGGGTGCATGATGGGTGTGTGATGGGTGTGTGATGGGCATGTGATGGGTGTGTGATGGGTGTGTGATGGGTGTGTGATGGGTGTGTGATGGGTGTATATATGAAAGAATGGTGGAGGTTTTGATGAAAGAAAAGCAATTCTTCAAACAAACAAGTGAATATGAAATAAGTTATGATGGATATTAAGAAAAATATGAATAACAAATGCGTTGCAACGAAATGACTAGAATAGTGGCGTCAAGTCGTGAGACTTTTACAAGCACAACCACAGGACGTGTGTGAAGGTACCAACGGGTTTTTCCGCAAGGACACAATCTGGAGCAGGGGGAGCAGGCTCCGGAGTGGCAGGCGAGAGGACACCTGTGGAAGCCACAGTCCAAGCGCTTGCCACACACCTGCGGTGGCGTGAGTGGTGAGGTTTGGTGCGAGTGGTGCGGTTTGGTGTGGTCTTGTGGTGAGGTTTGGTGTGGTCTTGTGGTGAGGTTTGGTGTGGTATTGTGGTGAGGTTTGGTGTGGTCTTGTGGTGAGGTTTGGTGTGGTCTTGTGGTGAGGTTTGGTGTGGTCTTGTGGTGAGGTTTGGTGTGGTATTGTGGTGAGGTTTGGTGTGGTCTTGTGGTGAGGTTTGGTGTGGTCTTGTGGTGAGGTTTGGTGTGGTCTTGTGGTGAGGTTTGGTGTGGTCTTGTGGTGAGGTTTGGTGTGGTATTGTGGTGAGGTTTGGTGTGGTCTTGTGGTGAGGTTTGGTATGGTCTTGTGGTGAGGTTTGGTGTGGTCTTGTGGTGAGGTTTGGTGTGGTCTTGTGGTGAGGTTTGGTGTGGTCTTGTGGTGAGGTTTGGTGTGGTCTTGTGGTGAGGTTTGGTGTGGTCTTGTGGTGAGGTTTGGTATGGTATTGTGGTGAAGTTTGGTGTGGTCTTGTGGTGAGGTTTGGTGTGGTCTTGTGGTGAGGTTTGGTGTGGTCTTGTGGTGAGGTTTGGTGTGGTCTTGTGGTGAGGTTTGGTGTGGTCTTGTGGTGAGGTTTGGTATGGTATTGTGGTGAGGTTTGGTGTGGTCTTGTGGTGAGGTTTGGTGTGGTCTTGTGGTGAGGTTTGGTGTGGTCTTGTGGTGAGGTTTGGTGTGGTCTTGTGGTGAGGTTTGGTGTGGTATTGTGGTGAGGTTTGGTGTGGTCTTGTGGTGAGGTTTGGTGTGGTCTTGTGGTGAGGTTTGGTGTGGTCTTGTGGTGAGGTTTGGTGTGGTCTTGTGGTGAGGTTTGGTGTGGTCTTGTGGTGAGGTTTGGTGTGGTATTGTGGTGAGGTTTGGTGTGGTATTGTGGTGATTTTTGGTGTGGTATTGTAGTAAACTTGGTTTGAATGGTGAAGTTGGTGTACGTGGTGAAATATTGTGGAATATGATGGATACAGTGGTGTTCGATGAAAAACAAAACAAGATGTGTGATAATGGCTTTTGTAAGGTTTTTTTACGTACCATTTAATCGAGGTGGATGCTTGTTTGAAAAAATTCAGAAGTACGGTTACTTAATCAACCACCCTTTCAGTCATTCACCCTCACCCTCATCTTCCTTCTCCTCCTTCTTTTTCTCCTCCTCCTTCTCCTGCTCCTGCTCCTGCTCCTCCTCCTCCTCCTCCTCCTCCTCCTCCTCCTCCTCCTCCTCCTCCTCCTCCTCCTCCTTCTCCTCCTCCTTCTCCTCCTCCTTCTCCTCCTTCTCCTCCTCCTTCTCCTCCTCCTTCTCCTCCTCCCTCTCCTTCTCCTTCTCCTTCTCATTCTCTTTTTCTCTAGTTATCTTATATATTTTCCCTCTTCCCTACCGCCACCCACCTGTTGGCATCTCCAGCCTTCATCAGCACACGGAAGCACCTTATTGTTCCTACCACACAAGCAGCTCCTCTCACTCTCCTCTTTACAATCACCACACTCGCCTGCACACGTCGTTTCAATATGCTGGTAATCTCAAGACCTCTGAACAACCATCATATCAACCACGTTAAACCCCACATAAATCATACTAAAACCAACATCCATTAAACCAGAAACCACCATTTAATCACCATTTCAACCACCACTCAAACACCTCAACCCCCTTCCTCTCTTCCCCCCCAACAACCAGCTTATGCACCCCATTAAAATCCCAAACTCCACCATCTCATGTGACCCATCAACCACCTCAAACACCCATCATCCACCTCAAACACCCACCAAGCACCACCATACCTGGATGGCAAGCACTGGTGCAGTGATGTTTGAGACACTTCAGCAGCCTTCCACACTGCTTCATGCACGACCACCCTGAACCACCACACCTTCTCATCTTTGAAGACGGTGGAAAAGTAGTGATGATGGTGACATGGGTGATGGTGTGGCAGTATGTGTTAGTACTTTTGATGGTGGTGATAGTGTGGCAGTAGTGAATAAAGTGGTGATGGTGGTGGTGATGATAATGGATTGAATTATATTGGAGTTGTTTGTATGGAAAGTGTATGCATAGAAGGTGTTTGTATGGAAGTTGTTTGTATAGAAGTTTTGTATATTGGAAGTGTTTGTATAGAGGTGTTTGTATGAAGGTGTTTGTATAGAGGTGTTTGTATAGAGGTGTTTGTATAGAGGTGTTTGTATAGAGGTGTTTGTATAGGAGGTGTTTGTATGGAGGTGTTTGTATAGAGGTGTTTGTATAGAGATGTTTGTATAGAGGTGTTTGTATAGAGGTGTTTGTATAGGAGGTGTTTGTATAGAGGTGTTTGTATAGGAGATGTTTGTATAGAGGTGTTTGTATAGGAGGTGTTTGTATAGAGGTGTTTGTATAAGAGGTGTTTGTATAGGTGTTTGTATAGGAGGTGTTTGTATAGAGGTGTTTGTATGGAAAGTGTATGTATAGAAGGTGTTTGTATGGAAGTTGTTTGTATAGAAGTTTTGTATATTGGAAGTGTTTGTATGAAGGTGTTTGTATGAAGGTGTTTGTATGAAGGTGTTTGTATAGAGGTGTTTGTATAGAGGTGTTTGTATAGAAGGGTTTGTATAGAGATGTTTGTATAGGAGGTGTTTGTATAGAGGTGTTTGTATAGAGGTTTTTGTATAGAAGTGTTTGTATAGAAGTGTTTGTATAGAGGTGTTTGTATAGAGGTGTTTGTATAGGAGGTGTTTGTATAGAGGTGTTTGTATAGAAGGGTTTGTATAGAGGTGTTTGTATAGGAGGTGTTTGTATAGAGGTGTTTGTATAGGAGGTGTTTGTATAGAGGTGTTTGTATAGGAGGTGTTTGTATAGGAGGTGTTTGTATAGAGGTGTTTGTATAGGTGTTTGTATAGGAGGTGTTTGTATAGAGGTGTTTGTATGGGAGGTGTTTGTATAAGAGGTGTTTGTATAGAGGTGTTTGTATAGGAGGTGTTTGTATAAGAGGTGTTTGTATAGAGGTGTTTGTATGGAAGTGTTTGTATAGGAGGTGTTTGTATAGGAGGTGTTTGTATAAGAGGTGTTTGTATAGGTGTTTGTATAGGAGGTGTTTGTATAGAGGTGTTTGTATGGGAGATTTTTGTATGAGAGATGTTTGTATGGGTGCTTGAATGGGAGTTACCTGTGGCTGTCCTTTGCCACAGTAACACGAGGCCCTCACAGTCTTTGGACATGGTGGACAGGGACCTGATGGATGGGAGGATGGATGAATGGATGAGATGCTGGACGAATGGATGGATGGATGGCTGGATGGATGAATGAGATTATGGATGGATGAATGAGGTGATAGATGGATGGAAGAATGAGGTGATAGATGGATGGAAGAATAAACGAATCGATGAAATGATGGATGGAAGAATGTTAGAAAAAATGAATAAAGCGTCCACCTGGATGACACAGCAGCAAGCAGTTGTGGCCACAGCTGGGCTTCAGTAGTTTGTTGCAGGACTGGCCACACGTGTGTGGTACAAGCCACGAGTCAAAGGGCGGGTTCTGGACCTTGCCACAGAAACACACGTACACCTTCGGAAAGTCACTCCGCTCGTAACTGCATCTGCACTTGGGACTGCAAGGAGTTGTGGTGGAGGGGAGTTTTGATGGATTGTTGTTTTTAATAGTCTTTATTAGATCAAGTCCAGATATATGCTGGAAATGTTACAAAAACATGACAAATAGTCAAACTAAAGAAGAAAACATTGAAATATACGAGAACAGAATGTTAACAGTCATAAAAATCAGCATTGAACTTACGAAGTGAACAAATCGCGAGAGAAAAAGTTGAAAAAAAAATTGTGGTGGAAGAGAGTTGTGACGAAGCATGGTGGTAAAAAATTGTGGTGGAAGAGTTATGGTAGATTGTGGTGGATTGGAGATGAAAGTGAATGAAGATGGAGGGGAGTGAAAAGTCATGAAATACCACTTAATTGAAGGCTTTGAAGATGCCGAAAAAACGCTGAAGTGCTAGAAAACAGCTTAAAATAATCTCACAAACTCTCACCAAAACCAAGGTTGTTTCTGGTTGGGGAAGTGGTCGAGGGAGAGTGAGGGGTGGGAGGATTGGTAGGAGCCATCGTTGATCCACTGTTGCATGCAAGGAAGATGCAACATGGTGTGACACTCCTTGCAACTCCATATCTGTACGGGTGGGATGGTTGGTGTGGTGGAAAGGAAAGCAGTGAGTGACAAATGATAGCTTGAAATGTGTGTAGAAAGTTGTGATTCCAATATAAAACTCTTATACCTCATGACTTATTGACTTTAAAGTGTTTCTACAGAACGGTCACCACCCAGAGGCTTACAGGGTCATTCTTCTTGACAGCCTCTATGCACACCAAACACACATTGGCCTTGCTTGTCATGGTCTCCTTTATTAGCTCTTCTAACCTTCCTCCCTTCTCTTGGAAAGAACAAGGATTGACAAATTAAAAATATTGTAAAAATTTGAAATGTTTGTCATGTTGTATTCAATAAAATTTTTTCAACTTATGATTCTAACCTCCCAAACCAAGTTGTAACTCTTCAGTTTCTTCATTTTGAGCGCCCATAATTTTCGAAATTATAGTTTTTCTTTTTTCGTCATCCTCATACTCATCATCTTCATCATCTGATGACAGCGGTGCAACATGGGATTCATGCTGCTTGCTCAGGTGTTGTTGAGCAGATTTCTGGTGGTATTGAACCGCTCTTTGGAAAGTCTCTGGGTGGCTTAAAATAGAGTTGCTGTTGTTGTTAGTGTTGCTTTCATTCAAGTTGGTATTTTTGTGGTTCACATTAACTTTGATGTTAGAAGTGGAAGCTTCATTATGAACATTATTATTTTTACTTTTATTGTGGTTATATATTTTAGATTTATTATTAAAGTTATTTGAATTTCTATCATTATTTGGCCATTGAGGTGTTTTTAAACCACCCAGGTTTGATTTATTTTTGTCACTCTGATTGGTAGGAAAGCCAACAGAAGCAGGGTTTGAAGATCTAGGCATCCCCCTCCCCCTTCCTTTCACCCAATCAGGTTTTTTACTCATTTAATAAGTAGTGTGTGAGTACATATGGTATAAGGAATGCAATCATCCGCCAAACTCTTTAGGGATCATCAGATTTTTTTTAGTTATCATGAAGGTAGCCCAAGTAATTAAATATTCAAATGTTTCCGCTGAAGATGCAACTTCTATAGTTTATATATTTCTTTCAATCACTCGGTTCCACTGGTGTCGGCGTTCATGTTGAGCACACTACCAAAACAACAGTGCAAAAAAATTTACTAATTCACTTTTTTTAAACGTTTAACATTTTGAAAAAACCTAAAATTTACTTAAAAATTAAAATTCTTCTACAAGAAAACGTACGTAGAATACACTAAAAGTAAAGTTAGTAATAAAATCATTGTGACTATAAATCAATTTTAAATGTCTCATTTCTATTTGTTTTCAATCTTTCAAACTTTTTGAAAACTTTGAATTCAAAGTAAAATTTTTTTAATACTTTTTATTTCAAATATCAAATCAAATAAGCAAAACTATTTATTTTAATGAAGTATAAATGAAAGTAACCCAAGACGCCACTTTCCCTCAGCCTAGATGACCACGATCCGCATAAGTTATCAGCCAACTGGGTTCTTCGTCTAATAAAAAAAACAACTTCTACTTACCTGGTTTAAATCTAAACTTGAAAATTTTTAATTTCATTTATGACCTCTATATATATTTAATTTATTTTGAAAAAGTGGATGTTTGAATGAATGAGTTTTATTGTTTGTTTTAGTATTGCTATAAATAATGTTATTTAAGCAGTTCGTAGCAGAGCAATTTTGAACTGTTTGGATCAACGCTTTACAAATGATTATATTAGATTAGTGGCGCTTTTCTGATACTACTCTATTTGTTACAAAACATTGTAGAAGCTTTATAAGTAAAGAAACATGATAAAATTACAAATACGTTTTTTTTTCAACTTTTTAGCGCTTATGGCATAATGGTAAATTTATTACGCTGTGAAGCGTGAATGGGTAAGCACAGGTTTGTGTTTGAGAGCGCCACCACAAGGAAAGAACGGACGCCGTGATAGGTTTTAGTCACCTAGTAGTCTACAGCGAGTAAAACCTTTTTCATGGGGATGCTTTTGAACATCTCTTAAAAGCGCTTCATATATTTTTTGATTGGATTAGAAATACCAATAATTTATGCTCAATAAATTCAGACAAGGGTTGAGAGTCAGAATCCTTTTATTGGATTACGTAACTATTAATGAAGTATAAAATTGAAAATTTATTATGAAAAAAATTTTAAGGCCAAAAAAATGCAGAAATCATCATGACTTGACATGGCCACAGGAATATAAAAAAACAGTGTTTGAAGTTCTTGGTATCTACAGAATGTACAAGTCAAAAATAGATCATATCTCATGATAGATATATATTTTCACACTTTCATAATTCACTTGTCTATGATGTGCTGACCAGTGGACGCTCTAGTTTGGCAACGCAATGTTCTTGTAATAATTATGTAATGTTGAATTGGCCTCGAAACTCGACGGGGTTAATGCCACTATAATAATATTCGTTTTTGTATTGTATTGTATTGTATTGTATTGTATTGTATTGTATTGAATTCGATAGGTTAAAGGACACATTATAAATTTATCAATAAATACTCATAAAAGCAATCATTCATCTTAGGTGTATATAGAAATATTTAAAAGAAATTACTGATTTTATTCAATCATATAATAAGATATGTTTTATAATTGAGTGAAAATAATTGCTCGTTCGTATTGTTAGCAATAATAAAAATTAAAATGGCATACGTATTTCATAATAAGAGAATGGAGGTTTATAGTCAAAATGTCCATAAATAATTATTTTGCATGATCTATGAAACATGGTTGTTCAAAAAATTTAATAAACATTTTTATAAAGAGTAAAAATAAAGAAGTAGATGAAAAAAAACATTGAAATTTTACTCTGCTTTGATTTCTAATCCTATGACCGATAACAAATTTAATTTTTTGTATCGATAATAGATTAATGGACTATCGATTAAAACTGAGCAATGTGCTCATTGAGTTTTACGCGGTATAATCGCGCATGCTCATAATATTGGTGAACCAAGATGCTTTAAAGTGCTCTTCACATGATCAGCGCTATAAGAAGGTTTTGATTAGATCATATTATAATAAATTAAAGGTTCCATCAAATAATTAATTAAAAGATAATTCTATAAAATGAAGCAAAAAATATTCGAAACAAATTGAAAATTTTTAATTAGGAGTGATTAAAAACAATACAAATTCTTCAGAAAGAACACTGATTATACATCGCTGTCTGTTAGTATTCGAAAGGCAAGATTAAAACACTAGAGCAGTCAGGCAAAATACTTTTCGTAAAAACCAGATTCTGAATTCATTTACAAAAAAAAGTTATAATGAAATAAAAAATATAAAATGAAAGAACAGAAATGATTTCAGCCTAAAAGTACATGTAAACGCACCAGTAGCCTCAGGAAAAACTGAACTTGACAGATTTTTTTGCTTTTCTGTTTGAGGAAGCATCCCCGTTGAGTGCCTCTGTGGCTTCCGCAGCAAGAGTTACAGAGCCTTCTGGGATAGTGAAATCATCAACAGGACTAAGGCTCTCTCTCACGTAGTGGCGTTCTTGCGTAGTGAACTTATTGCAAAGTGTCGTTGCAAGGCTTGCTTTGTTCACTTCCTCATCTTCCTTTTCATCCTCATCCTTCTCCAACTCCTTCTTTTCGTCTTCTTCGTCGTCGTTATCCTCATAATGACCCAGCTGATCCCTCAGCTCTTCATTCAGTTCCACTTTGAAATCATCAGTCTCATTAACCAAATCTTTATTTCTTTTGATCGGGTCAGGTTTCATGAACGATGTCTCAGCTAGCTGTCTATCGGGAAGAAGTATGGTAGATGTTGCAGGTTTTGAGAGGTGCTGATAAGAGGTTTCCTTTGAAGCTCGGCGATAAGATATATGGGATGAATTGGAGCTGGAGTGAGTAATGGAACGGTAGTGGTTCTTGTGGGTGTGAGGTCTGTCTCCCACTAGATCAATCTGCTTGCACTTGGCACACCTGTGACAACAGTCGCCATTGAATACTTTCAACGTACTTCGAATGTCGTTACCTTGGTTTCCCATCGATATTTCGTCGAAGGTATACATAATTGCTGACATTTTCAAAAATAAAACTTCAAAAAACAATATCAATATACTCAAATAATGTTTTAAATGGTGCATATTGCAAGAATCTGACCTGGTAATGATGTAATGGTCTCTCTTCTCAGGCATGAAGACGGTGTTGAGGTTGTCGAAGACAGTACCCACACACCCATGCTCACGCCTCAGTGCCTTCATGAACACAGCAGTACCCCTGCGAAAACGCTGAAAGAAGAGAAGGAGGATGATGAAGATCATCATTATGGCGTCTTTGAAGGCCCACAAATAGAAGGATGAGGGAAAGGCTTGATGGTAAAACTTTTCGAGGTCTTTATACGAGGTGGTTGTGAGTTGAATGGCTGGTTGGAAAGGTGAGAAGGAGGTAGGGTCTATTGATTTGGTGGTGATTGGTGGTTGGCTGGTGGAAAGAGGATGACGGCTCAATTTTGACAAAATTTCTTTCAAGAGTGACGAAATATTCCGTAGTGGCTGAGTTACATTGATGGTCACTGCGGTTTGATTGAGGAGATCTTCATGAGTGGTTTTGTTGGCTACACCAGCCAACTTCAAAGTTTCCCTGTTTTCCTTGATAAAATAATTAATTTCGGAAGAGCTGGGCCAGTCTGAAGTAGCTACCATCATCTGTATGCGGGCAATCAACTGAGGCAGCTCCACAAACGCCAGGCCCAACACACCCACCACGCACTTGTACACAAAGTCAAAATGTTGGGCCACCTGGAGTGTCATTGAAATGATTTTTGTCAACAATTACCACAAGTAGCAAAAGGGTTTTAGAATTTTGGAATGGAGGGTCGTTTGGAAATCATATTTTAAACACCTCAATCGAGAACAACACTTAGTTCATACATTCTCTTTTAAAAACCTCTTTTCTGTCTCCCTTGCACTGCATAGGACTCAGGTAACTACACAGTGTGACTAGTCCATAACTGTTGGCCAATATACAAGCCACCGCAACGGTAACCTCTGTGGTGACAGCGTAGTGAAGGCGCTCAGAGCCACACAAGACTGAGGCCTCGATCATGCCACAGCACTCAATGGAACCTACGAGCCAGTATAAAAACACCAAAAGCATTGTTTGATTGTTCATCTTCCTCGTTCTACGCCCCATCAGAAGAGCCAATATGCATGGGATTACCACTGACAACTCAATGGCTGTCAAAAACTGTCTCTGTGTTGATTTTCATACATCAATTTTAAAATAATTTTGTTGAATTAAATTTATTAGATTCAAATTCTGCCATAGAAAGTCACCCTTTCTAGCCAAAAGACTGTCTTGAATTTGAAAGGCATGGACCCATCAATGATTTGTTGCTGCAGTTGAGAAGGTGTTGAAAAGGTTTGTTTCCTGAGACATGAAATAGACTCATTCCATGAATGCACATCAGCAGAAAGACATTCCATTTCTCGAATGAGAGGTGTTAGCCTTTTAATGAGAAGCACTGGTACCAATGCCATGCAGGCTAACACTGGATCACATAGCACATAAGCTACTCTGTAGTGAGTTATGAGAAAAACGGTGTTGTAGGTTGAGTTGAAATTTTGTAGAGTGTGAATTTAAAATTTATTAACCGAATCAGCTCCGTTAAATTGCATTTGCACATCAGTGGACTAATCATATGAGAATTTAATAAAAACAATAAATTTGGAAAACAAACCTCAACAAACCAGCTCCCCTTCTGCCAGCCGTGTTGCTGTAAAGAGAAGTAACTATGGGAAGAACGAGAATACATATGCTTCCAAAAATGTAGAAAGCAATGTGGTCAGAGAGAAGGTAGAACTGAGAGATAATGGTGAGAAGGATCGACCAGATGAACATGTGCCACAAACACCGGAATTTGGCATCAGAACTCGTGAGCATTTTGAAAGAATTCCGCTTGATCCTTCAAGGCCTGTTTCCCCTCGTCGCCGGTTTTTACGTTTTATTATAAACCAAACATGACAACCTGAAGCGAAAGCAATTTAACATTTTTCCAAATGTTTTAAAAAATCACAAACAATTGTTTTGTCTCAAAAGTTGTCCAAATAGATATAACGTACTTCTTAAGCACAAAGTAGGGCGAATAAATAAACAAAGATAACTTATATTTTAATACTATATAAACACCTGGAAGTTAAGTTAACCTATTGGTAAGTGAATTTTTAGGATCCATGAGTTATCCTCCTTTTTATACCTATGAAAAAATTATATTTCGAGTGTATTTCTACCAATAATCTATATAAAACTATTATCAGGAACCCACCTCAATACAGAGGTGAATAACATTTATTGTCAACAACCAAAATATACAGAAGCATTATATATAATGACTCAATCAAATAAACAACCAGAACAATAGTCTTTTTATTTCAATAAAAATTCATCAATATACTAGGTTATTATATAAGCTCTAAGCCTTAAAGTTTGTGGTACTTTTTCATTTTAAACTTTCAGTCTGTATAAATATATTATTGTATTATCTGTTCACATTATTAAAGCTTGGCTGAGTGAGTGAAGACTAGAAAAGTCCTAGGTCGGCATTTGGCAGTTTCCTATTTGTTTGAGAGCGATTTTGTTATCTGATTACAATTTTTCAACATTTCATTAGCGTTTTATGAATGATCTGTGTAGATTAACCTTGAAATTAGATCATAAGTTTCAATTATCTCCAATTATTCACTAAAATAGATTTTAGAATGCACTCATATTTGCCGTAAAAAACCTGTTGACTAAAATAACACAATATATACAGTGACATTTTTTAGTACCTTCATCGTTTCATGATTTATTAAAGCAATAAAATTGAAAAAATGTATAATTTGAAGTAATTTTCAAAATTTGTTAAAAACATTTGAAACGAAATTATGTTAAATTTGGAAAAACAAAATTTACGAGTCTATTTTAGAATTTTACACAATCAGGATCCACTCTTTTTATCTCTCGTCCATCAGTACATGGGTGCGATTCCGAAGAAGGATTTAGTGTGTAGGGACTTCTTGACTTGAGAAACATTCTTTCAACCTTCGATTAATTAATAATAATATTAGTTTTCATCAAAAAAAAAAAAATTATTTATATAATATCTATATAATATTTTTTCATCAGGGTGTTTTAGCATGAACCCTTCAATATTTTTCTATTTTTTGATTGAAAATTAAAAAAAAAACAAAATAAATCAAAATAAGATGCTTGAACTCGCTTTAATCTTCTCAAGTAGAATGATTGGAGGAGGTCGTTTCAGAAAGCAAACTTTTGTGTCATATGCAGGCAACTCTGAAGTTATGGTTGAAAAGTTACATTTAATGTATTTCGTAAAGGGTGTCACATAGGTTTAAGATGAAACTGAATTTTAAAATATGTTTAAAATTTTAAAAACGTTCACGTATATTTTATAAGCCATTATAAACAATAACACAATACAATAAAGTGAACATTCTCATTAAACAGACACTCCAAATGACGAATGAGGTGAATCTTCATGATAAAGTTACTGAAAACTGAATAAGCATAAAGAATTGCTTTGAAACAGCTAGTTTTTTTAACATGAATTGCTAACTCAAATGTTGTTCATTAAACAAAAAGTGCTCAATATCATTAAAAAAAAAACGTTTAAAGATGGGTGTTATCTTGTCACTCATGGTAGCTTGTCTTCATCACATCCACCAAAAGAAACTTGTAAAAAACTGATGAAATTTGCAGATGTTACTGACGTCATATTTATACAAAGATTCAAATTTCAGGACTTCTCATTCAAAATACTTTTTTAATATTGATATATAAAGAAATATCTTTTTAAAAACAAAAACTATTTATTCCATGATTTGAAGGTATACGGTGGTGTATTATCAACCCATTTCATGCTTTTGGCGGCGGCGCGTGATGGTTGTCACTAGGTTTTACCAGTTACCCGGTTTAACGCCAGTGGAGTTGAAGAGATGCGAGAGAAAGTTGCAAGGAGTGCTCAAAAAAGCGAACTTTGCGAGTGATGGCTTTGATGTTTCTATAGAAACTCAAAGTTGCATTTATGTTGATACTCAACAGAGCGGTAAGCTAATAAGTTGTTTAAAATGTATTATTATTTTCATTATATTTTGCATCAATTATGTTCACCTTTTATAGACAAAAACTAATTCGTGACGCGGTTTTGACCTATTTCTAAAAAACTTGTTTAGGTCTTTCAGCAAATGAGGAAGCTGCCTTGCTGTGGATTCTGAAATGTCCTTTTGGAGGTAAAAAAGTTGCAAGTGAATCCTTCATAACGGATAAGAAGGTCATTGAGATAGGACCCAGGTTTGTGTGGAAAATTTGAAATTCTAACTGAGTATATATTTTTTTGGCATACACTAGACTTTATTCAAAGAAAAGTACTCTCAATCAAATTAAAATTTTCACTTGTTTCAATACTATTGCCACTTTCCCAAGGTTGAATTTCAGTACAGCCTTTTCCACAAATGCTGTTTCAATTTGCCACTCAATCAACCTCAAGGACATTTCACGCATTGAAAAGTCTACCCACTACCTCATAAAACTTTTTTTGAATGGCAAAGAACATCCAACCAGCCCTGAACTTCACTCAAAAATAGTTGCCAGTTTGTATGACAAAATGACAGAGATGGTTTACATCACTCCTGTCACCTCATTTGACCTCCATGTCACACCAGAACCAGTCTTTGAGATAGATCTGTTGGGAGAGGGAAAGGTTGCCCTGGAGAAGACAAGCAAAAAGCTTGGTAGGGGCTTCATGATAGTAATAATAATTATAATAGTTCTGAATTTTATCAGGTATATCATTATCTATATCTCATCAACCAACACCTCAAAGACTTGTTTCATTTCTCTACTCAAGTACAAAGCAATCTTGAAGCTATCTCAATCTCCCAATACACCACTCATAAAGGACTGAGTTTTGACTCATGGGACATTGACTTCTACAGCAGACTCTTTCTCGACAACCTCAAGAGGAACCCCACTAGTGTGGAATGCTTTGACCTTGCCCAGTCCAACAGGTGGGAGAGTCCCAAAGGTGCTCATACTACTGTCTCCATCAGCTTTTGTATTAATGTTGTTGATGTATTGTCATAGCAATGAAATTGATTTGTATTTTAAAGACATAAGGAAGTGATATGCCACTATAATTAAAAGTAACTGCACATAAAAGTTAATTTAATTTATTTATATTTATTTATATTTGTCACATGATACTTTGCTATGATATGAGTCTCATTTTAAAATCGCTAAGACAAGCAATCGCCTATTGAATTGTTTCATCATCTGATCACTCAACAACACATTCCCTCATCTTTCTACCCACCCAAGTTCTCTTTTCCCAAATAATAACAATAATAATAATAATAATAATAATAATAATAATAATAATAATAATAATAATAATAAATTCAATTTGTAAAGCGCCAAGGCAAGCAACTGAGGGGCTTGACACATTCATCACTCACCCATTCTTTACCATCCCGCCCACCAGTGAGCACTGCAGGCACTGGTACTTCAAGGGAAAGTTCTTCATAGACGCACAAGAACAGGCCAAGTCACTGATCGACATGGTGATTGACACTCAACTTGACACCAACGAGAATAACATCATCAAATTCTCTGACAACAGCAGGTGGGAGGTGGTGGTGAGTGAGGAATTGCTTATACTGATTCTTCAAAATACTTTATTTACTAAGTTCAATATTACTTAAGAGGTAAAAGAGTTTAGTATTTTACCCTCACAACTGTTGAATAATGATGAATTCCAATTGGTTTCTTTGCTTTCCACTTTTCATCAAATTCTTCATAATACTCTCCATTTCATTCTCCAACCATTGATGAAACAGTGCCATCAAGGGCTTCTCAGTGGCCCAGTTGTTGCCAGAAGAGGTGGGCAAGCCATCAGCCTTTGTGCTTCCTCCCCCCTCCCTCACCCACATCGTCTTCACCGCTGAAACACACAATTTCCCTACGGGTGAGGTCTTCATTTCGAATCAATTTGTCTTATATCATTATTGCTTTGAACATTACTCGCATCACAATCTAACGTATTAATCTAATCTAATCAAAGCATTTGTATAGCGCTGATTATACACAGCTCAAGAGCGCTCAATTAATCCAACAACCGCTGCTCACGCGTACAAAGCCTTTAAGCAACACTTCAAACTCCTTCACCTCCACCACACCAGGTGTGGCTCCCTTCCAGGGAGCCACCACGGGCACAGGAGGTCGCATAAGGGACGTACAGGCCACAGGCAGAGGCGCCAGAGTGGTGGCGGGCACTGCAGGATACTGTGTGGGCTGCCTCAACATTCCTGGTATGTTTGCCACCCTTCGAAACTTATAAAACATATTTTCAAATAATTTTTGTGTCAATAATAATAATAATAATAATAATAATAATAATAATAAATAATTTTTAGAGCACCAGGGAAAAAGCAGGCGCAAATTTAGATTTAATGCACATCACTCAATAATATGATCGCTTTGTTACGTTTCTAGCGTTTGTCTGCATTCCATTCGAAAATATCAAAAAATATATAAAACCCACTGCTTCAAATCACCACACCACCCACCAGACTACCCCCTCCCCTGGGAGCCAACTCCCACCTACCCTCCTAATCTGGCACACCCCCTCGACATCCTCATTGAGGCTAGCAATGGCGCCTCTGACTACGGCAACAAATTCGGAGAGCCAATCCTGGCCGGTTTTTGCAGGTCCTTCGGCATGCTGGACGTGTCAGGTGGGTCGACTAGGCTGCTGTTGAGGATATGTTTTAATAATACTAATATTATTATTATTGTTTTTATTATTACTTCTTTTATTTCTATTATTATTATTGTGGTTGTTGTAGTTGTTATTATATCTTCATGATAGGTCTTTTTCACGATTTTGTACTCAAAAACTAGTATACTACACTTACATCTTCCACCATTCTCCACCATCCATCCACCTTCCTCCACCACCCATTCACCATTCTCCACCATCCATCCACCTTCCTCCACCACCCATTCACCATTCTCCACCATCCATCCACCTTCCTCCACCACCCATTCACCATTCTCCACCATCCATCCACCTTTCTCCACCACCCATTCACCATTCTCCACCATCCATCCACCTTCCTCCACCATCCATCCACCTTCCTCCACCACCCATTCACCATTCTCCACCATCCATCCACCTTCCTCCACCACCCATTCACCATTCTCTACCATCCATCCACCTTCCTCCACCACCCATTCACCATTCTCTACCATCCATCCACCTTCCTCCACCATCCATCCACCTTCCTCCACTATCCGTTCCATCCTCCACCATCCATCCCATCTTCCACTATCCATCCCATCCTTTACCATCCATCCCATCCTTCACTATCTATCCCATCCTTCACCATCCATCCCATCCTTCACTATCTATCCCATTTTCCACCTCCCTCCCATCCTCCACTTATCATCCACAACCCATCCCATCCACCACCACCCCAGGAGAGCGCAGGGAGTGGGTGAAGCCGATAATGTTCACTGGGGGCATAGGCTCCATGCAGGACCTGCACGTCAACAAGCTGCAGCCTAGCATTGGTACCACTCCACTGGCGTGAACTAAGAAGCCAAACTACTTTATTTATGCTTTCATAACGATGCAACTGCTCAAGTACTCACCATCATCATCATCATCATCATCATCTTCATCATCTTCATCATCATCATCATCATCATCATCACTATCATTATCATCATCATCACCATCATTATCATCATCTTCATCAGAAGTCCCATCTCTTTTCAACGTCCAGTGCTTATCAACAATACATCTTCGCCCTTCAGGCATGAGTGTGGTGAAGGTGGGTGGTCCGGTGTTGAGGATCGGAGTGGGAGGCGGCAGTGCTTCTTCAGTCAGTGTTCAAGGTCGTTGTTGCGTTCACTTTCTCGCCATTGAAATATACTTAATTATTTAATCAGCTCCAACCTCTTCCAGACGACCAGCGTGACGAGTTGGACTTCAATGCGGTGCAGAGGGGCGATGCGGAGATGGGCGAGAAGATGAACCGGGTGATTCGGGCCTGTGTCGAGAGGGGCGCCAATAACCCCATCTGCTCCATCCATGACCAAGGAGCCGGCGGGAATGGTGACTGTTTGCTGACGAGTGGTTCCATCTTCATCAAACTTCAAAAAAATTTTCAATAAATTAACTTTTAAATGTTAAAAACAACAAATAGTTAATGAACCATCCACTCCACCATCAAGGCAACGTTTTGAAGGAGTTATGTCACCCAGGAGGAGCTCAAATCCGACTGTCCGCTTTTGAACTGGCTGACTCCTCGTTGTCTGCCCTCGAGGTGGGTCCTTTGGTGTTTGCAACTTGAGCTTTCATGCCTGCTATATCATCGATATACCATGTCAAGCCATGCTATTACCACCGCTATCACTGCTACCATTCTCAGCATCACTATTAAAACTAGTTTCCTTAAACCACATAACCACACAATCACTGCAAACATCTCAACATTGCCAAACAACTACAACAACAATAACAACTAAAACAACAATAACAACTACAACAACAATAACAATCACAACAATAATAATAACTAATACAACAATAATGATAACTAATACAACAATAATAATAACTAATACAACAATAATAACACCTACAACCACTGCAACAATTACAACTTCCACCGCCTTCACCAAGGTGTGGACGGCGGAGTACCAGGAGAGCAACGCCTTGTTGGTGAGGCAGGAGCACTTGCAAGGACTGCTGCAGGTGGCAAAGAGGGAACGATGTACCGTGTCGGTCGTTGGAGAAATCACCGGAGACAACGTGGTCGGTTGATGAAAGGGTTCCTAGGATGGATGAAGAATGGAAGGAAGAGAGAAGGGGTGGATGGGAGAAAGGAAGGAAGTTGGATGGATGGTAGGAAGAATGGATGGAAGGATGAGCAGATGGTGGGGAGAATGGGTGGAAGGAAGGGAGGAGGGAAAGATAGGAGGGTAATGAGAAGCAGTGTTGGCTTGAACGAGTGATATATAGGTAAGTATATCAGTATATGTTCACTTACTTTCAGCCTTTTCAAGCTTTTGTGCCTCGAATCGATCTTCCATAAATGTCACCTCCACCGCTTCTTCACCCTCTTCTACAGATCACTTTCGTAGACGACAGGACTTCTCACGTGATCAAGAAAAGCAAGAAAGATGACGTCATCAGCACTAGCAGACCTCCCATTCAATTAGATCTCGACCTGGTGCTTGGCAAAGTGCCCAGGAAGGTTTGGAAGGACGACTTTTCAAGTCAATTTAGAATATCTCTCTCATGAAATTAAATTCCACATTTGACTTCTTGTACTTAATTTCGAAAACCTTCCCATGAACAAATTCGCCATTCATTCATTCATCCATAAATTCATTTATTCATTCATTCATCCATACATTCATTCATTCATCCATACATTCATTTATTCATTCATTCATCCATACATTCATTTGTTCATCCATACATTCATTTATTCATCCATACATTCATTTATTCATTCATTCATCCATACATTCATTTGTTCATCCATACATTCATTCATTCATCCATACATTCATTTATTCATTCATTCATCCATACATTCATTTGTTCATCCATACATTCATTCATTCATCCATACATTCATTTATTCATTCATTCATCCATACATTCATTCATTCATCCATACATTCATTTATTCATTCATTCATCCATACATTCATTTGTTCATCCATACATTCATTCATTCATCCATAAATTCATTTATTCATTCATTCATCCATACATTCATTCATTCATCCATACATTCATTCATTCATCCATACATTCATTCATTCATCCATACATTCATTCATTCATCCATACATTCATTCATTCATCCATACATTCATTCATTCATCCATACATTCATTCATTCATCCATACATTCATTCATTCATCCATACATTCATTCATTCATCCATACATTCATTTGTTCATCCATACATTCATTCATTCATCCATACATTCATTCATTCATCCATACATTCATTTATCCATTCATTCATCCAAAAATCCATTCACTCCTCTTCTACCGCTCTAGGAGTACCATGTGACGAGGGTTGCCAGCAAGGATCCTTCCAGTCACCTGCCTCCCTCCCTCACAGTGCAACAGGCCCTCGACAGACTCCTTCGACTGCCCTCCGTCGCGTCCAAGCGATTCCTCACCTCCAAGGTCTTTCTTAGTCGTGCTATTAGTTATATCCATAATGCCTCATAGTTACTATGTATAATAATATATCTAATAATATTATTTTTGTATATAATAATATATATTATAATAATATTATTATTATTAATATGTCTTTTAATTATGTTAATAATTTTTCAAATAATAATTATTATTATTTGTTTCAAAACATTCCGGTGTTAATGCCACTATAATAATATTCGTAATTGTATTGTATTGTATAGTATTGTTTGTATACCATTTTATTCTTATTATAAGTTCTTATTCATCTTTTTGATTTGATTTTTGAATCAAGACTCTCAACAAACAGAACCTCCAAAATCTAACGTTCAATCGTTTCATATGTTTATGTATTCTCTTGACTTGACCATACTTCTCCACTTACGACCTTCACTAACAACAACACAACCAACAACAACACCACACCACCATCAACAACACCACACCACCATCAACAACACTACACCACCATCAACAACACTACACCAGCATCAACAGCACCACACCAGCATCAACAGCACCACACCACCATCAACAACACCACACCACCATCGACACCACACCACACCACCATCAACAACACCACACCATCATCAACACCATACCACACCACCATCAACAACACACCACCATCAACAGCACCACACCAACACCACACCAGGTGGACAGGTCGGTGACGGGTCTGGTGGCTCAGCAGCAGTGTGTGGGCCCACTGCACACCCCTCTGGCTGACGTGGCTGTGGTGGCTCTGAGTCACTTCCACACGGTCAGTGGCGTTTGGGTGGTCAGGCTGTATTGGGTGGTTCTTTGGAGGGTTAGCGTGTATTGGGTGGTGTTTTGATGGGTTAGAATGTAGTGGCTGGTCTTTGAGTGGGTGGTGAGTGGTTTGTAAGATGGTTTAGCTTGTGGACTATTGCTACCCGAAATACTCGCCATTAAAACCTGCTCTAAAAAATAGCAACTGGCCAAGCTAGGACTAATACTTCTAATACTATTCATTTATTTCCACTTATTCCACCAAATTTAGTTTGAGGATTGGCTTAGATTACTAATAAGTTGGAAAATACCATTGAAAATCTCACTACAAAATATCTCCTTGAATAACAAATGTTCACGACATCACCCACAGAAAGGCTCAGCCACTGCCATAGGAGAACAGCCCATCAAGTGCCTGGTGGATGCTGCATGTGGTGCCCGCATGGCGGTGGTCGAGGCACTCACCAACCTCGTATGGGCTTCTGTGGGCGACATCAAGGTTTGGAGGGGGTGGAAGTGAGGTTGAAAGTGGGTGATGAGGGGGTGAGATGTTGATGTGGTGTTGATGTGGTGTTGATGTGGTGTTGATGTGGTGTTGATGTGGTGTTGATGTGGTGTTGATGTGGTGTTGATGTGGTGATGAAGTGGGGATGAGGTGGTGATGAGGCGGTAAACAGAGAGTGGGGAAATGGTGATGAAATGAGGATGTTGAAATGGGATAAAGTGGATGACGAAGTTGTGCTGAGGTAATGAAGAGGTACCGACGAGTGGAACGTTGAATGTTGCTTCAGCACGCAAGGGGTCGCCTCACAGGACGTCAAGTGCAGTGCCAACTGGATGTGGCCTGCCAAGTTGCCTGGAGAAGACGCGAGACTTTATGACGCCTGCGTTGCCATGACAACTCTATTGAGGCAGCTGGGAGTGGGTGTGGATGGCGGCAAAGACTCTCTGAGCATGGCTGCCAAGGTGGAAGGACAAGTCGTCAAGTCGCCCGGTAGGACGGGGTTGAACTGGTGTTACAATACTGGAAAATTATACTCGTAGATTCACCAGTGTTCAACAGTAGTTATCAACAGGTTATTTATAAGTCAATCTTGCCTTGTGTGATCATGCTTAATCTAATCCGTCAAGCCACTGCTACCAGACACCACCTCTCAGGCAACCTGGTCATATCGACGTATGCCGCTTGCGACGACATCACTCTCACAGTCACTCCTGACCTCAAGTGTCCCAAGGGCAAAGGTTGCTGTGCTTGTTTGTGGGGACGTGTATGGGAGTTCAACTTAATTCAATGAATTTTCTGAATATACAGTTATGAAACAGTCGTTTCAATTCAAAACTTTCAGCACCCACCCATCCATCCACTATCCGCCCATCCACTATCACTTACTAAGTTATCCATCATCACTCACTCATCCATCACCCATCCACCAGGACACCTCCTCCACATCCCTCTTTCTCCGGGCCACCACCGCCTCGGAGGTTCAGCACTGGGCCAGTGTTTCAACTGCATCGGAACCACCTCTCCCGACCTCCACGATCCCCAGCTCTTCCTCTCTGCCTTCCAAGCCATGCAACTTCTCATCAAGGGTGGGTTTCGAAGGAGTTTGGAGTTTACTGAAAGATTCACAATCTAATCTAATCTAATCAAGACATTTGTAACATTTGTAACACTATACTCTAAGTCTCGTCGCTAAATGGAAAATGAGAATTTTTTTATGAATCAATGCTTGATTTGAATATTTATAATCCTATTTGACTTCCACAAACTAGGTCGTAAAATTAGGTCAGGTCATGACGTGAGTGATGGTGGCTTGCTGACGTGTGTTTTGGAAATGGCCTTCGCCGGCAACTGCGGCTTAGAGGCGGACTTCAAGAACGAAGGTGTCTCTTGGTCACAGTCTTTTTGATTCCTAAATCAACATTTTATTCAATTTTCCAAAAATTTATTCCTATATTTTTTTTTCTTTAATTTCCGATTAAATTGATTCAAAAATTTTACTTTGACACTTTTTTTTCGCTGAAGCAACCCTCCCCATCTCCCTTGCCACCCCAGCACCCGTCATTGACTTCCTGTTCAGCGAGGAGGCAGCTTACGTGGTGGAGGTTGCCGACGACGACGTTGCTGACGTCACAAAGACTTTCGAACAACATCACGTGACTTGTCATCGCATTGGCCACTCCGTCGCGGGAAGTGACGTGAGGGTGAGTGTTGTAGAAAGGATGGGGATTATTGATACAAACTTTGAATAGATGTTTGGAGATTATCAAGGATTATCAAGGATCTTCTTGCAAACTTCCAACCACTGCAGTGTGAATGATAGCACTGAATGATAACGATGATTGATAGCGCCACATGACACCGCTTCTGACTGTACCACTGCATGACATCGTTACATGCACCGCCCAGGTGAGGTACAACGGGCAGGAGGTGTTGGTAGGCGAGACTAGGCAGTTGAGGAGCACGTGGGAAGACACCTCCTTCAAGCTGGAGCTGCTGCAGTCGAACAGCTGCACGGTGGAGCAGGAGGCGAGTGGTCTGCTGAGCAGGAATGGACCCTCATACAAAGTCTCTTTCAACCCTGACCTCCCTTCTCTCTCCCGCCACAGTGAGTCAGCAGCTGTTGTTCTCGAAACCTTCTGGGTTAATGGCACTATAAGAATCTTTGTATGTGTATTTTATTGTATTGTATTGTATTGTATGTGTATTTTATTGTATTGTTCCTTGTTTTTGTTGATGATCGTGTGCCTTGACACCTTCTTCTCCATTATTGTTTTAGTTTTTTTTTTATCATTATCGTTTTCGTAGTTATTCAATCTTCCGTCGTCGCTCTCAAGTCACCACGTCTGCACAGGCGCACCAAGCAGTGGCGTCAGAGTGGCCCTGCTGAGGGAGGAAGGCAGCAATGGAGACAGAGAGATGGCAGCTGCTCTCTTCATGGCAGGCTTCACTGTGCACGACGTCAACATGCAGGTGCCTGCGGAAACTTCTAGAAACTTCTAGTCTCTTCTAGTCTCTTCTAGGAATTTAGTTCTAAATTGGTATAGAAGGTCAAGCGGTGTTCGTCTTCACGCACACAGGACTTGATCTCCAAGAGCACGAGCCTTGACCACTTCACAGGGGTGGTCTTCGTGGGAGGATTCAGTTACGCCGACGTCTTGGGCTCTGCCAAAGGTCGGTCTTTGCCTCTTGCATGCCAGCACCGGCTTGTTTTTTCTTCTCGTTACTTTGCTTATTATTGCTATTATTATTCATTCATATATTTTTTATTTGTATTTTTATTATATATTCATTATTTTTGCATAATTATTAATAATAATATTATTATTAATTATATTATGTTTTTATCATTTTCAATTCTATTATTATTATTATTATTATTATTATTATTATTATTATTATTATTATTATTATTATTATTATTATTATTATTATTATTATTATTATTATTATTATTATTATTATTATTATTATTATTATTATTATTATCATCATCATCATCATCATCATCATCATCATCATCATCATCATCATCATCATCATCATCATCATCATCATCATCATCATCATCATCATAATTCACTGCCCAATGAGAGGCCTGTTGTTCTCACCAAGGCTGGGCCACGGCGATCAGGCTGAACGAGGAGTTGGCGAGGCAGTTCGAGGCGTTCCGAGAGCGCTGCAACACCTTCTCTCTGGGCGTCTGCAACGGCTGCCAACTGATGAGCTACCTCGGATGGGTGGCCACTGATGTCGCCAACAAGGGTGGGTGCTTGTGCTTGTGCCTGTATTTGTGCCTGTGCTTGTGTCTGTGTTTGTGTCTGTGCTTGTGTCTGTGCTTGTGTCTGTGTTTGTGTCTGTGTTTGTATCTGTGCTTGTGTCTGTGTTTTTGTCTGTGCTTATGTCTGTGTTTGTGTCTGTGCTTGTGTCTGTGTCTGTGTTTGTGTCTGTGCTTGTGTCTGTGCTTGTGTCTGTGCTTGTGTCTGTGCTTGTGTCTGTGCTTGTGTCTGTGTTTTTGTCTGTGTTTGTGGGGATTTTAATTGAGAATTTAGTCAACGTTTAATGTCAGCGATTCGTCAGCTGCTTGTTTTGGCACTTCGAGAATGAATCTGATTGTTATTATTTTCATTTTTATTCCTATTGTTGTTGTTGATATTATCCTCCCGATTCTTTTGCTAACTTCCAACACCTCCCGCCAGAGAACAGCAGCGAGCAAGGCGTGATGCTCGAGAGGAACGTTTCGGAGCGCTACGAGTCGAGGTTCGTGAGTGTGAGGGTGCAGAGGAGCGCCTCAATGATGCTGCGGGGCATGCACGACAGCGTGCTTGGGGTGTGGGTGGCTCACGGAGAAGGTGGGTTGCTGCAGTACTTGTTGTTTATTCTTTCTCCCCACTCTTCGTTTTCTCACAGCCTTTCCATTAGTTATAAGAATAATTTCTCCCATGTGTTGAGCTGGGCTTTTATAGAGCGTAATTAACTCGGTGTATCGTTCCATATTTCACACATCGCTCAATTTCCATCGCTGCCCTTCCAGCACTCACACATCGTTATGTAATCCATTCCTGGTTCAATTGCCCTTCTACGCTCCTTCAGGCCGCTTCAGATTACGAGATGACAGCATCAGGAGGACCCTCAAGGACAACAACCTCATCGCCCTCACCTACGCCGACGACCACGGCATCCCCACGCAGGAGTACCCCATGAACCCCAACGGCAGTGAGGACGCCATTGCCGCCGTGTGTTCGCACGACGGCCGTCACCTCGCTATGATGCCCCACCCAGAACGCACTGTGCTCAGGTGCCCTGTGATGAATTTGATGTTCTGATGATGACTGGTCTGAGTTTGAAAACGGAAAATACTTTGGTGCTTGCTTGTCTTTTAAGGAGATGAAGGCTGTTTGCTGTTGTATGCTGCGTGAATCCTCTGTCTTCAATGCATTTGTTTCATCTTTCGGAGTTCTTGATTCTGTTACTTAATATTTCGAGATTTGAGTTGTTTCAATTATCACATACTGGCTTCTCAATATATGTTATCCATTAGATATGCATTAAAGATTATTAAATTAAACATTAATACTACTTCTACTGCTTCCATCAGGTGGCAATGGCCATGGATACCGGAGGATCAGGTGTGGAAGGCCTCTCCGTGGTTGAGAATCTTCCAGAACGCTCACGAATGGTGCCTCGAACACCCTTGAGCATCCTTGTACCTCATTATGATGAGGATGATGATGATGATGATGATGATGATGATGGTGAGGATGATGATGATGATGATGATGATGAGGATGATGATGATGATGATGAGGATGATGATGATGATGAGGATGATGATGATGATGATGAGGATGATGATGATGATGAGGATGATGATGATGATGAGGATGATGATGATGATGAGGATGATGATGATGATGATGATGATGATGATGATGATGATGAGGATGATGATGGTGGTGATGATGATGATGATGAGGGTGGTGACGTAGTTCCTTTCGAGTTCCTC
>OX387247.1:3740606-3776518 GCA_947562095.1 Branchellion lobata | reverse complement strand
TGATGATGGTGGTGATGATGAGGATGATGATGGTGGTGACGTAGTTCCTTTCGAGTTCCTTTTTTATTTTTTTAAAAACAGCGGAAAGCAATATTTTCCATTGGCTCCGACCATTATTTTAATCCATTGAGCTATTACTTACGCTCCTATTGGACTCCTCAAACGCCCTCCCACCCTTCCACCTCCCACATTCAACATCTCCAGTCAACCCTAAAGCATTTGTAGGCTTATAAATAGAAGTTCTTGGTTGGTAGTCGGCAGCTTACATTATTTTGCAGAATTTTCAACCACTTCAAACAAAGCCGAACCACATGAACATGAATGCAAGAAGAGGCATAGGAAGGCAGATTCACAATTTGTGTTTTATGTACACTTTTTTTAATTGTCACGATCGTCCTAATTGATGTGGTCTTTTTTAAAGCTTAAGGTGGGTTTACTTTTAATGTTTGTTAATATGTATCATAACCAGTTGGCTTCCCATTCATTGCGATTCAATCACAAATGACTTTCAAGCAAGTTCCTTTCAGAGTTTATCAGCAACTCCAAGTGCTCAAAGGGTCTCAAAACGTCGTTCAGCGTTTCATTGCTGTCTGTGAAGTAACAATCACAAGTGGTATTAACCAGTATTCAACTCAGGAAAACTCTGGAAAAGTTCTAAGAGAAGAAAGAGTTGACCTGTCGCACAATCGAAAATAAAAGTGTGAAATGAAACGATGAACGATGCGTAAACAACAACACATCACCAGCCGTTTTCACGAAAATTCAGCCACTATATGTGTACAATTGATTTTATTTTTTCTTTTATTTTGATTTTTCACCATGTTTTGTGCCATTTACAGCGTTTGTTTGGATTTGCTTCAATAAAGACTATGAAACAAAAATTTTAAATCATTCATTGTGACATGTAACAAGCGTTGAAACATAATTCTATCAAATTATTTTTATAACGCTGATTATACTGTTCGATTGCATTGATACGAAATGTTAAGAAAAAAATTATGATTCATCAGGAATATAATTGAAAGTACCACAAAAGAAGGAGGTTGTATGTTGAAGACAGCTTGTAGCGGTGAGGGTTTGCTTCTATTTATGTACACCGAGTAGTCAATGGAAGAAAGGCTTGGCTAACTACCACGGTAAGAGTCATTAGGGCCTTAAAAACTGGTTTGCTTAAATATGAATTAATTTTTTTGCAGTTTGGTGAAAGAAAAAACGACGAATTGTATTTGGATTCTGGCAACCCCACCCCGGTATTTTATACTTGGTGGAAAAATTGGAGAATGCGCGATAATGTGATTGAAACATTAAAAAAACTTTCAAGTACATTAAAAGTATGGTTGACTTAGAGCTTCTGAATGAATGAGTAAGTTTTCAATGTTCAAACTTTAATTAGCAGTTTACATCGTTAGCTCACACTAGCAGTTGGATCACCGGATGACATCACCGAATAGCCATTTTCAACACAACAGCTGCTTTGATGCCTTTCAACCGTTTCGAGGACTATTCCAGCTGTTCCAGAAGGCAAGCCAGGTCCTTGAAGGAGGGTCGCTTGGATGGCTCCACATGCCAACAATCCCACATAATATTGTACAGCTGGTCTGGACAGATGAACTTGAAAAAGCCGCTTGGGTGAAAGGTGCATGGATTCTGAAGCCTCTTGCCGCTCTTCAGGAACTTGTACACCAGCTTGCTGTCTATGCCTGTGGTTACGGTGGTGATGATGTTTCAAAACTTATATTATAATTACAAATTTCTTTCATTATACCGGCTATGATAACTTCATTGAGAGAAACAGCTATGTAATAATAATAAGCATAATAATAATTAAAGATAAGTATAATTCCTGAAGCCCCAAGATATACTATAAAAGCGTCAGCAGTTGTCAGATTTGTTGATTAGAAAAGATCAACTAAAATAGTATTAATGAAATATGGCGCATCAAAACACCTTCTCTGGCGTAGGGAACTTCTCCGTAGGTGACCAGCTCGAAGAGAAGCACACCGAACGACCAAACGTCGGATTTGATAGAGAAGCGAGAGTTGTCAAACACCTCCAAGGCACTCCATCGTATCGGAAACAGGGAATCTGTCGAATGGAAAGCCTTAAAAATAATTTTTTTAAATTCGAAAATATTTGTATTTAAATTTAAAATGTTTTTTCTACTTTTCTCTCATCCCCTTCCAGCCTCCCACCATTGTTGCCGCTGTAGACTCGTTGCAACTTGGACAGACCGAAGTCGGCAATCTTGACGAGGTTGTTGGAGTTGATGAGGACGTTGGCGGTTTTGAGGTCTCTGTGGATGAAACCCTTCGTCTCTATAAACATCATGCCGTCAACGATCTGAATTGTTGTTGTTGCGAAGCTATGACTGAACGATAAATATTAATGATAATCGCTTTGAATCACTTTTGAGCTTTATAACTAGCGCTATACAATTTTTTTGATTAAATTAGATTAGATAAAGGTTAGGGTTAATAACGATTAATAAACCAAGTTTGAAAACCCAGATAAATGCGGAAGAGTGTTCAACGTTTCAGTGTAATTTCACCTGGGCAGCGAAACCCATGAGGATGTTGAAGCTGAAAATTTTGCCCTTGTCTTTCTTCAGTTCGTCTCTGAGAGATCCCTTGTCCATGTACTCGAGAATCAGCAGGAAGGGCGCTTCAGTGAGGCACAAGCCTAGTGGGGGGCGGAACAAATGCACTTTAAAACAGAATTTACAGTTTGCAACTGTTTGAAACACCTTTGGTCCTCCTTCACCACCATCAATATACTATGATGCCCACCTATCAGACTCACGATCCGCTTGTGTCTCATCTTGTTGTGCACCTCAGCTTCTTTCAGAAGGTCCGTCTTCAAGTCCATGTCATCTTCTTTCAACTTCTTTACCGCCACCGTCTTTTGGGCCATCTTTCCTGGAGGTCCGCATATCGAATAAACAACTTTTAAACTAGATTTTATTTAATTTTCATAATTTAATTACGAAAAAAACAAAAAAAAACATAAATAAATTTCATGATAAACTGAAAGTTAAAATTAACTTCTAAATAAAAAATTTCAAAAAGACAATCCTCACCCTTCCACACTTCTCCGAACGATCCTGATCCCAGGAACTTGACCAGCTTCACCTTGTTCCTGACCACTTCGAGCTTTTTGAGCAGCACCTCCTCGGGCTCTCGAGGACAAGGCACGGTCAGCTGAGGACCCGTATGTTCGTTGGGTGCTGTTGACGAGGTTTTGATCTATTCAAGAGCTTTAAGTGCCTTTAACAAGGTGTGCAGTTTAATGTTTTATCTCTAGCTGAGCAGCAGTGAATGCAAAGAATTTTTTTATATTGTGAAAAAGTGATAAAGAAAAAAAATTTGTGCCAGCGTAATTAATTTTTAAATAAAAATTTCAGTTCCGAAGTCGAGCGGTTACTGACTGTCAAGCAATGGGTGACATAAATTTGAAGCTTCTGAAGAGCTGTAGGTGTGACATCATCATCTTGCACCAAACCTCACGTTACAGACCGGACTTACACTGATAATACTTGATGAGGCTCAGAAGGGTCTTGAAGGGCCGGCTCTCTTGCACGAAGCAGTGGCCTCTAACGTCCATGCGGATGCGGTAGTGCTTCAGGCAGTCATTGTCAGCGTCCGAAACCTTTACCGACAACATGAAGTGGTTCGAACCTGTGCAGTGATTGTGCTTTTTATGTACCACTGCTGTCCATAGTAACTTTGGTGTTTTATTTGGTACAGCGTTTTAGTTGATGCGACTCAACTCCAATAACAGCTTCAAAAGTGAATAACTTTCAAAGCTTCCTGAAATGGCTCGCAAGACCTACTTTTGCAGCGTCTCACGAGGAAGGTTCCCACTTGGTTGGTGGGCATCTTGAGCAGGCAGCTGGCCTCCCCCCTGCTACAGTCGATCCACCAACTGCACATCATTCAACCACATCAATCACCAAGGCAGGCCTTGAGACCCACAAAGGGCTCCAACCATCGCTCCACGTTCACCATTGATATCATTACTACTCCGTTTTTTTACTTTTTTTATTTAATACTATTTTATCTTTTTTGAAGTCTTTTCAAATTAATTTTATAAAATTTTTATGAGAGAGGTCTCCAAACTCACTCTTGACTCTCTACTTCGCGGTTGTCGGGAGTGATGAAGTTACTGGGCACGTTGCCTGTGGAGACGGTGGCCTTGTTTCCATCAGTTCAAAAATTAATTATATAAATATTTATATAAAATATTTATATAAAATAACTATATAAAATGATTATATGAAATGATTATATTATATAATTATATAAATAAATTATATAGTATGATAAGAGAAAATTGGTCATCCATTTAAAATTAACATAAATATTGATCGTGAATGTTTGACAAATATTTCACGAACTAATTAATTTAATCACCCAATTTTTTCGTCTTCACATCTCTGCAAAACCACCATCCAGAGTTGTTTCTGAGGGCAGATACAGTGAATTATAAATTAAAAACTTTAAATTTTTTTAAAAAATAATGACAAAAAAATTATTTTTCAAAACTAACGGTAAATATTTTTACGAAAGAGTTCATGGTACATTGCACTACAGTGTACACTAATCTACAGAATGATACCAGTATTATTAAGACTGCGTAAAAACACCACGCCTTCAAGACCTCATGTCGTTATGTAATCATTGTTATTCTTCGCATCAAGAACTCCAAGCATGATTGCATGTCTCGTCTTCCTCTAATGCATGGCCTTTTAACCATGGCCTAATTTCAAAGGTTTATTAATTATGCTTCTGTGGACATTAACTCAGCTTTTATCGCAATTTATTTACCGCTTGATTATTTAATTAACTTTATTTTTAGAGTGGTGTTTGATCAGATCTGCTCAGCCGTTGCCAAATATTAGGGCTCATCTGCTGCATTTTGGAACAATTTCTCAAACTTTGGTTTGCGCAATAATAGAATTCAATTTTCTTGTCATTTTATCAAAATTTATGTTTTTAATTTATAAATTTCCAGCGTTTGTTAATTTTATCTAGCCGAAATAATTATGTAGCGCAAATTGCATTCAAAAGTGTCTTGTTACAAGTTAATATAGGATTTTTTGTGATGGAAGAGTTGGTAAAAAAAATAAATAAAGATTGAAAAAGATTACTTTTGCAGCACAAGCAGACGATCTCCCTTCCTGATCTCCAAATCATCCAGCCCGCCTCCTTTGTAGTCGAAGATAACTTTGAAGACTTCTGATGGCGTTGGAGGAAGTTTGAAATGGTTTGTGGCGATGAGAATGGGATATTGATGGTTTATGGGGATGAGAATGGGATATTGGTGGTGTATGGTGATGAGAATGGGATATTGGTGAATTTGAGGGTGAGAAATGTGTGGAAGTGGTATTGGTGGTTTGTGGTGGTTTGTGGTGGTTTTAAAAGTGGTTCGTTTGAAAGCGGTTGAGGATAGTGGTGTGATAAATTTTTTTGGTAGAGTCAGTTGCAACTTTCTTGTTATTTGCATACAACTTTTAAACTAGTCTTATCTTTTTTAATGCGTGTTAAAGTAGCTCTCACTAAATCGAATTAAACTATTGAATAGATCAGATCAGAAAAAGATCAGTTTTCAAAATTTCTACTCTTATGTTTAAAATGAAAAATAATCGCTCATCTAACTACTTAGCTGACTTTTTAGTTACCTCTTCGTAAGAAACTGAGATCTACTTATTCTCATTTTTTAAGGATACCTTCTAAATCTGCACTTTCCAACTGTGGGCCCCTTCTATGGAACTCTTCCCTCCAATCTCACCTCTATTATTTTTCTACTTTCATTTCGTAAAGCCTTTAAAACTTTGTTGTTTAAACAGTTTGTAGCAAAGCGCTCTTGAACAGTGATATAATCAGTACTGTACAAACGATTTGATTAGATTAGATCAACGAAGGAAGAAAGGTGTGAAAATTTGGTAAAATCACTTCTGATCTGATCTACTCTAAAACTTGCCTTGTTTAGGCTCGAAGCACGGTATGTTCCCCATAAAATGTCTTCAAACTGCTTTCACAACTATCAGAACATGCAGCTTCAAAGCACCTCTGGAGACTTGCGGATCGGTGCCACTCAAGCAACACTTTTGGCGTATCTGTGTAACCCTGGTTTGTTCCTGTGAAGCACCAAGTAGCTTTCAAAACCCCTCACAACACCAAAACTTTACTTACTCTCCAGAAATTCTATTTATAACTTCTACACAAGTTGCTTCTTTTGTTCGAAAACTTTTAAAGCTCAATTCTTTGGCTTTGTATACAAGAGAATTTTAGTAACCTCTCATAAGGTAGAACTATTTTTCAATAAATGGATTTTTGATTAAGTATCAGCTTAACTATACGCATTTACGGATTCTAAAAATAACAATAATAACAATAAAAACATTTTTTTTGTATTTCTATTCGTTTTGAATCTTCATTGAATCAAGTGCTTTCGTGAGAGCAAGCAAGCTTTACGGCCGTTACATGATTTGTTGTTAATTATTTTGTGATTAACTTTATTATAATAATCATTACTATTCTCATTTATCGAAATCTTCTGCGAAGTTGACACCAGCACAAAGCCTCGAAGAAACAACCAATGAAAATAAATGACCTGAATTTATTTATTTTTAGAATTCCTTGGCATGACCTCAATTAATTTATTTTTAAAATTTGTTGGCATGACCTCACTTTTATTCTTCCAGCCTTCCACACTCCACCTCTGCCACCTTGATGTCTCCACGCCTGATAGGAAGGGGAGGTTTGAAGGGTGGTGTGCGAAAACTGCTGTCTTGGAGAGGACGTGTGAGGCAGGCTGTGGCGGTAGTGACCGTGATAACCGTGAGATCACTGACTACTGAGTGAATCATGCAACAATAATAATTATTATTAACATTTTAATTGTTAATATTATTACCAAATTATTATTAGTATTACTATTATTGTTATTTTATCATTATTCTTTATATTATTTTATTATTATTATTCCTATTTTTATTATTACTATTATTATCATTATTATTATTATTATTATTATTATTATTATTATTATTATTATTATTATTTATATTATTATTATTATCGAAATGGCGATGATGACGTTGATGTTATTGGCAGCGTCATCGTAATTGGAACAATAAGAAAGGTAGATGTGAAAAATTGAATTTTTTTGTTTTTTTTTTCACGAAAGAACCAAGACTCCCGTTGGAAGTCACCTCGCTGACACCACTGGTGCCTCCAACCGCCTTGAATGCTTACAAACACTTAGCACACAAACAACGTTCAAAAACGAAGCAACCAAATAAGTAAATGCAACTTAAGTTAATAATCAATACACGTAACGAAACGTCCAAAATGAATCGAAAATTTAAATAGTGAATAAAGAGAAATAAGTCGTAAAAACTACAAAATATTAATAATAGTTAAAATAATAACAACTATAATAAGGACAATAACAATAATATAACAAGAAACGAAGAACAACGACTTGGAACGACCATCCAGCTTCCAAAGTCTCTAAACAAACGCATAAGGATCATCGAACAAAACGACAAACTTACAGTCCACATTCAGAAATGAATTTCCAGAAGGTTCAGTGATAAGCTTTCACTCTTTCTTAATTCACAGCTACCTTCTAATGTTTTCGTCGGTGACGATAATGAAAACGACGAAATACTCAACACACAGAGGATGCATCCTTCGAACGAAGCAGTGAACGACGGCGCTCGTAAATTGACGTTCTTAAATACTGATAAAATAAGAAGGGACGAGTGATAAGAGACATGAAATGTTTCGACACGTAAAAGATGTTGACGATGAAGAATGTTAGACTTTTCCAAGTGATATTGAGCAGCTCAATGGTTGTAAAGATAGGTTGGGTCAGCCCGATCCAATAAATGACTATTTCATTGTTCTCTTATCATCCCCTTACGACATCCCTATAATATCCTTATAATTCTCTCGTCACTTCCACATAATTGTTCATAACTACTTCTTCTCATAACTGTTCATAACTACTTCTTCTCATAACTGTTCATAACTACTTCTTCTCATAACTGTTCATAACTACTTCTTCTCATAACTACTGAATTGAATATGATTATTTCACATTGTTCAACTACCTAATATTCAAATGCAGGCTTCATAAAAAAGATATGATTTTAAAGTTAGTTACTGTTCGATCAAAAATGCAACGAAACGTGACAAACGCCAACACTGAAACACATACAATGTACACGAGTTCCCCATTTAAATTAACTTTCAACTGAAAAAAAAACATGGTCTTCGTTGATCGTTCGTCTGAAAGAAGATTTCGCTTGCGCCTAAGTGTTAGCGCAAGTATCTCAAACGAGGAGCTAGATGTATCCATCCACAGAGTTTGCATGGTGAAAATAATATTAACGATGGCGTAAGTAATAAATAAAAACGAATGAAGAAAATTAACTTACTTGAATTTTTAAAACTTGAATAAAAAGTTTTAATTTGTTTAAAATGTTTGAAAATTTTAATTTATTAAATAAACTGTCCCTTACTGTCTTTGCCGTTCTCATCGCAGGAAAGTGTCTAATTTCGTGGCTTTAATCAATAGCAACTATGTACCGAATCAAAATGCTACACAAAAAAGAATTTTAAAACAAATTTTGAAACGATATTTTTCATCTTTACGACACAGCACGAATCATCAAGCCTCCACTTGCGTGCAATGAAAGCCAACTAAAATAGGAATGAGTGCCAAGAAAGGTATTGGCAATAATTTCCTTAAATGAAAAGATAAAAGGTATTTGAGAGTAAATACAATAAATAAACTACAAGATTTTATTTTTTTGAAAAGATAAAATCAAAAATCAAACGAGAACAATAAACTAACAATAAATTAATATCATAATTGTTAAAACAACAACAACAACAACCACAAAAACAACAACAACAACCAAAAAAACAACAACAACAACCACAATGATAAAAATAACAACAACCACAAAAACAACAACAACCACAATGATAAAAATAACAACATTAACAATAAAAATAACAACAACAAAACAGCAACATAAATGACAACACCAACAAAACAACGAAAATTTGAATAATCAAAAGGTTGGAGGGGTAGCAAAGGGGTGGTTAGGTGGAGAGGGGACTGGGGGAGGGGAGGATAGATCTTTCATTCTTGGAGCCCAGTTTGGTGCTCAAAATAACAGTGTTGTTGTTGCTGTTGCGGTTGTTGTAAACGTTTTTTGTGTTGTAGGTGTTGTTGTTGGAAGTTGCATCAGTGATGTTTTTGTTGATTTTGTGGATGTTTTGGTGATCGTTGATGACGTCATGGCTGTTGTGGTGCTTGAATGAAGAGTTCGCACGCGCCAGCTCAAAAATTTGTTTTTCTAGTGACTTTTTGCTGCCTTCATCAATTTTGTTATTATTATTGTTATTATTATTATTATTATCCTTATTGTTGTTGTTTTTATTGTTAATGTTAGTCGGATTGCTGGAAATGATTTTACTTGTCAAGGCGTTGCCTTGAAGGTTGTTGTGCTTGACGTTGTGCCTGATGTGTGAGAGGAAATTGCTGAAGCCGTTCGTGTGGCCTTTGTGGCTTTTATGCAAGCCATTGTGGAGGTGGCTGTTGCTGTGGCTGTTGCTATGGCTGTTGCTGTGGCTGTTGCTATGGCTGTTGCTGTGGCTGTTGCTGTGGCTGTTGCCGGGGATGTTGCTGTGGGCGTTGCTGTAGACGTTGCTATGGACGTTGCTATGGACGTTGCCATGGACGTTGCTATGGACGTTGCTAGGGGTGTTGTTGCGCTTGTTGATTAAGACGTCAATAGTTTGATTGGCGATATCACACTCTTTGCCCTCCAAGCCACTCTGGTCTTTGGTCTTTTCTGTTTGCTCGTCAGAGGGCCTGCTGAAAAAGTCCTGGAGGATCTTGTACTTGAGGTTTGGTCTCGAGGGGGGTGCTTGACGGGGAGCAGGAGGGTTGAAGTCGTCATTGTGGTTGTAGAGGATGCTGTTGAGGATGCTTCCGTTGAAAAGACCAGAGGCACTCTTGCCTGTGGCCTTCGGGATCTCCTCTTCCACCCCCGCCTCATTCCTGCCACTCACCACACTGCCCTGCCTGGCTTCGAGTTCCAGATCGACGCTGCTGTGTTTGTTGCTGCCTGAGCTGCTGTTGTCGCTGTTGATGAGGTCTGA
Organism: Branchellion lobata; assembly: GCA_947562095.1. Lineage (NCBI taxonomy): Eukaryota > Metazoa > Annelida > Clitellata > Hirudinida > Piscicolidae > Branchellion > Branchellion lobata. Next base: position 3,766,334 of record OX387247.1, on the reverse strand, counting down.
ACTGGATGGTCGGCTGTTGCTGCTGCTGTTGCTGCTGCTGGCTGTGGTGTGGTTGATTTTTCCCATGAAGTGGTTCATTCGTTTGAGTTCTTTGTAAACAAAGGACTTGATGCTATCTTTGGATAGAAGGGACTGGAAAAAAAGACATTCCAGGATTTGAGAATTGAGGCCCAGTACTGAGTACAGTGCCAGAAGAAGCTGCGTGTACCTGACAGGTAAGTGAGTATGGAGATGATCGGATCAATGGCTGAATGAATGAATGGATGATTGAAGAGATGATTGAGTGTGAGGTTGAACGTATTCATAGAAAAGTGGATATATGAGTGGAGAGACGGCTAGATAGATAGGTGAGAGGAAGGATGGATGGGAAGTTAACATACCTGCTCTTGTCCTCCGAAGTTAGGTCTCTGAGATCTTCTAGGCATTCCTCACACAGCTTCTTTACCATGCCTGTGTCGTCGAGCTCCTTGCAGGGGTCTGTGTGGTAGGGGGTGCATGTGTGGTGGTGAGTGCATGTGTGGTGGTGGGTGCATGTGTGGTGGTGGGTGCATGTGTGGTGGTGGGTGTATGTGTGGTGGTGGGTGCATGTGTGGTGGTGGATGAATGTGTGGTGGTGGATGAATGTGTGGTGGTGGGTGCATGTGTGGTGGTGAGTGCATGTGTGATGGTGGTGGGTGCCTGTGTGGTGGTGGGTGCATGTGTGGTGGTGGGTGCATGTGTGGTGGTGGGTGCATGTGTGGTGGTGGTGGGTGCATGTGTGGTGGTGGGTGCATGTGTGGTGGTGGGTGCCTGTGTGGTGGTGAGTGCATGTGTGGTGGTGGGTGCATGTGTGGTGGTGGGTGCATGTGTGGTGGTGGGTGCATGTGTGGTGGTGGGTACATGTGTGGTGGTGGTGGGTGCATGTGTAGTGGTGGGTGCATGTGTGGTGGTGGATGCATGTGTGGTGGTGGTGGGTGCATGTGTGGTGGTGGGTGCATGTGTGGTGGTAGGTGCATGAAAGGTGGTGGATGCATGTGTGGTGGTGAGTGCATGTGTGGTGGTGGTGGGTGCATGTGTGGTGGTGGGTGCATGCGTGGTGGTGGTGGGTGCATGTGTGGTGGTGGGTGCATGTGTGGTGGTGGTGGGTGCATGTGTGGTGGTGGGTGCATGCGTGGTGGTGGTGGGTGCATGTGTGGTGGTGGGTGCATGTGTGGTGGTGGATGAATGTGTGGTGGTGGGTGCATGTGTGGTGGTGGGTGCATGTGTGGTGGTGGGTGCCTGTGTGGTGGTGAGTGCATGTGTGGTGGTGGGTGCATGTGTGGTGGTGGGTGCATGTGTGGTGGTGGGTGCATGTGTGGTGGTGGGTACATGTGTGGTGGTGGTGGGTGCATGTGTAGTGGTGGGTGCATGTGTGGTGGTGGATGCATGTGTGGTGGTGGTGGGTGCATGTGTGGTGGTGGGTGCATGTGTGGTGGTAGGTGCATGAGAGGTGGTGGATGCATGTGTGGTGGTGAGTGCATGTGTGGTGGTTGTGGGTGCATGTGTGGTGGTGGGTGCATGCGTGGTGGTGGTGGGTGCATGTGTGGTGGTGGGGTGCGTGAGAGGTCTGTATGGGGGTGAGTGCATGAGGGTGGCCGAGGAGTTGAAGGTTTGAGTATCTTTTAACGGCCTGGAACTGATCAGCAACAGATTTTTTGCCGCTAAAACTTCACTTCTCATTTCTACGATGCATTTTGTTTTAAATTTAAAAATACAAAAAAACTTTCAAATTATTTATCAAACTTTTAAGCTATATAGGTGTATGTAGATACTTTTCTATACAACTCTTGGTGCAAGGTTTAATGTATATATATATATATATATATATATATATATATATATATATATATAACGTATGTTAATGAAAGTATTTGTGTGTATGCGAGTACGCAGATATGTGTATATCTGGACTGAATAGTTTTGTGGTTGACCTCTGAACAATGGTACGCGGCTGTACGTCAAGAAGATAACATAGCGATGATGGGGGTGTTGGAGCCTTCTTGGTGATTAGTGGGCGAAAATTTAATGGCCAAAATGGAGATTTAAATTTTTTTCACTCAATTATAAAACATAAAGATGAAATGGCTAAGTGGAGTATTATATCGACGTAAGAATGAGTACGATGCGTGAGTTGTTTACTTTGACAGCCTCTGCCTTCTCTCACTACTCTCAACTCGAAAAGGCTCGAGACAAAGTTCCCAAGGTCTTGCGCTATTTAAGCTTTTAACCGCCTGTAATTTTTTTTTTCAAAAAAAACGATTTTTAAAATTTTATTTTGGAAATTCTCAATTTTGGAATGACGTTTCGTTAATTTTTTTGAATTTTTAAAAACTTTAGGAATCTATTTTTTTTGCATCAGTAACTTCAGAGGCACATTTGCTTGTTCTCAACCATCCAATCACCCCCTTCTGCAAAACTACTACTATTATTTTGTGCACGAGGCATTCGATAACATTTTCAAAAATTTTTGCCCAAAAAAAATAAAAACAGACACCTACATAAACATACATACACGCATGCACACACGCACACACACACACACACACACACACACACACACACACACACACACACACACACACACACACACACACACACACACACACACACACACACACACACACACACACACACACACACACAGACAAACACACACACACACACGCACACAAGCATTTTAAAGCATACAAACCTTCGCAGACTCATGCACACATAAAAATACACAAACATCTCTACTTGTTCATGACCCGTCCTTGGGTCCACTTTCTCAGTTTTTAATTTCACTTCTATATATATCTGAACATATTTTATATACTTTTAATACATACATACGTTCAATTGAATATATGATTGAATGTGCCGATATGAAGAAATACAGGCATGAATGCACATACACATACAAAAGCTACATACATAGGTAATGCATATTGGATCAGTTACCTTTCGTGTTCGCTCGCCTGCGAGTAGTGATTTTTACGAATTTATCAACTAACGCAGGGAATGCACGGGCAAGGGATTTGTCACAGCGGATTGAACAGTGTACGCCTTGCGCCTCACACGGAGGGAGGAATTATGAGAAGAAGGAGATGAAGGAAGGGAAAGAAGAAGGAGGATAAAAAAGAAAATAAAAAAGAAATGAAAGGAAAAAATGAATTTAAAAAAAGATGGGAGTTGAAGGAGCGACGATACGCATGTTTGTTCGGTGGCATATGTCGACGAAACATGGAATCCCTTGGAATGACGAAATGGAATTTATGGCGTGTCGAAGAAGACTCAAGAATGGAGTGTTGCGATTAATGCAAAATAATTTGATTGAAGGCTATTTATAGAGTTCTAAAAAAAGATTTCAAATGAAAATCTCGTTTTGTTTTGCTTCACCAGGTGTGGCAGGTAGTAACAAAGGAAATAGGTTAAAGTAAAAGCGCACGGTTGACGCTGGGCAAAAAATTGATCGAGAAACGGATTTTGAAGGCACAAATGGCTGGAACAAAGATGAGCAAGAGAAGAAATGGAAGTGCCAAAGAGGAAGGTTATGGAGGGATAGAGGCCGATAAAAGAGGAGAATGAATGCGCGAAAGGCGTGAGATGAGTGCTTTCAACGGCTGCCATTGTGATCTTTCCGTGTTTTGTGCTTTATTAACGTCACACACGGACATTTCATACCCTCGCAATTAGCGTATTCGATCTTCTTGTAAAGATTCATTTTTAAAGTTTTTTTCATTCAAATAAGATAAATAAATTTTTGAAAATATTATTATAACAGAAAGATTCACTGTTTTGGAATTTTTTTGGAACTTAAAGGTTCAGTTTTTAATTGTTGCAATGTAATTTGCTGAATGAATAGAACAAACAAATACATGAGAAAATTTCAATAATTGAGAATAAAATTGGCTTTCATAAGCTTCTTGCATCGAAAGTCACAATGAACAGAAAGAGAAGAGGCGAAAGAAAGAATGGAGAGAGATTGAAGTCGAGTGGCGGTCCGCTAGTTCAAGGTGAAGTGGCGTGCGTGAACACGTACGTTAGAAAGATGGTCCCGAAAGGCATCAGTGTCATGAAAATATTATATAAATGTTTTAATATTATTCCAATAATTATGAGCACTCGTATATATATTTATTTATATTTAATTTTAGTGTTTTTTTCCAATCTTTTTTTTTCTCGTTATTTTCAATGTTTATCATTTTGTGTGTTTGAGCTTTTCATGAAAGATTTTCTCAGTAAACTGTAATTTTTCTTCACAAGTTTTAATTTTGATTGAAAAATTCTTAAATTATCAATTTTAGAAATTTTTTTCATAGTAAAAAAATTACGTGATCCCGTGTTTGCCGTACTTTTGCTCTTTTCACAAAAAAATTGTATCAAAAATTCACAAAATAAAATTATAGTCCTTTTTCCGACTTTGAATTTCAAAAGGGAAAATTAAAAAATAATAGATATACGTTTTGATTGGCTTAAAAGTGAAAAAAACACAAAGCTTACCACTATGGCGATAGAGGGCGATAAGCTTGAGGTAGAAGAATTCGGTTTGGTTAACGTTGATGACGTGACACCTTTTGATGAATCGCTTGAGGCCTTCCACGAATTCCACGGTGGGTCCCTCCCCCTCCTTCGTCTTGGAGACCCCTTCCGCAACACCGCCCTCTTCCGAGTCATCTTCCACCGTTTCCAGCTGGAAGTTCTCGCTGGCGATGTGGATGAGAAGAAGCTTAGGAGTGGCTGAAACAAGCAGTGTCTTTTGGTCTTTTGGCGAAAGTTTGTTGAAGTTGGGCAGGCTGAGTGCGAAGTTGACGACCTTGTTGAGGTAGATGAGAATTGATTGGTTGGCCGATTCAATTAGTCGCACTTTCTTGCTCACAGTCTTGCTTTTTTCGGAACCCTGTTTCATTATTCTAGAAAAAGAAGAAGATAAGGACGAGGAGGACGAAGAAGCAGAGGACGATTGTGGCGATCCTGAGAGAGTTGAGACGGTTGACGATTTGGAAAAGAAGCTCAAGGGGTTTGTGGTGTCGATTCTTCTGGACCTTTCCATTGGCTGCTTGTTGGACATGAGTATTTTCTCAATGGCGTTGTTGCTGCCTCTTTTCCAGACGGTCCTTTCCTCGTCGAAGCATCTTTTGTTTTTCTCTTTCATTTGGTCCTCACACAAGATGCTCTTGAGGAGGGATTGCCTGTTGTCACTTACGTCATCGTCGTCGTTTTGCAAACAATTGAAGAGGAGGTTTCGTTTGGGGAATGAGTTTTTGGCATTGAAGGAGTCATCGCTGTTGTTGCCGTAGTTGCCTGAGCTCTTCATTCCACTGAGGTCGTTCTTGAGTCTTTTGTGGCTACGCAGGAACTCCGAAGAGATGGTTTCCACTCTGCTCGATTCCTCATCATTGCCGTCTGCGCTGGCGCCGCTGTTTTGTCGCTTCTTCACTAGCAGGAACTTGTAGTTACCTCCATCAGAGCTGGTCCGCTTGCCCAGTTCTGACTTGCTGCACGAAGGAGTGAGGGGCACGCTGAGGGACTTTCTGATGACCGCTCCTTGGTCAGCCTTCACGTCGTCTTGCATGGACACTTCGTTCACGTTGCCAGTCGAAAGAGCCATGGTGGCAGACGGTGATGAAGTCTGGTGGCTGGGTGGAGAGCCACTGAACGCTTTAACTGACTTCAAACTGTCTTTTTGACAATTCTCCGAAAGAAGAATCTGCAGCTTCGACCTCGCCGACTCGATTCTTTCCAAGTGTTCAGATTCAGAAAAGGGTTTATCGTTGTTGGCGAAGATGTTTGAAGAAAGGGGAACTTTGAGGTTGTTCTTCGACTTGTTGGCAACAGTGTTGTCTCCCGTCTCCATTAGGAGATTGAAAAGAATCTTCTTCTTGGAGTCTGAAGACTCTGGCTGGGACAGGGAAGCAAGCATCGGGGTGTTCTTTATGCCGTCAGTGCCAGATATTGGAGAAGTAGTGATTGTTGGAAGAGGGAGAAAAACGAAGGATGAACGGGCATATGATTCAGTCGCTGGTTTAGAAAGTGTGTGTGAGACGAGGCTGTCGAGGTGACTCTTGCCCTCGCAGGCTCTGATCTTCTTGTTGCCGGCACAGGAATCTTCAGCCGTGAAGCAAGGACCCATCACATCATTGAAGTGCAGTGAAGATTTTTTAGGAAAGTCATTAAAAGTAGTCGTGCTGATCAGAGAATGATAATGATTCAAAATATAACTTTACTAGAAGTGACTCAATCAGCAGTTAAAACTCGTTAAACTGTTTTAAGATAAAACAACAAACCTATTCGCAGTCTCGTTCGCTTCAAGGATAAAACGAAGTATGTTTAAAAAATAATTTTGATTTAAATAAGGTAGCTTTTTAGACAGACCAGGATCGGAATGATAACTTTACACAGTACAATTCATTTAAGGTAATGTGAATGCGAGTTTTTCATATGGGCGTATGAACAACCTGCATACTTATACATATAGAAACTGTTCTTCGTGAAATCCTTGAATCTTGGTCCATTTCGAATTCTGAAAGACGCTTCTATATGGTTTGTAACTATTTCGCATTTCAATGTGAATCTTTTCATAAATAAGTAACAAAACGAATAGTTCTTATCAAGATCTATTGCGAAATTGGATTTTGTTTAAAACTATTTTTCTCAATAGTTGCACTAAACCGCATTGAAAATGTCATGTTTGAGATTTGAAAAACCTCTGTCAGATCAAGTAATCTTGTAATACCTGAAAATGTTGACCTAAATTTGTTTTTAGAAATTATAATTGGGCTACCTGAGTACTGTTCTTTTCGAGATTCGATGTAGGGCAGATTGAAGAGGGGGAAAGCATGGAGAGGTGAAGCACTTGAGAATGGGTGCCAAGAAAGCAAAAAGTTGCGATAGGGGATGGAAGGAGCGAGAAACAATTATGTAGCGGTCTTGCAAGATAAGCTCTTACGGCCTTCCAAGTCTGCGGTTTCTTGACTTGTTCTCCGTGTGAGGTTCTTCGTGAACTCCTTTATGAGTTCTTTGTTCAGGCAGCTAAAGACCTGAAGTTTAGAGCTCGAAGCTATCAACTATGACCGTATTCATATTGACTCGATATATTGCATTTTGGCTTCAAAATACCACTGTCAAAAATCCAGCGTAATGAAAATTAAAAATCAGACTGAAATATTTATGAAGATTGAGTGGAGACGATGAGCTGTTTATTAAGCAATCATCAGTGGAGTATGTTACAAATAGACACAAAGAGTCGGGAGCTTGAAATTTAAGGTCAGGAAGAATTTCAAACGAACTCCAAACTCACAAGGAACACGATGATCGAAGTGCTTTGAAGCGCACGAGTTCCATGAAAGTCTACAGCCACTGATAAAGCTTCGAAACTACCATAGAACAGGTGCAAAACACGAATGCACCACACATCGAAGCCACTGTATGTACAAGGACAAAACGATCGGAGATGTCGTCCGTACGTTACTTTCAAACAAACAAGCGCCATGCGGGATGATGGCTTGATGGGTGGTGAGGGAATGAATGGTTGGATGAATGGATGCATGAAATTTATATATCGCTAAAGTGTTGAATGAATGCATTTTGAATGGATGGATGAAATTTATAGATCGCTAGCGTTGAATGAATGCATTTTGAATGGATGGATGAAATTTATAGATCGCTAGAGTGTTGAATGAATGCATTTTGAATGGATGGATGAAATTTATAGATCGCTAGCGTTGAATGAATGCATTTTGAATGGATGGATGAAATTTATAGATCGCTAGAGTGTTGAATGAATGCATTTTGAATGGATGCATGAAATTTATAGATCGCTAGAGTGTTGAATGAATGCATTTTGAATGGATGGATGAAATTTATAGATCGCTAGCGTTGAATGAATGCATTTTGAATGGATGGATGAAATTTATAGATCGCTAGAGTGTTGAATGAATGCATTTTGAATGGATGGATGAAATTTATAGATCGCTAGAGTGTTGAATGAATGCATTTTGAATGGATGCATGAAATTTATAGATCACTAGAGTGTTGAATGAATGCATTTTGAATGGATGGATGAAATTGTGCACTTTTGAATGAAGAAAGATGGATTCAAAAACATGTATGAAGGTTCGATTTTCGATGATAACAGCAATTTACCTTGGAGGCTTGAACAGTGAGTAAGAGTGATTATTCGAGGAGACGTGGTCGAAGCTTCGAGTTGTTGAAGGCTTCACAAAAAATAAAAATGAAAAAAATAAGAAAAATGTTAAAAAGAAGAAAAAAAAATGAAAAGAAAAAAAAAACGAAGATAAAAAAAGATGAAGGGTAGAAGATGGATGAAGAAAACGAAAACGAACAGGGATTAATAGTAAAACATTCGATGATAAGAAAATATTTTTGGAAGTCACAAAAAATTATTTTCGTTAATTTCAAAGAGAAAAAAAAAAAAAAGTTTTTGAGTGCGGAGTGAAAAGGACCAAGTAGTCAAGGAGTCAACAGAGGAGTCAATGTACACGAGTGATGGACAAACAAACAAACAAACAAACAAACAAACAAACAAACAAACAAACAAACAAACGAACGAACTAAGAAGAAGGAGAAAGTCGAACCAAAGTGTCGTGACTAGATGCAAATAAATTTTAAAAAATAAAATTATAAAAAATAAAAATAAATATAAACGTTATTATCATTATAAAAATGTGGAAAATTAAAAATGAAAAAACAAAAATAAAAGGGTGTTCCTCAAGAGCTCTGAGGACCTCAGCATTCACTGGCACCCAAGCCTCCACCACGCATTGAACACACACGGTCACGTGCTAACAACTATGAAAACTGTGAATATTACTCTATTATTATTTTTGTTGTTAGTATTATTGATTACGTCATTATTAGTATTATTATTAGTATTAGAAGTTTCCATGGATGAGCACAAGCACGAGGAGGAAGTAGAGAGGCTAGAATTGCCCGCAAGAGGCAGACGCTGATTGGCAAGGGAAGGAGGAAGAAAGAAAAGGAGGAAGGAGAAATGAAAAATAAATAAGAAAGAAGGAAGAGGAAGAGGAAAGAAAAAAAATAAATGGAGGAGGAAAGGGAGAAAAAAAGAGAAGAAGTTGGAGAAGGAAGAGAAAAAGGAAGAGGAGAATACAATACAATACAAAAACGAATATTATTATAGTGGCATTAACCCCGTAGAGTTTCGAGGCCAAGGAGGAGGAAGAAGAGAAGGAAAAGGAGAAGGAAGAAGAGAAGAAAAAAGAAAAAGAATTAAAAAAAAGAAAAGGAAAAGAAGAAGAGAATAAGGAAGAAAAGAAAGTTTAAAAACAAAAACGAAGCTACTCATCAGTGCGTTGATTGAGGCGTAAATGAGCGACAGTGCGTTTGAGTGTCAGTGAAATTGAACGTGCTAAACTGTTCCAATGGATGGCTAGATTGATTAATTGAAATGGCCAGAATATTTCGTTGAAATGGCCAGAATATTTCGTTGAAATGGCCAGAATATTTCGTTGAAATGGCCAGAATATTTCGTTGAAAGGGCCAGAATATTTCGTTGAAAGGGCCAGATTGATTAGCTGGAGGGCTAGATTTTTCACTTGAAAATAGTTCCGAGACGACTTATAAAATAATTTATATGATGAAGCAACTGCAGTGGCACCAGTTGGAGACCAGGCCACAAAGGCCACCACACATACAACAGCATACAAACACACATACAGAACACAACACACACACACACGCACACACACACACACACACACACACACACACACACACACACACACACACACACACACACACACACACACACACACATACACACACACACACACACACACACACACACACACACACACACACACACACACACACACACACATATATATATATATATATATATATATATATATATATATATATATATATATATATATATATATATATATTTATATATATATGACTTTAAATTGTCCATGATTGACTGCTTGATATATAATGCGATGACACGAGTGACCACATGCGCATGCAAGCCGTTGCACGGGTGCTTGAGGATGGCACAAGAGGAGTCGTACGAACCTTTGATTGACAAGGTTTGATTATGAACATTAGATGGGCTGATTAGATTTGAAAAGGTTCAGAGACGTACAAAGATTATAAGTATCATACAGTGATTATTTCTCAGACGATTTAAGACTATATAACATTCACAGACAAAATATTGACATCTCCCTAGAGTGTGTAAGGAAGGAAGAGTGGTGATTTACAGAGGTGACTGAATGAGCGAACAGGGGCGCCTCAGTTGCACGCCTTGGCGCTTGACAAGTAGAAAATTAAAATGATGAATAAGAAGAATTCGAAGCCTATAGAACATTGAGTCGAAGAGGTGACAGAACTGCACACACACAAATGTACACAAGCAATCAACGTGGAAGAGAATACGCTGGAGAAGCATGGGACATCCACGCGAAAGGTTGGACTTGAAATTACGAAATATGAACATGAAAATGAAAGGAATTTGAAGGATTGAATAGATGGAAATAAATAGAAAGAAGAATGTCGAAAATATCCGAAGAGCAACAAAGGATGTCTTAAGACCACCAGACCAGCTATCTTTAAAATTGATTTCAACCAATCAAAAGCCAACAAATTCCGGTTCAAATGAAAACTCACCAATCGTTGAAACCCACCCACAAAGTCAACATCCAATCACAAACACCAAACCACGCTCTCTAACAAATCACATCATATCATTGGCTATTGGCGTGGTGAGTGACACGTGTTCGGCGCCTTTGATTGGCAGCTTGTGCAGGGTGTAGTGGTGGATCATGAGAGGAATGCTGCTGAAGGGTTGGCTGAACTGACCCAGAATGTATCGGCCATCCTGAGTGACAGGTCGTTGGGAGTGATTGAAACATCAGCTTATACAAACGATGTATGAAATGCGGAAAAATGGAAAAAGAAAAACAGCATCAGCAGCAACAACATAAGCAACGAGAAAAGCTTAAACAGCAGCTACAGCAAAACCACCACACGAACCTGATTGGTTATGATCTTCATGTGCATGAAGCCTCTGCAACTCCTGCATGAGTTGGAGGTCAATTGTAGATCACGTGCAGGTCAATTGAAGGTCATATAGAAATCATATAAAGAACGTTTGAAAGTGATTTGCTGCTCTACTAATCAAACGCGGCATTCATACAGCAGCAGCAGCAGCAGCAGCAGCAGCAGCAGCAGCAGCAGCAGCAGTAGGAAAGCATAAAAAAGATATACAGAAGGACTCAAAACTCACTTGACGGAAAGGGAAAGATCCAGGCGGTTTGACTCACTCATCCTGACCAGGTAGGCGCCTGTGTGTGGCAGTAAGAAATGCCTGCAGCGGACTTACAGCTAAATTGAATTTTCTTGATGATACTTGAACTTTTCTTTAATTTTACAAACAATTACGTAATAAAATTATTTAAATTTTTTTAAATAAAATAAATTTGTGAAGCCTTGAAGACTCTTCACCTTCTCTCTGGGAGCGCAGAAGACCTTCGGCCATAGTCCTGCTGATTGTACCGTGGAACCAACTGAAGGGTGTTGCAGTGCAGGCTGCAGTTACTCGCGGGCAATAATGAAGCTATACACCTTCCAAATGGATCCACATGGAAGATTCGACCCCTCTGACGCTAATGCTAGTCGCAGAAAACAACAACAAATCCACAAAACACAACGGCCACAAATACGACAAAAACAGCAACAACAACGCCACAAAAAAAACAATAACGCCACACAAAAAAAAAACAAAAAAAAACGTCACAACAACAACGCCATTAGGGAGACTCTGACGTACAATTGTTCTTCCAAAGGGATCCTGGGGTCGATGGGGTCAGGAGGGTAGGGCGGTGTCCAAGAAGAGGTGGAGGAGAGGAGGGAGGATCGGCTGCTGTAGTGGTGAGGCGCCCCCACGTTGTAGGCGTGTCGCATGCCGTCTGGTGCTGTATGGTGGGATGGTGGATGAAATGATGGGTAGGATAATGGGTGGGATGGTGAGTGAGATGGCGGGTGGGATGGTAGGTGGAATGGTGGGTGGGATGATAGGTGGAATGGTAGGTAGAATGGTGAATGGGATGGTGGGTGGAATGGGTGGTGAGACGATGGATATAAAAATAATGCGGTGAAGTGATGCATAGTGGGTAGATGAGATGAGAAGATGCCGTGGTGGTTGGAACGAAGATGGCGAAGATTGAGTTGGAGGTGAAAGGGTCAGAAGAGAAAGAACTATAGAAGAAACCTGTTTGGAAGTTGGAAGGGTGATCCCAGGGCTCTTCGTAGTCGTGTCTGTAGTCTATGCTGCGGACACTGCCTGACCTGTGGCGTGAGGTGTTCTCTGTCACCAGGCAGCTCATGTATGTTATCAGCTTGTGAGGCCATGGTATTTCAAAGGGTGTATTGAGGGTGCTTGGAGATGACGTGTGCGCCTCAGCCGCTTGTCTTGGCGCTTTAAAAATTATATTTACTACTATTATTATTATTATTATTATTATTATTATTATTATTATTATTATCAAATCATCATTATTATAATCATTAATATGTTAAATAGCATTTGCACCTGTAATGCTGTCTGACAGGGTGTTGTGGAGGGTGTGGAGAATAAGGTGCTTGTGGTGGGTAGTAGTGTCGTTGTGGTTGTTGAGGCATGGGGTGGTGGGGAGGGTGGTAGTAGGAGAGGTGGTAGTTGTTGGGGGGCTGTTGAGTGTCGAGTCCATAGGCACTGCGCATCATCAGGGACTCGTGCCTTGACCTTAAGTCCACCCCAGTGCTGTTGCTGGTGCTGCCGATGGTGTTGCTCAGGGTGGTGTTGGTGCGGTTGTAGCTGTTTGCTGTCTCACCTAACCTTATCGGCGGCTCTGGAGCTGATGGTGGTGTTTGGATAATAATCTTCAACATCAACGGTGTGTTCCGTTGACTAGAGGTTGTCTAAACAACAAAAAGCAATAGAACACATGCTTTGAAAATACATTTTGAAAATGCATTGGAGTGCTTCATAGCACAAACCATTAGGCAGAGTGAGGTGGTCATCATCCAGTCGTGGGACAGCCCATGACTCAGGTCTGTTATCAGTGGGAGTCTTTGCTGAGAGGTCGAGAGGCTGGTCGGCTCGAGGGGGTCGCTTTTGGAGGTTGGAACGAGAAGAAAGGTCCAGATCGGAGTTGAAGAAGTTTGGAGGAGGAGGAGGAAGGTCTTGGTTGATGTTGTAAGTCTTGGCAGGAATGGGGGGTGGTTCCGAGCCTTCAAGAGTGTCATTGTCGGAGTTGGTGTTGGTTTCAGTGGTGGTTGACTTGGTCATGTCGTTGTCTACATTCCACGATCGCAGAGTATCAAAGCCAATCTGCGTCTCACCGACACACTTCTTCCCACCTGCTGCTTCGTCATCCTCCCTCGAAGGCCTCTCAAGGGTGCCCCCATCCTCATGGTTTTTATTGAGGGTGGTGGTGGAAGACTTGAGACTGGACATGCCTGAGTCGAGGGGCCTCATGATGGGACCCTCCTCATAGGGGTCATCGTACTCGATCAGAGCATGCTCCGTGCTGCCACCACTGCTTGAGTCTGCTCGAGATGATCAAATGGTGGAGAGTAATGATTAATTATAGAGAAATAAAATAAAGAAAAATTTATACAAAAAAACTCGAAGAAAAAAAAACTGAAAAGAAGAAAGTGAGAATGATGGGATGGATGCTGACAGACCTGCTTTGATGACATCAGGCAATTTCTCACTGACTTTCTTTTCACCTCCTGCATCCACATTCTGTAAATCATCGGTTCTTTCATGACAATGGGTGTTAGTCAAACATTTGAAGCACAAGTTGTTATTGACATCCATCAACAGTCAGGCAACATCCAAACAGTGAAGCTACCAAGCAGCCTTATTTTGATGACAGCGCTGGAGAGTACTTGTTATGGGCTTGGAATTATGATGTTTAAGCTGCCAAAGAGGCAATTGACTGAGGTTGTTATTGTGGAAGCAATTAATGCTAGAAAAAAATTGTGGTGTTTAGTTGCATTTAGGGTTGCGCCACTCAGGTGCCTTATTGAAGGATTCAATGAAGTGGTGTAGTCACCTTACAATGCAACACAAGGAGTTATGTTTTCTATTTGTGATTTTTCACTCCACCTTAATTTATTACGATGATTAATGATTATTTTTGTGTCTTATTGTTCATTTTTTTATTTGAATTATTCTTGCTGTTATTAAAAATAATCACTGCCAGATCCTGCAGCTAGAGATGAGGTCTTACTTTATGATACGTGAAGGAACAATGCCTGTAAAAGAGGATGCTATCTTCAAAAACACTCATCCAACAAGAATTTGAAAATAGTCTGCAGTGCTTTAAAAATAACAAAATATAGCTCCCCTGAGCTAGAATTGGCATATTTCAATTCTTTAAACAATGTTTTTACTAAAAGTGTTCAAGTTATCAAATTATAAATAAATTTAAAAAGTTGTTGTTTGAATAAAAGACTTATTAAGCACAAACAAACTTCCTTATCTCTAATGACTTTTCATTTTTGATAAGTGCTCAGATAAAGCAGTTATGCAAAAAAACCTTGAACATTCTTCAGTTCATACGAAAATAACTATAATGAGTACAATTTTTCTAATATTTATTTAATTTTTTTAAATATCATGAATTAAAACTTAGAATTATTATTATTAACAAATTAGACCAATTATTTTGTTTCTTTTAAGATATTCATAATATAAAATACAACATGTATAGATGAAGTGGTGCTGAATTTGATGAAAAAATAATAATAAATAAACAAATAAAAATAAATGGTGGAAAGAATTTCAATAAGTTTAATAACATGAAAAAGTAAATAAATGTTGAAATTAGGTTATTAGGTTATAGCAAAAAGAAGTGTAACAAAGAATTTTTATTTTTTGATACTTACAAAAATAATGAAATATGACATATTTGAGCAAAAGTTGGGACATAATTGGATTTAAAAAACTTTTTGAACAATGCACACACGAGTGAATTTTTAAAGTTCATGCTTAACAAGCAACCCACCTTGCTGGGGATTTTTCCAAAGGTTGATAAAGACTCAGGGGTTGACTTTTCATCAGACACGTTTAATTTTGAAGTAATTTCGTTTAAAATGGAATCTGGAGTAATTTTGTCTTTTATGACGGCACTATAGACTGGCACGTCTTCGTCATTGACAACCTCCTTGTGTGCCTGCTTGTTGTTGTCAAAAGCTTTGGAGTTTTGCTTGAAATCGCAAATTGTGCTAGGTTCGCCTGAGTTGAAGGGTAATTTGACTGGAGACAATGGACTGGAACTGCTGTTAGAGCCATCATCTTTTGTCTCTTTACTCTTGTCGGCACTTGCTCTAGGAACCTTTGGCGAGTCTGTCTCTAGTTTGCATTTGTGCGCCGGTGATGTATTTGACTTTTTATTACCTAATCCAAAATGCTTTAGAATCTTTGCCATTTATAAAGGATTCAGTATTTGAATAAATGCAATTAAAATAAAACTAGTGACTAAATCCAAAGACATAAATACTCTCAAGATAAGCTTATGTTAATTATACGCTAGGTACCTCGTACTCTGATGACGAACAATGTGGAAAAAGGGGGGCTTAAAAACTGATTTCAAAATTTTTTTTGATAACATTTATTTTCAAAATAAATCAAAACGGAAATAAAACAAAATAAAAAAATCGTTGGAAATATTTTCATTCTGCAACTTCCATAAGTGTTTCCGTTTCTTTTTGTACTTCCATCAGTTTCACTTCCTTCTTTTCTTTCAATTTGGCTGGAAAAAAATGTAGTGCATGTGCGGATAGCCAAATTTTGTAAAACTAGAAATACCCAATTAATCTATTGATGAAATCATATATAAAAAATATAAAAAACAAAAAAAAAGCAAAAGTAACAAGTCATACCAGCGGGTGTTCTTATGAGATGAATGTTCTGGGTGACTTCTCTCAAATCATCAGCCTTTCTTAATTCCTTTCCTTTGGTCAGTCTGTGAAAAAACACGTACAGGAAAAGTATGTAAAGAGATTTTCTGAGAATAATAAAAGCACTCAATAATTGAAAAATGAACGAAAATAAAAATCACTAGAACACTATACCTTTCTTTTATAAATTGTCTTTCTCTTTTCTCTCTTATCTCTTTGATTCTTTTCATGTTTTCAACTGCAAGTTTTGTTACAAGTTGTAATTTCAAATAAATACAAGTATACAAAAGTGAACTAAGAAACTTAAGCAAATCTTAAAAAATAATTTTAAAAAAACTCACCCGTTTTCTTGACCATATTTCTGTCATACTTGACAGGAACATTCCTTCTCTTTTCAAACTCGTAAATTGGATCCACTGCCAACTCCTTTCCAGCACTCTTTCTGAAAGCTTTAGTCCACCTGACCTTTCTTGGATTTCTTTTACTCATGAATGCTTTGCGGCATTTCGATCTACAAAAGTGGAAAACCTGGATGAATAGTGAGGGATGTTTACACGGCGACTACTACGTACTAAACCTTGAGTATCAAAAATAAAACTGAGCCATTACAATTAAATTATAACTAAAAAATAAAGTTATATTAAACGCACTTCTTAACAGAAAATTATGTTTATAATTTACTCAAAATTTTTTGATTGCATAAACTTTCAGAAATACCTTCGAATCATTTCTGATGAAAACTGTTCCATGTCCGGGATATTTTGGAGAAGAACAAAAAAAACACTTTTCGATCCTCATGGTGATTTTAAATGAGAAAATAAAACCACACACGAAATCCTTTTACCGACCAGCAAAGAAAAAGTAACCTTTAAACAGCTATGAAATAACAAACAATTTATTTTGAAAATTTGATTTTTGATATTGAAAAAATAACATTAATAAAATATTTAGTAAAAAAGATTTGTTTTTTTTTACGGATACTTCGCGTTTTTTAGTCTTTATTGAATAAAAGATATATAAGGGCTGGAAATATTATAAATGGTGAAAATATTAATAATACACTACATTTTTAAACACTCGTAGATTAAAAGTTAAAAACTGTTGTGACTAAATGATATAATAATTATACATCCGTAGACTGGTACACCCACCAACATTTATGTCAGACTTCAAATGAAGAAAGCTTAGCTTAGCAAAATGGCCAAAACTCGACACAAATGAAAAAAAAAATAGATACAGCAAAATATATTAAACTCTTCCCAAACTGATCGTAATGTTTGAGTTGTAACAAGCGATAACTCAAGTAGCCTCCAGTAGCCAGCAACGAGTAAAGCCGTTTCCATGGGAGCGCCTCTGAAAAAAGTTCTCAAGGGTATACAAATGTTAATAAATAAAATAATAATAATATACAAAAGCACAAAACTTAACACAAAAAATGCTCAGTTTTTTGAATAATCTGAATAAACAAACATAAATCAATATAATCAAGTTTACAGGGTTTATTCCGCAAACAATTTCATTGAGCTGTGGTGGGAATGAGCCAAGAAAAAAGCTAAGCTTTCACAAGTATCTCAAGGCTTTGAGGCAATACAGCCACATTGTGGAGCCGTGGAAAAACGAAAAGGCAGTTTTCCAGTGGCCTCGAAACTCTACGGGGTTAATGCCACTATAATAATATTCGTTTTTGTATTGTATTGTATTCCAAGTTAGTAGACATGAGGAGTGTCAACAGTATGATAGTTTCCACTGATTGATGCCGTCACCAGAAAGCAACTCTGTATGTTTTTCTCAATTTTTTTAGAATAGAGTTATTTAAATTATGCCAGAAACTGAACAAAAAGCCTGACATGACAAGATTCTACTGTAGCTCTTTCATAACAGCGTCAGTTTAAACAAACCTCGTTGCTAGTATTCCTCTAACCAACATAAGACGTGTTGAGATTTTTTTATAAATAAAAATATTCTTTTAGGTTTATTGAACACGTTTCACGAACATTGTAACGACACTATACAGAGATGGAAGAGAGTTATTTGGCGACTTTGGAACACATCCTGGCCACCATGGCAGACAGCTGCAACAGGGAAGTAACTCCCTCCGAAATCCTCATGTGCGTCTGTCCTATTTCCTAAGTGCAAAAAAGAATAAATAATTTTTAAATTAAAAAATAATAAATGAAGTAATTAAATAAATAAATTTTAAATTTAAAAAAATTAATGAATAGATAATGAGTTGCGAACAAAAAAATTTCTTATTTATAAACTATTATTTATAAATTCTAATTTGTGATCGTCGTTGGACACCTTGATGTACTCCAGCTTCAGGAACTCGGGCAGGCCTGGGTGGGTCTTGCAAACCCTGAAGATCACCGAGATGATGTCCTCTGAGGAGTATCCTTGGTGGTTGTGGAATGAGCATCCATACTTGAATCATGAATAATAATAATAATAATAATAATAAGTTAATTAAAAACAAAAAAAAAAATATAAACGAAATAAATAACATAAAAGATTATAAAAATACTGTAGAAAAACCTTAAACAAAATTACCTAGTTTGTAGAGGTGGTTGACGATGGCATACGATTGGTTGAAGTCTCCACTCTGACACTTGCTCAGCAAATCAGTGATCAACACTGGATGCGGTTCGTCACACACCTTTGTGATTGGTCGATCACGAGTGGAAATTGGTGTGGTGGATCAAAAACCACAATGAACTGAACCGATTAATTGAAAGGTTGAAACGGAAATAAGAGGCAAGTCCATGTTCCTCCCCCCCCAAAGGCCTTCACCTTGAAAACATTTTCGCTGTTGACGTGGCCGAAGCCTTGAACGGTGGATTGTAGGTTGTTCAGCGCCTGAATGCAATAATAATAATAATAATAATACTAATAATAATAATACTACTACTAATAATAATAATAATAATAATAATAATAACACCAACAAAATAAATAAAAATATTTATATCAGTAGATTAAATTTTTAAAACTCCCAGGCAATCAACTGAAGCGCCATTATTGTTTGAGCGCTTATTCTGCGACAATTGAACTCTGGAGAAGAAGGCACGCCCACCTGTCTCATGTCACCCTGGGCGGTGAAGATGATGGACTCAAGCCCTGAGTCATCATGACTCACCTTCTCCGCCTCGCACACCTGCGCATGTGGCGCGCAATGATTGAAAAATTATATTAATATGCTGGATTAATTTGAGTTAACTAATTAACTTTTAAGCGTTAAAACACCTGCAGCAGTCTCGCCAGCAGTTGAGCATCAGTCAGCTTGGAGTACCTGAGAACTGCACACCTGGATTGGATGGGTTCTGCAGGAGGTGAAAGAGCTATGTAAGTGTTAACACAGGTGGGTTTGCAATTAATTTAACCTTAAAATATTCGAGTCACAGTTATTAATGCATCAGCCTCTGGCCACACCTTGTTCATCAATAATGCACATAACAAACCAATAACACCTCAACCACACAACAACGACGCTTCAACCGCACAACATCAATAATTCGACCACACAACAACAACACCTCAACAGCACAACAACACCCCAACCACACACCAATGATTTTTTCAGAGTTGTTGCAGGCGAAGGCGAAGCGGGTCGACCTGGAGAACAGCTCCATGGTTCTCCTCAAGGCCTGCTGAGCCCCGTCTGTCATGCTGTAGGTGCAATGTGGCATGGTGGAAGGGAAGCTCTTGCTGACACAATCCTCAAGTGCTTGCCTTGGCGCTTCAAAAAGTAAACTTATTATTATTTATCGAAAGCAAACATATCAATGTTGGTGAAGTGGTAAATGGCGAATGAATACGAGCAATAATGAGTGTCTCTATGAACTGATTTAATACTGAATGCCTACTTGAAATCAGTGCTATATAAATGATTTGATTAGATTAGATTAGAGTTTTTAATGGGATGAAAAAAAGAGGAAAAAGATGGAAAGAGAAGAAAGTAAAAAGTTATGGTATTAACAAAGAAATTAATTATAAGAAGGAGTAGGAACTTATTATAGTGGTATTCATAGTGTAGTCATTATAGGAAAGAAGCAACAGAGGAAGCATGGAGGCTGGAAGTAAAGTCATGCAGACACCACCCACCTGTCAGCCTCGTCAAGAATGATGATTTTGTGGCGATTGGCCGGCAGAGTGAGTTTTTGCTGGGCAAACATCTTGATCTTGTTCCTCACTATGTCTATGCCTCTGTTTGTGCAGTGTTGTCGTTGTCGAGAATTTGAACATTTTGGCATAAAGTTACAAAAAAGTTTGAAACTTCTAGGGAAGTTTCATTCATTTGCAACAAACAATATTTTCTGTTTCACTGAAAAATCCTTTTGAACAATATGGTGATGGTGTTACATAGAATACATGAATAAACTTGATTGCCTATCAATACAAGCAGACCCACCTGTCATTGGAAGCATTAAGTTCAAGCACTGCACCCTTGAATAAATCTCCCAGAAGAGCTCTTGCAAGACACAAAATGCTGGTTGTTTTGCCTGTTCCTGGAGGACCCTGTGAGTAAAGGTGGATTTGGCCTTGAAAACCTGATTATTTATTGTGCATGCTCTCAAAAGTATTGTCATGTTGGTGTTGGAACAAAACTTGTATTATGAAAACATGTCTGCTGAGGTGGTACTAAACAAACATCCTTATCATGTCACTCACTGAGATAATGATGTTAGGCACGTTTCCCTGTTCAGCAAAGGTCTCCAAGCGAGCCACGGTTTCTTCGTTGCCCATCACATCCTTCAACAGCTCTGGTCGGTACTTCTCAACCCTTCAGTAGTTATGGCTTTACACAAAAATCCGATTCTGATTACTTGGGAAAATAAATATATTTGGTATCTTTTTCAACTAGACGCTCAAAAAGTACAGAAAAAAGTAAATAAAATAGAAAAAAAACATTTAGCATTGGAAGTGAAAGTTGAGGTTATAGTGTAAATAAATTCCTTATAAAAAATGTATAACCATGGGAGTTCATAGCTGATTTTGGCCTTTTTTGGTCCCGAAGGCTTGCTTTTGTTATTAAAAAGTGTGCTTGTAGGTTTATTTTTACCGACTGGTGAACTTTCACTAATTTTCAAAACCTCAGACTCCATAATTCAGTTTACAGAATTGACCAATCAATTTAACATGAGCCAGTAGTAAAAAAGTAAATAATTCCAAAACCGGTGATAATTTAGTCCGCGCTAATACAAATTATGAAAGCAAACTTAAGGTTAAAAAGTGGTGAGCGTTTTCATTAATTGAATTTATAAGTTTCAGTTGCAAATGTAAAAAAAAATTTTAAACTAAACCTTGAGAAATGTTTCAAACAAAAGTTGAAAATATTATTTTAATAGGTTTTTGTTGAATACTTTTTTTCCTACTTAGCTTTTTTTTTTATTTTAATATCCTCAGTAAACTATTTTTTATCTTTTCACTAAAATTTTTGATAAAAATTTGAAATTCAAGCAAATGGTTCCAAAAATGTCAAGATTTAACGCCCTTAAATTGTCTTCGTAAAGATTTCAAAACTGTTGTTCAAACGCTTCGTAGCTGAGCACTCTTGAACAGATCAGCGCTATACAAACACTTTGTTTAGATAAGATTAGATAAGATGAAAGAATGACCGTATGTTTATATTATTTCATTATCTTGTAAAAAATGAAAACAACGCATTTTGTTTTATGGATGTATGCAAACTTTTACACATAATAATTGTATTATTATAAAAATGTTCTTGGTTCATTTGTTTATTTAAGTGCGTTGAAATGTTCTTGATCAGATTAGATTAGGTTTATTCTTAAGGTAATTATACACGAGGAAAGAAGACCCCTCCAGTTCACCATACTTCCAACTATCTTATTAACTCTAGATCATTTTAATGGCTCTCTGAATGTGCACCATAGCGTGCGGAGGATAATTAAAAGTAAAATTTAATAACAAAATAAATAAAAAGTATTTTACTTTCACCATTGCAATGCAAGTATGTTTTTCACAAGTTAAATGGCACTTTCATTCGCATTTCTTCGAAAGTTCCACTTTTATTTGTGTTTTCTCAAAAATATTGGCGATAATTTAGAGCCGAAACTTTTTTTCCTTTCAGTGTTAAGCACCCATTTGAATACAAAGACTGCAGTTTCTAATAAAGCTTGTCTTTTCAGTGTCGGCCCATGGCTTCACTATATCTTACCTATGCTTCAGCTCTTAATTTATCAATGAAGCTTTAAATAGTATATAGTACTGCCTCTTTGACTTCAATTGAGAATAAATGTCTATTTCCAACTCATTCAAACTTTCTTTACACTTTCATTCATTTCCGTGCTAGAACTGCTTAGTCATCTAGTAGCCCACAGCCCATGAAACCGTTTCCATGGGAGTGTCTTTGAAAATGCTAAAAGACGCTGCAAAATGCTTTGATTAAGTTAGATTAGATTATATTTCTAATGCAATTTTTGGAAGCTGTCAAAAATGTTTGTTTTAATAATGTTCAACCAGCAGGAAAGTCTTTTGAGGCGCTGTAAGCATACCGTTCAACCTTTCACCTTCAACCTTTTAGTAGCAGAACTATTATATATATATATATATATATATATATATATATATATATATATATATATATATATATATATATATATTCCTATGGTAGTCTGGTGGTTTCGATGTTCTGATGGATTAACGCCTTTCGTCGTTGTTATGCCTTTCAAACAACGCTTGAAAAATTCAAAATCTTCATTAGAAATGGCGGTAAAAATGTCTATCACCGTTCAACGACAACGCAATTAAAGCCTCCAACATTTTGACGAGACATCAGTTTAACAGCTATATATACCCTTCACAATGTCTGAGTCAGCGTTTATATCAAAAATCCATCCCGCCCACCCGTCAATCACCCAGCAACAGCCAATAAAAGCCGAATATTTATTCTAGGGTGTACAGACACGATACCACCACGTATCTCTGTTGTTCCTTCAGACAGTCAGGAATAAGCACACAGTTCACCTCAGCCATCTTGTAGGGAAGCTTCGGTGGAGGATGAGTCATTTAAAATATTAGTGCCACCGCTAAGCTTCAATAAACGACAAAAACCATATATGATATTTCCATATATATTTTCACATAATTTTTTTTACATATTCTTGCGAGAATTTTATTGTGAAATTTAATTTCTTTTATTATATCTTTGCTCTCTTTGGAAGTACACAAGCAAAATTAGGGAAATTTCAATATTGTTGATCTGAACGACTCAAAGCTCACATTTTGAATGCGTCTGTAGAGAATGTCTCTCACGGCGTTGATCCTGTTACTGCGCAGGGCTGTCCAGCCATAGAAGCCATTCACGCTTATCACAGGTCTCATCAACAGGCCGTACAACTTGGCCAGCCTGTACTGCCACACAGGCGCCTCCAACATCCTACACGAAGCCTCCATCGGACCTAAGCGTTGCAATAGCTTGTTCGCCGACAAGGCCTGTTTGTTGGAGTGGTGGTTTGTTGGAGTGGTGGTTTGTTGGAGTGGTGGTTTGTTGGAGTGGTGGTTTGTTGGAGTGGTGGTTTGTTGGGGTGGTGGTTTGTTGGAGTGGTGGTTTGTTGGGGTGGTGGTTTGTTGGAGTGGTGGTTTGTTGGAGTGGTGGTTTGTTGGAGTGGTGGTTTGTTGGGGTGGTGGTTTGTTGGGGTGGTGGTTTGTTGGAGTGGTGGTTTGTTGGAGTGGTGGTTTGTTGGAGTGGTGGTTTGTTGGAGTGGTGGTTTGTTGGAGTGGTGGTTTGTTGGAGTGGTGATTTGTTGGGGTGGTGGTTTGTTGGGGTGGTAGTTTGTTGGAGTGGTGGTTTGTTGGAGTGGTGGTTTGTTGGGGTGGTGGTTTGTTGGGGTGGTGGTTTGTTGGAGTGGTGGTTTGTTGGAGTGGTGGTTTGTTGGAGTGGTGGTTTCTTGGAGTGGTGGTTTGTTGGAGTGGTGGTTTGTTGGGGTGGTGGTTTGTTGGGGTGGTGGTTTGTTGGAGTGGTGGTTTGTTGGAGTGGTGGTTTGTTGGAGTGGTGGTTTGTTGGAGTGGTGGTTTGTTGGAGTGGTGGTTTGTTGGAGTGGTGGTTTGTTGGAGTGGTGGTTTGTTGGGGTGGTGGTTTGTTGGGTGTGGTGGTTTGTTGGGAGTGGTGGTTTGTTGGAGTGGTGGTTTGTTGGAGTGGTGGTTTGTTGGAGTGGTGGTTTGTTGGAGTGGTGGTTTGTTGGAGTGGTGGTTTGTTGGAGTGGTGGTTTGTTGGAGTGGTGTTTGTTGGAGTGGTGGTTTGTTGGAGTGGTGGTTTGTTGGAGTGGTGGTTTGTTGGAGTGGTGGTTTGTTGGAGTGGTGGTTTGTTGGGGTGGTGGTTTGTTGGAGTGGTGGTTTTGTTGGAGTGGTGGTTTGTTGGAGTGGTGGTTTGTTGGAGTGGTGGTTTGTTGGAGTGGTGGTTTGTTGGAGTGGTGGTTTGTTGGAGTGGTGGTTTGTTGGGTGGTGGTTTGTTGGAGTGGTGGTTTGTTGGAGTGGTGGTTTGTTGGAGTGGTGGTTTGTTGGAGTGGTGGTTTGTTGGAGTGGTGGTTTGTTGGAGTGGTGGTTTGTTGGGGTGGTGGTTTGTTGGGGTGGTGGTTTGTTGGAGTGGTGGTTTGTTGGAGTGGTGGTTTGTTGGAGTGGTGGTTTGTTGGGGTGGTGGTTTGTTGGAGTGGTGGTTTGTTGGGGTGGTGGTTTGTTGGAGTGGTGGTTTGTTGGGGTGGTGGTTTGTTGGAGTGGTGGTTTGTTGGAGTGGTGGTTTGTTGGAGTGGTGGTTTGTTGGAGTGGTCGTTTGTTGGAGTGGTGATTTGTTGGGGTGGTGGTTTGTTGGGGTGGTAGTTTGTTGGAGTGGTGGTTTGTTGGAGTGGTGGTTTGTTGGAGTGGTGGTTTGTTGGAGTGGTGGTTTGTTGGAGTGGTGGTTTGTTGGAGAAATGGTTTGAAAGAACTTCATGAAATTATTAAAAAATAATTTAAAATAATTAAAACTATGATGATTATTCTCTAAACCTAATATTAATCCAACCCAATACGGCTCATAGGGAGTACTAACGGTGTGGGATCTGTGGTTGAACATGTTGACTTCATGTGGGGTCAGGGTGTGTACCTCAGGCACAAAGTTGAGCAGCTTGGCGGGCACTTTGGGAGTTTGGTTGCTATGTAGGCAAAGTCTTAAGCGCTTGATCAAAAGGTTCCATTGAGGTCTAATTTTAAAAGCATAATTTTGAAAACATTCAAGCGGGACGCAGCGGAATGAATGGATGTCCCTTACCGGGTCTAGCTTCCACAATAACTTCAATCACTTCGGAAATGTTGGTATAAGTGCTGGAAAAAACAAATGACTATTTTTATTTTTAAAAGCTGTGTGAATGAAAGGACAACCTTTTGAAGGTGACCACTCCACTAGGCACACTCAAGCACACCAACGCAGCAAGCTGGTGTTTGCATTCTGTCAGCACCGCACACCCGAACGTGCTACCAGCAGGCTGAGGTAGGAAGAAACAAGAAAATTTATTGAGGTTTCATCACTAAACCTTGAACTCTCTTCGAATAGAAATAACTTTTGAATTAGATACACATTAATCCGCTGAGACTTTGAACCATTTACAAGAAACTGATTTTGCTTAGGGCATAATCAGCGCTATGCGAATGTTTGGTGAGATAGGAACTGGAGGCATGCAGATTCAAGGCTTCTCACGATTGCCAAGGACTCGAGGACCACGCTGGCGGAGTTGAGCACGTAGGTTTCTTTGACTGAGAAGAGAGTGTATGCGGCTCTCAGCTCGGCGCCAAAGAAGCGCTTGA
>OX387247.1:3680606-3735606 GCA_947562095.1 Branchellion lobata | reverse complement strand
TCTTCCGACCCGTTGTTCACAGTGCTGATACTCTGGCGTATATCCAGCCACACGTCATTGCAGCTCGACTTCATCGCTGGGTAGATATAATATATATTATTATGTATTATATATATATATATTATAATATATATTAAATAGATGCAAGCTTCAACAGGGTTTTGACAATGTTTTCTACAAAAACTTGTAAGGAATATAATGACGAAAAAAATTGAAATGATAAAAAGTTAAAAAAATGAAATTTTCCGAAGAGGTTTTCAGTCTTAATCTACCAATTAATGCCGAATACAGTCTTTAAAATACACAGTTCACAACACACGGTTAACAACAAACAGTTCACAACACACAGTTCACAGCACACAGTTCACAACACACAGTTCACAGCACACAGTTCACAACACACAGTTAACAACACACAGTTAACAACACACAGTTAACAACACACAGTTCACAACACACCGTTCACAGCACACAGTTCACAACACACAGTTCACAGCACACAGTTCACAACACACAGTTCACAGCACACGGTTCACAACACACAGTTCACAACACACAGTTAACAACACACAGTTCACAACACACAGTTCACAACACACAGTTCACAACACACAGTTCACAACACACAGTTCACAGCACACAGTTAACAACACACAGTTCACAACACACAGTTAACAACACACAGTTCACAACACACCGTTCACAGCACACAGTTCACAACACACAGTTCACAGCACACAGTTCACAACACACAGTTCACAACACACAGTTAACAACACACAGTTCACAGCACACAGTTCACAACACACAGTTCACAACACACAGTTCACAACACACAGTTCACAAAGTGAAGTTTCTCACTTATGTTCTCGATCCGCAGATACTCGTCCACCACGAGCTGCCTCTGCTGGGAAGTGATGTGGAAAGGCAGTGCTCCTGCCCATGCGCACTGTTGCTTAGCCTCAAACAAGGTCCAGGCGCCCACCAGCATGCGGATGCACGACTTGAGGCTTGGCACGTACTTGAAGCCGGCAGCACAATTTTCTGTGATGGTGTTGCCATTGGTGGTGGATCAGGTTTCGTGATAGCCACTGGCTGCCATCGCCACCGCCACCACCCCTACCACCACCGCCAATAATAATAATAATAAAAAAAAAAAAAATAAAAAAAAAAAAAAAAAAAAAAAATAATAATAATAATAATAATAATAATAATAATAATAATAATAATAATAATAATAATAATAATAATAATAATAATAATAATAATAATAATAATAATAATAATAATAATAATAATAATAATAATAATAATAATAATAATAATAATAATAATAATAATAATAATAATAATAATAATAATAATAATAATAATAATAATAATAATAACAATAATAATAATAATAATAATAATAATAATAATAATAATAATAATAATAATAATAATAATAATAATAATAATAATAATAATAATAATAATAATAATAATAATAATAATAATAATAATAATAATAATAATAATAATAACAATAATAATAATAATAATAACAAAAACAACAAAAACAACAACAATAATAATAATAATATTATTATTATTATTAATAATAACAACAAAAAAATAAATAAAAATAAAAATAAATATTTTATAACCGTTAAATCTAATCACGAAAAGTCAGGATCTAATTGAGCGGCTCATTGAAAGAATCGACCAAGAGAGCCAAGGTTCGAGTTGCAATGAGTAAGCTGCTTGATGAGTGCTTGTGACTGCAACTTGAAAGCAGGCTTGAGGCAGTCTTTGGTTAGCAGCGTGACGAACGCCTGTTTTTGCTACGGAATATTTTTAACTTGCATTTTGGACAAAAACTGTGTGTTACAAACCTTTTGATTACTTTCATCAATATTAAATTCAAGTACTCGTTTGGAATATCTATGTTTATATATTTTTTATTAAAATTTTCAATGAATTATTCTCCCGACTTTCTTCGGAATCTTTCTTCTGTTCCCTTTCGCCCACCTCGCCTTGTTGAACGTAGAATTTTTCATCTAAACTTACTGAGTTCCAAACGAAGGTCCCGTTTTTTCAAAATAATAATTCTCCCAAAAAACCTAAAAGTAAATTAAAACCACTTCCTTTTCCGACTTGTTCAAATTATAATAATGAACTGAACCTTTCTTCATTAAACACCATTTAATAATAAATCTTCACACATTTAAAATCTTTTAACTTCCTCCTCTATTGACCTTTTAGGCTTAGCTAAGGCAGCGCTTTTGAACAGTGTGTAATCAGCGCTATACAAATGATTAGATAAGATTAGATTAAATAAGATTATATTAGATTAGATTAAGCAATATAAGATGAGCCGACTAAGTTTTGCTAGCGGGACTTTGGGCCTCGTACACCACAGGGACTCAAATTCAGAAGACCGCCTATCTATTTTGAAATATATTTTTTATTGCAAAATTAAGTTGAACTTAAATATTTTTGAAATGTTTTCATGACAAGCTTAAGCAGCGCTTTTGAAAATTCCGAAAAAAACGCTGGTTAGATTTTTAGATTTGCTTATGAAGAAAAAACCACGAAATACAAAGTGATCTCACGTTTCTCGTAAAGTTTGCAAGGAAGAGGTATGAAGGAGGTTGGGTAGGTGTTCCAGAGGGAGTAGTATTGACAAGAGCCCTGCAGCATCCTGTACCTCCGGCACTCCACGTCCATGTTGCACACCAGGCCGCACGAGATGGCACTGGTGTTGTGCAGAGTCCTGTAACTACTAGGCAGAACGTCGCATGGGAAGGCCGTGCCCTTGCCCACTTCCTTGTACACTCTGCTTCTGCTTCTGAGGCCTTGTGCCGCTGGTGCCCACAGAAGCAGAACGATTGTGAGCATCATCATTTGTGGTCCTAGAGGGTAGGTCTCTACTAGCTCTTGGTGCTGCAAGTAAAAGCGTGCTGCCTTTAGATGCGCTTCTTATAAGATGTGTCAACGTTTGACAAACAACTCTTTAGAATTTTCAGTTGGAAGTTTCAAAAAACCACAAACAATTGAATGCTTTGAAAGATTAAGCAAGCGAGTAATAAAACGTGCCATTAACACCCAGCCTAATGATACAAGGACAATAAGGAGGGGGTGGAATTTGTTTTTATGTATCATGAGAAACACTCAAGGTTGTTCGCTATGATTAATAGTGCAAGATGAGAATGCTTTCACAAGAGAATATTTTCTTAAGCTCCTCGGTAGCGTAATGTCTTTGAGGCTCACACGCTAGCCTAGTCGATTGAAGAGGACGCTAGTGAAATGTTGAAAATGTTGACAACAAAGGTGAACGAAGCTATGGAAAGGCATGTAGTTGAGCGGCCGTGCTACTGAGCGTTCTCCCACTAGAAACCTCTCTGAGTTTTAATGCTTAGCTCAACCTTCTGGAACTTCCAGCTTTTAAACTTTTTTTCAAAGCTTCAACCTTCAATTCCATCGTTTCAGGAGCCTAAAAATAGTCATGAGTATGCGCTAACAAAACAATGAGTGACTAAGAAAATGCCATGCCAGTGCAGGAGTGTTGAGGCAAAGCACGCTACATTTGCCAGCAACAATGCATTAATGGACGTCTTTTAAATTGTCATGTGCAAAAACGATACGGGAACACTCTTGAAAAAGGGTTTTGGAGCAATTAGAGAACAATTCGGAGAGACGAACGTTCACACACCTCTTAATTACCCTTCGCTGCTCCATTGCGAGGATGTCTTCGTGAGTATTCACGAAAAGCAACATTGTCATTAGAGAAAAGACATCACACGCACGCACACACACTCACACACACACACACACACACACACACACACACACACACACACACACACACACACACACACACACACACACACACACACACACACACACACACACACACACAAACTAACACACAAACACACACACACACACACACACACACACACACACACACACACACACACACACACACACACACACAAAGAAAAACACACACACACACACACATGACCAATAAAAAGGTTAGGAAACGCCAAAGCAGAAGAAACGTTTGTTAGTTTTAAGGAGTCATGCGATTTCGTCTCCCATGCTCCTTCACGCATCCTTTTTATTGAATAAAAGGCACGTCTCGAGGTGAATTTTTTTATCTTTTCACGAAAGAATAAATAATTCAAAAAATATTTAAAAAACGATAAAAAACCAAATGCTTGAGATATTTTTAGGCATCGATAACTTCAAACTACATTAAGTCTAAGCGAATATAAGTTTGCATGAAATGAGAACGTTAGATTTTTATGTCACGGAGCTGTAGTGAGTGTCTCTGATCGATTGAATGGGTTTTCTTCGAGGCTCCCAGGCCTGAACGCAACGAGAGTTCCATTTACAAGCCAGCTTACATAAAGGCACGCTTGGACCCAACGTGAAGTTTCCATGCGTTCTGAGTCGGCAGGGAACTGTATTAATTTTTCTAATTACTGAAAGATTTTTAGCAACTTATAAGGACATTGTTGCTTCGACACGCATTCATAATCCTTTGACTTCTCAAGTTTTTGAACCAGTGTGGAGAAGTAATAACTTCTTCGAATGAACAATCCTCTGGTGGCCCCCAAATGGAGCAGTGCTTTTTGTGACGCCTTACCTAAACTTGAAGCCAATTACTTACGAAGGCAAATTGCATGACAAGCACGGAAAGCATGCGATTAACGACCAATTGATGCGTTGAAAGATGAGAAAGTAAGATAAAACAAGAATACAAGTATGAATAGATCTTCCGCGCCGTCTATTTAAAAGAGTGGTTCCAGAGCTCTTGGCGTCAGTGCCACTACATGGATATTTTTATTTATAGGGCATTGTGTTGCTACTCCTGGAAGTTTGAACTCCATAAGCGTAACTACTCACTTGACAGCAGTGTTTTCTTAGTCATAAGAACATATGGATAACATAAAAACGACGAAGTTCGCATGCAAATATGAAGGTGATGTTGGTACTTAAAGAACTCCCTATGGGACACTTAGCCTTTTTTTCGACATGACTTCTCCTTTCTCGTTCGATCTTTTGAAGAGTTCTCAGCAATCTATACCTTCTTGAGGTATAGGTGAACAATTCGAAAATTCTAAACTTTTGAGCACAAAAACTTGACCTTTTTCGATCGACCGTTTTCAACTTTTCGACTCTTCTTCTTTCGACCCTTGCCACTTTCGACACCTTTCAAGCCACAAAGCTTCGTCGACTGACTTCAAGGGCTGCAGTATGGATGACTCCGACCTGGACTTGACGGACTTCTCTGAAGAAGAAGACGCTCCAGTGCCGACCTCTGTGATCCGTCGCAATAACATCCTTCTTCCTCCCCCTCGTAGGACCGACAATGACTCTTCCGATGGCCAGGAGGCAGGGAGGAAGAGGTCGAGGGCGGTGGTGAGGACCCTGTGGTACCGTAGAAGACGACGCCATCTGCGCTTCTACACCTTTCTCAGCTTCTGCTGCGCCGTCTCCTTCAGCGGGCCCATCGTCATGGTGCTGTCGGTGCAGAGAGCCCGTGAGTTGGCTTGTGTGCTAGTTCAAAATCTACTAATTTAATTACAAAATTTTAGTGGAGCAGTAAGTAAGTAAGTAAACAATAATTTAAAAAATTAAAAATTAAAAATAATATTAATTTCAAAAAGTTAAAAATAATTTAAAAAAAAACGTATCGAAAATTATGTTTTATAAAAATTGATAAATTGAATGAAAACACAATTTTTGATTTTTTGGAATGATTAAATAATTAATTTTATTATTTATAATTTAATATAAATAAAAAAATATAATAAAAATTGATTTAAAAAAATTAATTTCATAACATTCAATTTAGTTTTAATCGAATGAAGTTTTTTTTTTCCAAAATTTAAATTTAAAAAAAATATTTTTTAAATTAATTGAAAAAAAGAATGTTTTATAATATAATTAAAAATGAATTTTGGTATAATTTTTTAGAAAATAATTGAAAAAAGAACTAAAAAAATTCATGTTTTTATAATTTTTCCATTCGAATAATGAAAAAAAAATCAATAAAAGGTAAGCAAAAAAAAAAAAAAAAAAAAAAAAAAAAAAAAAAAAAAAAAATATTAAGGGTGAGAAAAAAGTTAATAAACCGATAACCGCTAGAAAAAGTGACATAAAAAATCGACTTGAACAACGATGCAGTATCGGTGCAGGGGAGGACCAACGCAAGCACCAGTGCTTACAACGCTTCGAACCTCATCACCCAGCCATCCTCCCTCTCAAGCTTCCCTACGACCACGGGTGGGTGGGAAGCAGAGTGTAACAAAGACTCAATAAGTTGTTAATATTGAGAATTGAAAGTTAAAATGAGTTTATTTTGATGTATTTTTCGAAATATTTTTTATAAATAATAATTAAAAATGATAAAAGATGAAGAATAATTTGAGATGATAACTTAAAAACGACATTTTCGACATGCGTTAAAGAAAGCAGTTGATTGGATGCACCATGTGTGATGTTCACTTGTGCAATTGCAGCTTTGAACGAGAGAGTGAGCACAGGTATGAGAACCCGACAGGCCTACACACCGAGCGAATCAAGCCACTTTCTATCAACCAGCACCCAGGCTTTGTTCTCAGTTGATAAGACAAAGAGAACAAGAGTAACAGAGTTAAACACAATCACAATAACACAAATGAAGCATCGAACAAGAGATCCCATCACGACAACATATACCGTAGCTACAACACAAACCAACGCCTCCATAAACACTGAGAGCATCCGAACAATAACTAATATGCAATCCGAAACAACAACGAAAGTCACTGATAAAATAACTAAAAACAATGACATAAAAACAATGAACACGGCTTCAACAACAAAAGACAACAACAAAAAGACAAACAACATAATGACAATAAACACTGAAACAACAAAAGAATATACTTCTAGAACAAAGGAAAACACGAATGAACCAACAAAAACTGATGAGACCGGAAACAACTCAAAAACAAAAACCAACAACAAAGCTACAACAACACTCGAAGCAACCATAACAACTATCAACACAGTTGAAATAACGCTCAAAACAGCTACAACTACAACCAACACAGATACAACAACAACCAACACAGCTACAACAACAACCATAACAGCTACAAAAACACTCAACACAAAAACAACAACGATAAAAACAGATACAGAAAGTATGGACACAATAACTACAACAAACAACACAGCAGAAACATCACTCAACAAAGCTACAACAACAACCAACACAGCTACGAGAACAATCAACACAAAAACAACAATAAACACAGCTACAACAACAATCAACAGAGCTACAACAACAATCAACACAGCTACAACAACAATCAACACAGCTACAACAACAATCAATACAGCTACAACAACATTCGAAACAGCTACAACAAAGATCAACACAGCTACAACAACACTCAACACAGCTACAACAACAATTAACACAGCCACAACAACAATCAACACAGCAACAACAACAATCTACACAGCTACAACAACAACCAACACAGCTACAACAACAATAAACACAGCTACAACAACAATCAACACAGTTACGAGAACAATCAACACAATAACAACAATCAACACAGCTAAAACAACAACCAACACAGCTACAACAACAATAAACAGAGCTACAACAACAATCAACATAGCTACAACAACAATCAACACAGCTGAAACAACAATCAAAACAGCTACGAAAACAATCAACACAATAACAACAATCAACAAAGCTACAACAATCAACACAGCTACAACAACAATCAACACAGCTACAAAAACAATCAACACAGCTACAACAACAATCAACACAGCTACAACAACAATCAACACAGCTACAACAACAATCAACACAGCTACGAGAACAATCAACACAATAACAACAATCAACACAGCTACAACAACAATCAACACAGCTACAACAACAATCAACACAGCTACGAGAACAATCAACACATTAACAACAATCAACACAGCTACGAGAACAATCAACAGAAAAACATCAATCAACACAGCTGAAACAACAACCAACACAGCTACAACAACAATAAACACAGCAACAACAACAATCAACACAGCTACAACAACAATCAACACAGCTACAACAACAATCAACACAGCTACGAAAACAATCAACACAGCTACGAGAACAATCAACACATTAACAACAATCAACACAGCTACAACAACAATCAACACAGCTACAACAACAATCAACACAGCTACAACAACAATCAACACAGCTACAACAACAATCAACACAGCTACAACAACAATCAACACAGCTACAACAACAATCAACACAGCTACAGCAACAATCAACACAGCTACAAAATCAATCAACACAGCTACGAGAACTATCAACACAAAAACAACAATCAACACAGAGACAACAACAATCAACACAGGGACAACAACAATCAACACAGCTACGAGAACAATCAACACAAAAACAACAATCAACACAGCTACAACAACAATAAACACAGCTACAACAACAATCAACACAGCTACAACAACAATCAACACAGCTACAACAACAATCAACACAGTTACAACAACAATTAACACAGCTACAACAACAATCAACACAGCTACAACAACAATCAACACAGCTACGAGAACAATCAACACAATAACAACAATCATCACAGCTAAAACAACAACCAACACAGCTACAACAACAATAAACACAGCTACAACAATCAACACAGCTACAACAACAATCAGCACAGCTACAACAACAATCAACACAGCTACAACAACAATAAAATCAGCTACGAGAACAATCAACACAATAACAACAATCAACACAGCTACAACAACAATCAACACAGCTACAAAAACAATCAACACAGCTACGAGAACAATCAACACATTAACAACAATCAACACAGCTACAACAACAATCAACACAGCTACAACAACAATCAACACAGCTACAACAACAATCAACACAGCTGAAACAACAATCAACACAGCTACGAAAACAATCAACACAATAACAACAATCAACAAAGCTACAACAATCAACACAGCTACAACAACAATCAACACAGCTACAAAAACAATCAACACAGCTACAACAACAATCAACACAGCTACAACAACAATCAACACAGCTACAACAACAATCAACACAGCTACGATAACAATCAACACAATAACAACAAAAAACAGAGCTACAACAACAATCAACACAGCTACAAAAACAATCAACACAGCTACAACAACAATCAACACAGCTACGAGAACAATCAACACATTAACAACAATCAACACAGCTACGAGAACAATCAAAACAAAAACATCAATCAACACAGCTGAAACAACAACCAACACAGCTACAACAACAATAAACACCGCAACAACAACAATCAACACAGCTACAACAACAATCAACACAGCTACAACAACAATCAACACAGCTACGAAAACAATCAACACAATAACAACAATCAACACAGTTACAACAACAATCAACACAGCTACAACAACAATCAACACAGCTACAAAAACAATCAACACAGCTGCGAGAACAATCAACACATTAACAACAATCAACACAGCTACAACAACAATCAACACAGCTACAACAACAATCAACACAGCTACAACAACAATCAACACAGCTACAACAACAATCAACACAAGGACAACAACAATCAACACAGCTACGAGAACAATCAACACAAAAACAACAATCAACAGAGCTACAACAACAACCATCACAGCTACAACAACAAAAAACACAGCTACAACAACAATCAACACAGCTACAACAACAATAAACACAGCTACAACAACAATCAACACAGCTACAACAACAATCATCACAGCTACAACAACAATCAACACAGCTACAACAACAATTAAAACAGCTACAACAACAATCAACACAGCTACAACAACAATCAACACAGCTACGAGAACAATCAACACAATAACAACAATCAACACAGCTAAAACTACAAACAACACATCTACAACAACAATAAACACAGCTACAACAACAATCAACACAGCTACAACAACAATCAACACAGCTACAACAACAATCAACACATCTACAACAACAATC
The DNA here is from genome assembly GCA_947562095.1 of Branchellion lobata. Classification (NCBI taxonomy): domain Eukaryota; kingdom Metazoa; phylum Annelida; class Clitellata; order Hirudinida; family Piscicolidae; genus Branchellion; species Branchellion lobata. Next base: position 3,725,501 of record OX387247.1, on the reverse strand, counting down.
AACACAGCTACAAAAACAATCAACACAATAACAACAATCAACACAGCTACAACAACAATCAACACAGCTACAACAACAATCAACACAGCTACAACAACAATCAACACAGCTACAACAACAATAAACACAGCTACAAAATCAATCAAAACAGCTACGAGAACTATCAACACAATAACAACAATCAACACAGGGACAACAACACTCAACACAGGGACAACAACAATCAACACAGCTACGAGAACAATCAACACAGAAACAACAATCAACACAGCTACAACAACAACCATCACAGCTACAACAACAATAAACACAGCTACAACAACAATCAACACAGCTACAACAACAATCAACACAGCTACAACAACAATAAACACAGCTACAACAACAATCAACACAGCTACAACAACAATCAACACAGCTACAACAACAATCCACACAGCTACAACAACAATCAACAAAGCTACAAAAACAATCAACACAGCTACGAGAACAATCAACACATTAACAACAATCAACACAGCTACAACAACAATCAACACAGCTACAACAACAATCAACACAGCTAAAAGAACAACCAAAACAGCTACAAAAACAATCAACACAGCTACGATAACAATCAACACAATAACAACAATCAACACAGCTACAACAACAATCAACACAGCTACAACAACAATCAACACAGCTACAACAACAATCAACACAGCTATAAAAACAATAAACACAGCTACAACAACAATCAACACAGCTACAACAACAATCAACACAGCTACAACAACAATCAACACAGCTAAAACAACAATCAACACAGCTACAAAAACAATCAACACAGCTACGATAACAATCAACACAATAACAACAATCAACACAGCTACAACAACAATCAACACAGCTACAACAACAATCAACACAACTACAACAACAATCAACACAGCTACATCAACAATCAACACAGCTACGAGAACAATCAACACAGTAACAACAACCAACAGAGCTACAACAACAATCAACACAGCTACAGCAACAATCAACACAGCTGCAAAAACAATCAACACAGCTACGAGAACAATCAACACAATAACAACAATCAACACAGCTACTACAACAATCAACACAGCTACAGCAACAATCAACACAGCTACAAAATCAATCAACACAGCTACGAGAACTATCAACACAGGGACAACAACAATCAACACAGCTAAGAGAACAATCAACACAAAAACAACAATCAACACAGCTACAACAACAACCATCACAGCTACAACAACAAAAAACACAGCTACAACAACAATCAACACAGCTACAACAACAAGCAACACAGCTACAACAAAAATCAACACAGCTACAACAACAATTAACACAGCTACAACAACAATCAACACAGCTACAACAACAATCAACACAGCTACGAGAACAATCAACACAATAACAACAATCAACACAGCTACAACAACATTCAACACAGCTACAACAACAATCAACACAGCTACAAAAACAATCAACACAGCTACGAGAACAATCAACACATTAACAACATTCAACACAGCTACAACAACAATCAACACAGCTACAACAACAATCAAAACAGCTACAACAACAATCAACACATCTACAACAACAATCAACACAGCTACAAAAACAATCAACACAATAACAACAATCAACACAGCTACAACAACAATCAACACAGCTACAACAACAATCAACACAGCTACAATAACAATAAACACAGCTACAAAATCAATCAAAACAGCTACGAGAACTATCAACACAATAACAACAATCAACACAGGGACAACAACACTCAACACAGGGACAACAACAATCAACACAGCTACGAGAACAATCAACACAGAAACAACAATCAACACAGCTACAACAACAACCATCACAGCTACAACAACAATAAACACAGCTACAACAACAATCAACACAGCTACAACAACAATCAACACAGCTACAACAACAATAAACACAGCTACAACAACAATCAACACAGCTACAACAACAATCAACACAGCTACAACAACAATCCACACAGCTACAACAACAATCAACAAAGCTACAAAAACAATCAACACAGCTACGAGAACAATCAACACATTAACAACAATCAACACAGCTACAACAACAATCAACACAGCTACAACAACAATCAACACAGCTAAAACAACAACCAAAACAGCTACAAAAACAATCAACACAGCTACGATAACAATCAACACAATAACAACAATCAACACAGCTACAACAACAATCAACACAGCTACAACAACAATCAACACAGCTACAACAACAATCAACACAGCTACGAGAACAATCAACACAATAACAACAATCAACACAGCTACAACAACAATCAACACAGCTACAACAACAATCAACACAGCTACGAGAACAATCAACACAGCTACAAAAACAATCAACACAGCTACGATAACAATCAACACAATAACAACAATCAACACAGCTACAACAACAATCAACACAGCTACAACAACAATCAACACAGCTACAACAACAATCAACACAGCTACATCAACAATCAACACAGCTACGAGAACAATCAACACAGTAACAACAACCAACAGAGCTACAACAACAATCAACACAGCTACAGCAACAATCAACACAGCTGCAAAAACAATCAACACAGCTACGAGAACAATCAACACAATAACAACAATCAACACAGCTACTACAACAATCAACACAGCTACAGCAACAATCAACACAGCTACAAAATCAATCAACACAGCTACGAGAACTATCAACACAGGGACAACAACAATCAACACAGCTAAGAGAACAATCAACACAAAAACAACAATCAACACAGCTACAACAACAACCATCACAGCTACAACAACAAAAAACACAGCTACAACAACAATCAACACAGCTACAACAACAAGCAACACAGCTACAACAAAAATCAACACAGCTACAACAACAATTAACACAGCTACAACAACAATCAACACAGCTACAACAACAATCAACACAGCTACGAGAACAATCAACACAATAACAACAATCAACACAGCTACAACAACATTCAACACAGCTACAACAACAATCAACACAGCTACAAAAACAATCAACACAGCTACGAGAACAATCAACACATTAACAACAATCAACACAGCTACAACAACAATCAACACAGCTACAACAACAATCAAAACAGCTACAACAACAATCAACACATCTACAACAACAATCAACACAGCTACAAAAACAATCAACACAATAACAACAATCAACACAGCTACAACAACAATCAACACAGCTACAACAACAATCAACACAGCTACAATAACAATAAACACAGCTACAAAATCAATCAAAACAGCTACGAGAACTATCAACACAATAACAACAATCAACACAGGGACAACAACACTCAACACAGGGACAACAACAATAAACACAGCTACAACAACAATCAACACAGCTACAACAACAATCAACACAGCTACAACAACAATCCACACAGCTACAACAACAATCAACAAAGCTACAACAACAATCAACACAGCTACAACAACAATCAACACAGCTATAAAAACAATAAACACAGCTACAACAACAATCAACACAGCTACAACAACAATCAACACAGCTACAACAACAATCAACACAGCTAAAACAACAATCAACACAGCTACAAAAACAATCAACACAGCTACGATAACAATCAACACAATAACAACAATCAACACAGCTACAACAACAATCAACACAGCTACAACAACAATCAACACAGCTACAACAACAATCAACACAGCTACATCAACAATCAACACAGCTACGAGAACAATCAACACAGTAACAACAACCAACAGAGCTACAACAACAATCAACACAGCTACAGCAACAATCAACACAGCTGCAAAAACAATCAACACAGCTACGAGAACAATCAACACAATAACAACAATCAACACAGCTACTACAACAATCAACACAGCTACAGCAACAATCAACACAGCTACAAAATCAATCAACACAGCTACGAGAACTATCAACACAGGGACAACAACAATCAACACAGCTAAGAGAACAATCAACACAAAAACAACAATCAACACAGCTACAACAACAACCATCACAGCTACAACAACAAAAAACACAGCTACAACAACAATCAACACAGCTACAACAACAAGCAACACAGCTACAACAAAAATCAACACAGCTACAACAACAATTAACACAGCTACAACAACAATCAACACAGCTACAACAACAATCAACACAGCTACGAGAACAATCAACACAATAACAACAATCAACACAGCTACAACAACATTCAACAAAGCTACAACAACAATCAACACAGCTACAAAAACAATCAACACATTAACAACAATCAACACAGCTACAACAACAATCAACACAGCTACAACAACAATCAAAACAGCTACAACAACAATCAACACAGCTACAAAAACAATCAACACATTAACAACAACCAACACAGCTACAACAACAATCAACACAGCTACAACATCAATCAACACAGCTACAACAACAATCAACACAGCTACAACAACAACCAACAGGGCTATAACAACAATCAACACAGCTAAAACAACAATCAACACAGCTACAACTACCAACACAGGTTTAACAACAGTCAACACAATTACAACAAAAACCAACACAATTACAACAACACTCAACACAGCTACGACAGAAATAAAACAAATTACAACAACAGTCAACACAGCTACAACAACAATCAACACAGCTACAACAACAATCAACACAGCTACAAAAACAATCAACACATCTAAAAAAACAAACAACACAGCTACGAAAACAATCAACACATTAAAAACAATCAACACAGCTACAACAACAGTCAACACAGCTACATCAACAATCAACACAGCTACAAAAACAATAAACACAGCTAAAACAACAATCAACACAGCTACAACAACAATCAACACAGCTACAACAACAATCAACACAGCTGAAACAACAATCAACACAGCTACAAGAACAATCAACACAGCTACGAGAACAATCAACACAATAACAACAATCAACACAGCTACAACAACATTCAACACAGCTACAACAACAATCAACACAGCTACAAAAACAATCAACACAGCTACGAGAACAATCAACACATTAACAACAATCAACACAGCTACAACAACAATCAACACAGCTACAACAACAATCAACACAGCTACAACAACAATCAACACAGCTACAGCAACAATCAACACAGCTACAAAATCAATCAACACAGCTACGAGAAATATCAACACAATAACAACAATCAACACAGCTAAGAGAACAATCAACACAAAAACAACAATCAACACAGCTACAACAACAACCATCACAGCTAAAACAACAATAAACACAGCTACAACAACAATCAACACAGCTACAACAACAATCATCACAGCTACAATAACAATCAACACAGTTACAACAACAATTAAAACAGCTACAACAACAATCAACACAGCTACAAGAACAATCAACACAGCTACGAGAACAATCAACACAATAACAACAATCAACACAGCTAAAACAACAACCAACACAGCTACAACAACAATAAACACAGCTACAACATCAATCAACACAGCTACAACAACAATTGACACAGCTACAACAACAATCAACACAGCTACAACAACAATCAACACAGCTACAACAACAATCAACACAGCTACAACAACAATTAACACAGCTACAACAACAATCAACACAGCTACAACAACATTCAACACAGCTACGAGAACAATCAACACAATAACAACAATCAACACAGGGACAACAATAATCAACACAGCTACGAGAACAATCAACACAAAAACAACAATCAACAGAGCTACAACAACAACCATCACAGCTAAAACAACAAAAAACACAGCTACAACAACAATCAACACAGGTACAACAACAATCAACACAGCTACAACAACAATCAACACAGCTACGAAAACAATCAACACAATAACAACAATCAACACAGCTAAAACAACAACCAACACAGCTACAACAACAATAAACACAGCTACAACAACAATCAACACAGCTACAACAACAATCAACACAGCTACAAAAACAATCAACACATCTACAACAACAATCAACACAGCTACGAAAACAATCAACACAATAACAACAATCAACACAGCTACAACAACAATCAACACAGCTACAACAACAATCAACACAGCTACAACAACAATAAACACAGCTACAAAATCAATCAACACAGCTACGAGAACTATCAACACAATAACAACAATCAACACAGGGACAACAACACTCAACACAGGGACAACATCAATCAACACAGCTACAACAACAACCATCACAGCTACAACAACAATAAACACAGCTACAACAACAATCAACACAGCTACAACAACAATCAACACAGCTACAACAACAATAAACACAGCTACAACAACAATCAACACAGCTACAACAACAATCAACACAGCTACAACAACAATCAACACAGCTACAACAACAATCAACAAAGCTACAAAAACAATCAACACAGCTACGAGAACAATCAACACATTAACAACAATCAACACAGCTACAACAACAATCAACACAGCTACAACAACAATCAACAAAGCTAAAACAACAATCAACACAGCTACAAAAACAATCAACACAGTTACGATAACAATCAACACAATAACAACAATCAACACAGCTACAACAACAATCAACACAGCTACAACAACAATCAACACAGCTACAACAACAATCAACAAAGCTAAAACAACAATCAACACAGCTACAAAAACAATCAACACAGTTACGATAACAATCAACACAATAACAACAATCAACACAGCTACAACAACAATCAACACAGCTACAACAACAATCAACACAGCTACAACAACAATCAACACAGCTACAACAACAATCAACACAGCTACAACAACAATCAACACAGCTATAAAAACAATAAACACAGCTACAACAACAATCAACACAGCTACAACAACAATCAACACAGCTACAACAACAATCAACACAGCTAAAACAACAATCAACACAGCTACAAAAACAATCAACACAGCTACTATAACAATCAACACAATAACAACAACCAACACAGCTACAACAACAATCAACACAGCTACAACAACAATCAACACAGCTACAACAACAATCAACACAGCTACATCAACAATCAACACAGCTACGAGAACAATCAACACAGTAACAACAACCAACAGAGCTACAACAACAATCAACACAGCTACAGCAACAATCAACACAGCTGCAAAAACAATCAACACAGCTACGAGAACAATCAACACAATAACAATAATCAACACAGCTACAACAACAATCAACACAGCTACAGCAACAATCAACACAGCTACAAAATCAATCAACACAGCTACGAGAACTATCAACACAGGGACAACAACAATCAACACAGCTAAGAGAACAATCAACACAAAAACAACAATCAACACAGCTACAACAACAACCATCACAGCTACAACAACAAAAAACACAGCTACAACAACAATCAACACAGCTACAACAACAAGCAACACAGCTACAACAAAAATCAACACAGCTACAACAACAATTAACACGGCTACAACAACAATCAACACAGCTACAACAACAATCAACACAGCTACGAGAACAATCAACACAATAACAACAATCAACACAGCTACAACAACAATTAACACAGCTACAACAACAATCAACACAGCTACAACAATAATCAACACAGCTACGAAAACAATCAACACAATAACAACAATCAACACAGCTACAACAACAATCAACACAGCTACAACAACAATCAACACAGCTACGAGAACAATCAAGACATTAACAACAATCAACACAGCTACAACAACAATCAACACAGCTACAACAACAATCAACACAGCTAAAACAACAATCAACACAGCTACAAAAACAATCAACACAGCTACGAGAACAATCACCACATTAACAACAATCAACACAGCTACAACAACAATCAACACAGCTACAACAACAATCAACACAGCTACAACAACAATCAACACAGCTACAACAACAATCAACACAGCTACAACAACAATCAACACAGCTACAAAAACAATAAACACAGCTACAACAACAATCAACACAGCTACAACAACAATCAACACAGCTACAACAACATTCAACACAGCTAAAACAACAATCAACACAGCTACAAAAACAATCAACACAGCTACGATAACAAACAACACAAAAACAACAATCAACACAGCTGCAACAACAATCAACACAGCTACAACAACAATCAACACAGCTACAACAGCAATCAACACAGCTACATCAACAAGCAACACAGCTACGAGAACAATCAACACAATAACAACAATTAACACAGCTACAACAACAATCAACACAGCTACAACAACAATCAACACAGCTACAGCAACAATCAACACAGCTGCAAAAACAATCAGCACAGCTACGAGAACAATCAACACAATAACAACAATTAACACAGCTACAACAACAATCAACACAGCTACAACAACAATCAACACAGCTACAACAACAATCAACACAGCAACAACAACGATCAAAACAACTACAACAACAATTAACACAGCTACAACAATAATCAAGACAGCTACAACAACATTCGACACAAAAACCACAACAATCAACACAGCTACAACAACAATCAACACAGCTTCAACAACAATCAAAACAACTACAACAACAATTAACACAGCTACAACAACAATCAAAACAGCTACAACAACATTCAACACAGCTGCAACAAAGATCAACACAACAACAACAACAATCAACACAGCTACAACAACAATCAACACAGATACAACAACAATCAACACAGCTACAACAACCTTTCAAACAACAACTATAAACACAATCACAACAACCTCGATAACTACAATAACGAACACAGCAACATCCACTTCTCAAAAAACAACCACAAACACAGCTACAACCACTTCTCAAACAACAACCACAACCACAGCTACAACCACTTCTCAAACAACTCCCACAAAGACAGCTACTACAACTTCTCAAACAACAACTATTAACACAATGACAACAACCTCGATAACAACAACAACGAACACAGCAACAACAACTTTTCAAACAATAACTACAAACACAATGACAACAACTTCTCAAACAACAACCACAAACACAGCTAAAACAACTTCTCAAACAACATCAACCACTTCAGTTTCAACAACGACAAACACAGCTACAACCACTTCTCAAACAACAAGCACAAACACAGCAACAACCACTTCTGAAACAACAACCACAAACACAGCTACAACGACTTTTCAAACAACAACTACAAACACAATCACAACAACCTCGATAACAACAACAACAAACACAGCAAATACCACATCTCTAAAAACCACTATAAACACAATGACAACAACATCGAGTACAGCATCCACAAACACAGCTACAACTACTTTCCAAACAACATTCACAAACACAATGACAACAACTTCTGTAACAACAACAACGAACACAGCAACAACCACATTTCAAACAACAACAACGAACACAGCTACAACAACTTCTCAAACAACAACCACAAACACAATGACAACAACCTCGACAACAACAAAAACAAACACAGCAACAACCACATCTAAGACAACAACAACAAACACAATGACAACAACTTCTGTAACAACAACAACGAACACAGTAACCTCCACCTTTCAAACAACAACTACAAACACATTGACAACAACCTCGATACCAACAACAACGAACACAGCAACAATTGCTTCTCAAACAACATCTACAAACACTATGACAACAACCTCGATTACAACGACAACAAACACAGCAACAACCACATCTCAAACAACAACAACAAACACAATGACAACAACTTCTGTAACAATTACAACGAACACAGCAACAACCACATCTCAAACAACAACAAAAAACACAATGACAACAACTTCTGTAACAACAACAACGAACACAGCAACAACCACTTTTCAAACAACAACTACAAACACAATGACAACAACCTCGATACCAACAACAACGAACACAGCAACAACTACTTCTCAAACAACAACCACAAACACAATGACAACAACCTCGACAACAACAACAACAAACACAGCAACAACCACATCTCAGACAACAACAACAAACACAATGACAAAAACTTCTGTAACAACAACAACGAACACAGCAACAACCACATCTCAAACAACAACTACGAACACAATGACAACAACCTCGTTACCAACAACAACGAACACAGCAACAACCACTTCTCAAACAACAACTACAAACACTATGACAACAACTTCGATAACAACAACAACAAACACAGCAACAACCACATCTCAAACATCAACAACAAACACAATGACAACAACTTCTGTAACAACAACAACGAACACAGCAACAACCACTTCTCAATCAACAACCACAAACACAGCTACAACAACTTCTCAAACAACAACTACAAACACAATGACAACAACTTCGATAACAACAACAACGAACACAGCAACAACCACTTCTCAAACAACAACCACAAACACAGCTACAACAACTTCTCAAACAACAACTACAAACACAATGACAACACCCTCGATAACAACAACAGCAAACACAGCAACAACCACATTTCAAACATCAACAACAAACACAATGACAACAACTTCTGTAACAACAACAACGAACACAGCAACAACCACATCTCAAACAACAACAACTAACACAGCTACAACAACTTCTCTAACAACAACCACAAACACAATGACAACAAACTCGACAGCAACAACAACAAACACAGCAACAACCACATCTCAGACAACAACAACAAACACAATGACAACAACTTTTGTAACAACAACAACGAACACAGCAACAACCACCTTTCAAACAACAAATACAAACACAATGACAACAACCTCGATACCAACGACAACGAACACAGGAACAACTACTTCTCAAACAACAACTACAAACACTATGACAACAACCTCGGAAACAACAACAACAAACACAGCAACAACCACATCTCAAACAACAACAACAAACACAAAGACAACAACTTCTGTAACAACTACAACAAACACAGCAACAACCACATCTCAAACAACAACAACAAACACAATGACAACAACTTCTGTAACAACTACAACGAACACAGCAACAACCACATCTCAAACAACAACAACAAACACAGCTACAACAACTTCTCAAACAACAACCACAAACACAATGACAACAACCTCGATAACAACAACAACAAACACAGCAACAACCACTCTTCAAACAACAACTAAAAACACAATGACAACAACCTCGATAACAACAACAACAAACACAGCAACAACAAACACAGCAACAACCACTTCTCAAACAACAACCACAAACACAGCTACAACAACTTCTCAAACAACAACAACAAACACAATGACAACAAATACTGTAACAACAACAACGAACACAGCAACAACCACTTTTCAAACAACAACTACAAACACAATGACAACAAACTCGATACCAACAACAACGAACACAGCAACAACTACTTCTCAAACAACAACCACAAACACAATGACAACAACCTCGACAACAACAACAACAAACACAGCAACAACCACATCTCAGACAACAACAACAAACACAATGACAACAACTTCTGTAACAATAACAACGAACACAGCAACAACCACCTTTCAAACAACAAATACAAACACAATTACAACAACCTCGATACCAACAACAACGAACACAGCAACAACTACTTCTCAAACAACAATTACAAACACTATGACAACAACCTCGTTAACAACAACAACAAACACAGCAACAACCACTCTTCAAACAACAACTATAAACACAATGACAACAACTTCTGTAACAACAACAACGAACACAGCAACAACCACATCTCAAACAACAACAACAAACACAGCTACAACAACTTCTCAAACAACAACCACAAACACAATGACATCAACCTCGACAACAACAACAACAAACACAGCAACAACCACATCTCAGACAACAACAACAAACACAATGACAACAACCTCGATAACAACAACAACGAACACAGCAACAACCACCTTTCAAACAATAACTACAAACACAATGACAACAACTTCTGTAACAACAACAACGAACACAGCAACAACCACTTCTCAAACAACAACAACAAACACAGCTACAACAACTTCTCAAACAACAACCACAAACACAATGACAACAACCTCGACAACAACAACAACAAACACAGCAACAACCACATCTCAGACAACAACAACAAACACAATGACAACAACCTCGATAACAACAACAACGAACACAGCAACAACCACCTTTCAAACAATAACTACAAACACAATGACAACAACTTCTGTAACAACAACAACGAACACAGCAACAAACACTTCTCAAACAACAACAACAAACACAGCTACAACAACTTCTCAAACAACAACCACAAACACAATGACAACAACCTCGATAACAACAACAACGAACACAGCAACAACCACTTTTCAAACAACAACTACAAACACAATGACAACAACCTCGATACCAACAACAACAAACACAGCAACAACTAATTCTCAAACAACAACCACAAACACAATGACAACAACCTCGACAAAAACAACAACAAACACAGCAACAACCACATCTCAGACAACAACAACAAACACAATGACAACAACTTCTCAAACAACAACCACAAACACAATGACAACAACCTCGATAACAACAACAACAAACACAGCAACAACCACTCTTCAAACAACAACTAAAAACACAATGACAACAACCTCGATAACAACAACAACAAACACAGCAACAACCACTTCTCAAACAACAACCACAAACACAGCTACAACAACTTCTCAAACAACAACAACAAACACAATGACAACAAATACTGTAACAACAACAACGAACACAGCAACAACCACTTTTCAAACAACAACTACAAACACAATGACAACAACCTCGATACCAACAACAACGAACACAGCAACAACTACTTCTCAAACAACAACCACAAACACAATGACAACAACCTCGACAACAACAACAACAAACACAGCAACAACCAATTCTCAGACAACAACAACAAACACAATGACAACAACTTCTGTAACAATAACAACGAACACAGCAACAACCACCTTTCAAACAACAAATAAAAACACAATTACAACAACCTCGATACCAACAACAACGAACACAGCAACAACTACTTCTCAAACAACAACTACAAACACTATGACAACAACCTCGTTAACAACAACAACAAACACAGCAACAACCACTCTTCAAACAACAACTATAAACACAATGACAACAACTTCTGTAACAACAACAACGAACACAGCAACAACCACATCTCAAACAACAACAACAAACACAGCTACAACAACTTCTCAAACAACAACCACAAACACAATGACAACAACCTCGACAACAACAACAACAAACACAGCAACAACCACATCTCAGACAACAACAACAAACACAATGACAACAACCTCGATAACAACAACAACGAACACAGCAACAACCACCTTTCAAACAATAACTACAAACACAATGACAACAACTTCTGTAACAACAACAACGAACACAGCAACAACCACTTCTCAAACAACAACAACAAACACAGCTACAACAACTTCTCAAACAACAACCACAAACACAATGACAACAACCTCGATAACAACAACAACGAACACAGCAACAACCACCTTTCAAACAATAACTACAAACACAATGACAACAACTTCTGTAACAACAACAACGAACACAGCAACAAACACTTCTCAAACAACAACAACAAACACAGCTACAACAACTTCTCAAACAACAACCACAAACAGAATGACAACAACCTCGATAACAACAACAACGAACACAACAACAACCACTTTTCAAACAACAACTACAAACACAATGACAACAACCTCGATACCAACAACAACGAACACAGCAACAACTACTTCTCAAACAACAACCACAAACACAATGACAACAACCTCGACAACAACAACAACAAACACAGCAACAACCACATCTCAGACAACAACAACAAACACAATGACAACAACTTCTTTAACAACAACAACGAACACAGCAACAACCACATCTCAAACAACAACTACAAACACAATGACAACAACCTCGATACCAACAACAACGAACACAGCAACAACCACTTCTCAAACAACAACTTCGAACACTATGACAACAACTTCGATAACAACAACAACAAACACAGCAACAACCACATCTCAAACATCAACAACAAACACAATGACAACAACTTCTGTAACAACAACAACGAACACAGCAACAACCACTTCTGAAACAACAACCACAAACACAGCTACAACAACTTCTCAAACAACAACTACAAACACAATGACAACAACCTCGATAACAACAACAACGAACACAGCAACAACCACTTCTCAAACAACAACCACAAACACAGCTACAACAACTTCTCAAACAACAACTACAAACACAATGACAACAACCTCGATAACAACAACAACAAACACAGCAACAACCACTCTTCAAACAACAACTAAAAACACAATGACAACAACCTCGATAACAACAACAACAAACACAGCAACAACCACTTCTCAAACAACAACCACAAACACAGCTACAACAACTTCTCAAACAACAACAACAAACACAATGACAACAAATACTGTAACAACAACAACGAACACAGCAACAACCACTTTTCAAACAACAACTACAAACACAATGACAACAACCTCGATACCAACAACAACGAACACAGCAACAACTACTTCTCAAACAACAACCACAAACACAATGACAACAACTTCGACAACAACAACAACAAACACAGCAACAACCACATCTCAGACAACAACAACAAACACAATGACAACAACTTCTGTAACAATAACAATGAACACAGCAACAACCACCTTTCAAACAACAAATACAAACACAATTACACCAACCTCGATACCAACAACAACGAACACAGCAACAACTACTTCTCAAACAACAACTACAAACACTATGACAACAACCTCGTTAACAACAACAACAAACACAGCTACAACAACATCTCATACATCAACAACAAACACAATGACAACAACTTCTGTAACAACAACATCGAACACAGCAACAACCACATCTCAAACAACAACAACAAACACAGCTACAACAACTTCTCAAACAACAACCACAAACACAATGACAACAACCTCGACAACAACAACAACAAACACAGCAACAACCACATCTCAGACAACAACAACAAACACAATGACAACAACCTCGATAACAACAACAACGAACACAGCAACAACCACCTTTCAAACAATAACTACAAACACAATGACAACAACTTCTGCAACAACAACAACGAACACAGCAACAACCACTTCTCAAACAACAACAACAAACACAGCTACAACAACTTCTCAAACAACAACCACAAACACAATGACAACAACCTCGACAACAACAACAACAAACACAGCAACAACCACCTTTCAAACAACAAATACAAACACAATTACAACAACCTCGATACCAACAACAACGAACACAGCAACAACTACTTCTCAAACAACAACTACAAACACTATGACAACAACCTCGTTAACAACAACAACAAACACAGCTACAACAACATCTCATACATCAACAACAAACACAATGACAACAACTTCTGTAACAACAACATCGAACACAGCAACAACCACATCTCAAACAACAACAACAAACACAGCTACAACAACTTCTCAAACAACAACCACAAACACAATGACAACAACCTCGACAACAACAACAACAAACACAGCAACAACCACATCTCAGACAACAACAACAAACACAATGACAACAACCTCGATAACAACAACAACGAACACAGCAACAACCACCTTTCAAACAATAACTACAAACACAATGACAACAACTTCTGCAACAACAACAACGAACACAGCAACAACCACTTCTCAAACAACAACAACAAACACAGCTACAACAACTTCTCAAACAACAACCACAAACACAATGACAACAACCTCGACAACAACAACAACAAACACAGCAACAACCACCTTTCAAACAACAAATACAAACACAATTACAACAACCTCGATACCAACAACAACGAACACAGCAACAACTACTTCTCAAACAACAACTACAAACACTATGACAACAACCTCGTTAACAACAACAACAAACACAGCTACAACAACATCTCATACATCAACAACAAACACAATGACAACAACTTCTGTAACAACAACAACGAACACAGCAACAACCACATCTCAAACAACAACAACAAACACAGCTACAACAACTTCTCAAACAACAACCACAAACACAATGACAACAACCTCGACAACAACAACAACAAACACAGCAACAACCACATCTCAGACAACAACAACAAACACAATGACAACAACTTCTTTAACAACAACAACGAACACAGCAACAACCACATCTCAAACAACAACTACAAACACAATGACAACAACCTCGTTAACAACAACAACTAACACAGCAACAACCACTTCTCAAACAATAACCACAAACACAGCTACAACAACTTCTCAAACAACAACTACAAACACAATGACAACAACCTCGATAACAACAACAACGAACACAGCAAAAACCACATCTCAAACAACAACAACAAACACAGCTACAACAACTTTTCAAAAAACAACCACAAACAAAATGACAACAACCTCGACAACAACAACAACAAACACAGCAACAACCACATCTCAGACAACAACAACAAACATAATGACAACAACCTCGATAACAACAACAACGAAGACAGCAACAACCACCTTTCAAACAATAACTACAAACACAATGACAACAACCTCGATACCAACAACAACGAACACTGCAACAACTACTTCTCAAACAACAACCACAAACACAATGACAACAACCTCGATAACAACAACAACCACAAACACAATGACAACAACCTCGATAACAACAACAACAAACACAGCAACAACCACATCTCTAACATCAACAACAAACACAATGACTACAACTTCTGTAACAACAACAAAGAACACAGTAACAACCACATCTCAAACAACAACAACAAACACAGCTACAACAACTTCTCAAACAACAACCACAAACACAATGACAACAACCTCGACAACAACAACCACAAACACAGCAACAACCACATCTCAGACAACAACAAACACAATGACAACAACTCCTGTAACAACAACAACGAACACAGCTACAACCACATCTCAAACAACAACAACGAACACAGCAACAACTACTTCTCAAACAACAACCACAAACACAATGACAACAACCTCGACAACAACAACAACAAACACAGCAACAACCACATCTCAGACAACAACAACAAACACAATGACAACAACTTCTGTATCAACAACAACGAACACAGCAACAACCACATCTCAAACAACAACAACAAACACAGCTACAACAACTTCTCAAACAACAACCACAAACACAATGACAACAACCTCGATACCAACAACAACGAACACAGCAACAACCACCTCTCAAACAACAACTACATACACTATGACAACAACTTCGATAACAACAACAACAAACACAGCTACAACAACATCTCAAACATCAACAACAAACACAATGACAACAACTTCTGTAACAAGATTAACGAACACAGCAACAACCACATTTCAAACAACAACAACGAACACAGCTACAACAACTTCTCAAACAACAACCACAAACACAATGACAACAACCTCGACAACAACAACTACGAACACAGCAACAACCACATCTCAGACAACAACAACAAACACAGTGACAACAACTTCTGTAACAACAACAACGAACACAGCAACCACCACCTTTCAAACAACAACTACAAACACATTGACAACAACCTCGATACCAACAACAACAAACACAGCAACAACCACTTCTCAAACAACAACTACAAACACTATGACAACAACGTCGATAACAACAAAAACAAACACAGCAACAACCTCATCTCAAACAACAACAAACACAATGACAACAACTTCTGTAACAACTACAACGAACACAGCAACAACCACTTTTCAAACAACAATAACAAACACAGCTACACCAGTTTCTCAAACAGCTACCACAAACACAATGACAACAACCTCGATAACAACAACAACGAACACAGCAACAACCACCTTTCAAACAATAACTACAAACACAATGACAACAACCTCGATACCAACAACAACGAACACAGCAACAACCACCTTTCAAACAATAATAACAAACACAATGACAACAACCTCGATACCAACAACAACGAACACAGCAACAACTACTTCTCAAACAACAACCACAAACACAATGACAACAACCTCGATAACAACAACAACAAACACAGCAACAACCACATTTCAAACATCAACAACAAACACAATGACAACAACTTCTGTAACAACAACAACGAACACAGCAACAACCACTTCTCAAACAACAACCACAAACACATCTACAACAACTTCTCAAACAACAACTACAAACACAATGACAACAACCTCGATAACTACAACAACGAACACAGCAACAACCACTTCTCAAACAACAAACACAAACACAGCTACAACAACTTCTCAAACAACAACTACAAACACAATGACAACAACCTCGATAACAACAACAACAAACACAGCAACAACCACATTTCAAACCTCAACAACAAACACAATGACAACAACTTCTGTAACAACAACAACGAACACAGCAACAACCACATCTCAAACAACAACAACTAACACAGCTACAACAACTTCTCTAACAACAACCACAAACACAATGACAACAACCTCGACAGCAACAACAACAAACACAGCAACAACCACATCTCAGACAACAACAACAAACACAATGACAACAACTCCTGTAACAACAACAACGAACACAGCAACAACCACATCTCAAACAACAACAACGAACACAGCAACAACTACTTTTCAAACAACAACCACAAACACACTGACAACAACCTCGACAACAACAACAACAAACACAGCAACAACCACATCTCAGACAACAACAACAAACACAATGACAACAACTTCTGTAACAACAACAACGAACACAGCAACAACCGCATCTCAAACAACAACAACAAACACAGCTACAACAACTTCTCAAACAACAACCACAAACACAATGACAACAACCTCGATAACAACAACAACGAACACAGCAACAACCACTTCTCAAACAACAACCACAAACACAATGACAACAACTTCTGTAACAACAACAACGAACACAGCAACCTCCACCTTTCAAACAACAACTACAAACACATTGACAACAACCTCGATACCAACAACAACGAACACAGCAACAACTACTTCTCAAACAACAACCACAAACACGATGACAACAACCTCGATAACAACAACAACAAACACAGCAACAACCATATCTCAAACATCAACAACAAACACAATGACAACAACTTCTGTAACAACAACAACGAACACAGCAACAACCACATCTCAAACAACAACTACAAACACAGCTACAACAACTTCTCAAACAACAACCACAAACACAATGACAACAACCTCGACAACAACAACAACAAACACAGCAACAACCACATCTCAGACAACAACAACAAACACAAGGACAACAACTTCTGTAACAACAACAACGAACACAGCAACCACCACCTTTCAAACAACAACTACAAACACATTGACAACAACCTCGATACCAACAACAACGAACACAGCAACAATTACTTCTCAAACAACATCTACAAACACTATGACAACAACCTCGATTACAACAACAACAAACACAGCAACAACAACATTTCAAACATCAACAACAAACACAATGACAACAACTTCTGTAACAACAACAACGAACACAGCAACAACCACTTCTCAAACAACAACCACAAACACAATGACAACAACCTCGATAACAACAACAACAAACACAGCAACAACCACATTTCAAACATCAACAACAAACACAATGACAACAACTTCTGTAACAACAACAACGAACACAGCAACAACCACTTCTCAAACAACAACCACAAACACAGCTACAACAACTTCTCAAACAACAACTACAAACACAATGACAACAACCTCGATAACAACAACAACGAACACAGCAACAACCACTTCTCAAACAACAAACACAAACACAGCTACAACAAATTCTCAAACAACAACTACAAACACAATGACAACAACCTCGATAACAACAACAACAAACACAGCAACAACCACATTTCAAACATCAACAACAAACACAATGACAACAACTTCTGTAACAACAACAACGAACACAGCAACAACCACATCTCAAACAACAACAACTAACACAGCTACAACAACTTCTCTAACAACAACCACAAACACAATGACAACAACCTCGACAGCAACAACAACAAACACAGCAACAACCACATCTCAGACAACAACAACAAACACAATGACAACAACTTCTGTAACAACAACAACGAACACAGCAACAACCACTTCTCAAAAAACAACCACAAACACAGCTACAACAACTTCTCAAACAACAACTACAAACACAATGACAACAACCTCGATAACTACAACAACGAACACAGCAACAACCACTTCTCAAACAACAACCACAAACACAATGACAACAACCTCGATAACAACAACAACGAACACAGCAACAACCACCTTTCAAACAATAATAACAAACACAATGACAACAACCTCGATAACAACAACAACAAACACAGCAACAACCACATTTCAAACCTCAACAACAAACACAATGACAACAACTTCTGTAACAACAACAACGAACACAGCAACAACCACATCTCAAACAACAACAACTAACACAGCTACAACAACTTCTCTAACAACAACCACAAACACAATGACAACAACCTCGACAACAACAACAACAAACACAGCAACAACCACATCTCAGACAACAACAACAAACACAATGACAACAACTCCTGTAACAACAACAACGAACACAGCAACAACCACATCTCAAACAACAACAACGAACACAGCAACAACTACTTTTCAAACAACAACCACAAACACACTGACAACAACCTCGACAACAACAACAACAAACACAGCAACAACCACATCTCAGACAACAACAACAAACACAATGACAACAACTTCTGTAACAACAACAACGAACACAGCAACAACCGCATCTCAAACAACAACAACAAACACAGCTACAACAACTTCTCAAACAACAACCACAAACACAATGACAACAACCTCGATAACAACAACAACGAACACAGCAACAACCACTTCTCAAACAACAACCACAAACACAATGACAACAACTTCTGTAACAACAACAACGAACACAGCAACCTCCACCTTTCAAACAACAACTACAAACACATTGACAACAACCTCGATACCAACAACAACGAACACAGCAACAACTACTTCTCAAACAACAACCACAAACACGATGACAACAACTTCTGTAACAACAACAACGAACACAGCAACAACCACATCTCAAACAACAACTACAAACACAGCTACAACAACTTCTCAAACAACAACCACAAACACAATGACAACAACCTCGACAACAACAACAACAAACACAGCAACAACCACATCTCAGACAACAACAACAAACACAATGACAACAACTTCTGTAACAACAACAACGAACACTGCAACAACCACATCTCAAACAACAACTACAAACACAGCTACAACAACTTCTCAAACAACAACCACAAACACAATGACAACAACCTCGACAACAACAACAACAAACACAGCAACAACCACATCTCAGACAACAACAACAAACACAATGACAACAACTTCTGTAACAACAACAACGAACACAGCAACCACCACCTTTCAAACAACAACTACAAACACATTGACAACAACCTCGATACCAACAACAACGAACACAGCAACAATTACTTCTCAAACAACATCTACAAACACTATGACAACAACCTCGATTACAACAACAACAAACACAGCAACAACAACATTTCAAACATCAACAACAAACACAATGACAACAACTTCTGTAACAACAACAACGAACACAGCAACAACCACTTCTCAAACAACAACCACAAACACAATGACAACAACCTCGATAACAACAACAACAAACACAGCAACAACCACATTTCAAACATCAACAACAAACACAATGACAACAACTTCTGTAACAACAACAACGAACACAGCAACAACCACTTCTCAAACAACAACCACAAACACAGCTACAACAACTTCTCAAACAACAACTACAAACACAATGACAACAACCTCGATAACAACAACAACGAACACAGCAACAACCACTTCTCAAACAACAAACACAAACACAGCTACAACAACTTCTCAAACAACAACTACAAACACAATGACAACAACCTCGATATCAACAACAACAAACACAGCAACAACCACATTTCAAACATCAACAACAAACACAATGACAACAACTTCTGTAACAACAACAACGAACACAGCAACAACCACATCTCAAACAACAACAACTAACACAGCTACAACAACTTCTCTAACAACAACCACAAACACAATGACAACAACCTCGACAGCAACAACAACAAACACAGCAACAACCACTTCTCAGACAACAACAACAAACACAATGACAACAATTTCTGTAACAACAACAACGAACACAGCAACAACCACATCTCAAACAACAACAACAAACACAGCTACAACAACTTCTCAAACAACAATCACAAACACAATGACAACAACCTCGATAACAACAACAACGAACACAGCAACAACCACCTTTCAAACAATAACTACAAACACAATGACAACAACCTCGATACCAACAACAACGAACACAGCAACAACTACTTCTCAAACAACAACCACAAACACAATGACAACAACCTCGATAACAACAACAACAAACACAGCAACAACCACATTTCAAACATCAACAACAAACACAATGACAACAACTTCTGTAACAACAACAACGAACACAGCAACAACCACTTCTCAAACAACAACCACAAACACAGCTACAACAACTTCTCAAACAACAACTACAAACACAATGACAACAACCTCGATAACAACAACAACGAACACAGCAACAACCACTTCTCAAACAACAAACACAAACACAGGTACAACAACTTCTCAAACAACAACTACAAACACAATGACAACAACCTCGATAACAACAACAACAAACACAGCAACAACCACATTTCAAACATCAACAACAAACACAATGACAACAACTTCTGTAACAACAACAACGAACACAGCAACAACCACATCTCAAACAACAACAACTAACACAGCTACAACAACTTCTCTAACAACAACCACAAACACAATGACAACAACCTCGACAGCAACAACAACAAACACAGCAACAACCACATCTCAGACAACAACAACAAACACAATGACAACAACTTCTGTAACAACAACAACGAACACAGCAACAACCACATCTCAAACAACAACAACAAACACAGCTACAACAACTTCTCAAACAACAACCACAAACACAATGACAACAACCTCGATAACAACAACAACGAACACAGCAACAACCACTTTTCAAACAACAACCACAAACACAATGACAACAACTTCTGTAACAACAACAACGAACACAGCAACCACCACCTTTCAAACAACAACTACAAACACATTGACAACAACCTCGATACCAACAACAACGAACACAGCAACAACTACTTCTCAAACAACAACCACAAACACGATGACAACAACCTCGATAACAACAACAACAAACACAGCAACAACCATATCTCAAACATCAACAACAAACACAATGACAACAACTTCTGTAACAACAACAACGAACACAGCAACAACCACATCTCAAACAACAACAACAAACACAGCTACAACAACTTCTCAAACAACTACCACAAACACAATGACAACAACCTCGACAACAACAACAACAAACACAGCAACAACCACATCTCAGACAACAACAACAAACACAATGACAACAACTCCTGTAACAACACCAACGAACACAGCAACAACCACATCTCAAACAACAACAACAAACACAGCTACAACAACTTCTCAAACAACAACTACAAACACAATGACAACAACCTCGATAACAACAACAACGAACACAGCAAGAACCACATCTCAAACAACAACAACAAACACAATGACAACACTTTCTGTAACAACAACAACGAACACAGCAACAACCACTTCTCAAACAACAACAACAAACACAGCTCCAACAACTTCTCAAACAACAACCCCAAACACAATGACAACAACCTCGACAACAACAACAACAAACACAGCAAAAACCACATCTCAGACAACAACAACAAACACAATGACAACAACTTCTGTAACAACATCAACGAACACAGCAACCACCACCTTTCAAACAACAACCACAACCACAATGACAACAACCTCGATAACAACAACAACGAACACAGCAACAACCACTTTTCAAACAACAACTACAAACACAATGACAACAACCTCGATACCAACAACAACGAACACAGCAACAACTACTTCTCAAACAACAACCACAAACACAATGACAACAACCTCGATAACAACAACAACGAACACAGCAACAACCACCTTTAAAACAATAACTACAAACACAAGGACAACAACCTCGATACCAACAACAACGAACACAGCAACAACTACTTCTCAAACAACAACCACAAACACAATGACAACAACCTCGATAACAACAACAACAAACACAGCAACAACCACATTTCAAACATCAACAACAAACACAATGACAACAACTTCTGTAACAACAACAACGAACACAGCAACAACCATTTCTCAAACAACAACCACAAACACAGCTACAACAACTTCTCAAACAACAACTACAAACACAATGACAACAACCTCGATAACAACAACAACGAACACAGCAACAACCACTCCTCAAACAACAAACACAAACACAGCTACAACAACTTCTCAAACAACAACTACAAACACAATGACAACAACCTCGATAACAACAACAACAAACACAGCAACAACCACATTTCAAACATCAACAACAAACACAATGACAACAACTTCTGTAACAACAACAACGAACACAGCAACAACCACATCTCAAACAACAACAACTAACACAGCTACAACAACTTCTCTAACAACAACCACAAACACAATGACAACAACCTCGACAGCAACAACAACAAACACAGCAACAACCACATCTCAGACAACAACAACAAACACAATGACAACAACTTCTGTAACAACAACAACGAACACAGCAACAACCACATCTCAAACAACAACAACAAACACAGCTACAACAACTTCTCAAACAACAACCACAAACACAATGACAACAACCTCGATAACAACAACAACGAACACAGCAACAACCACCTTTCAAACAATAACTACAAACACAATGACAACAACCTCGATACCAACAACAACGAACACAGCAACAACTACTTCTCAAACAACAACCACAAACACAATGACAACAACCTCGATAACAACAACAACAAACACAGCAACAACCACATTTCAAACATCAACAACAAACACAATGACAACAACTTCTGTAACAACAACAACGAACACAGCAACAACCACTTCTCAAACAACAACCACAAACACAGCTACAACAACTTCTCAAACAACAACTACAAACACAATCACAACAACCTCGATAACAACAACAACGAACACAGCAACAACCACTTCTCAAACAACAAACACAAACACAGCTACAACAACTTCTCAAACAACAACTACAAACACAATGACAACAACCTCGATAACAACAACAACAAACACAGCAACAACCACATTTCAAACATCAACAACAAACACAATGACAACAACTTCTGTAACAACAACAACGAACACAGCAACAACCACTTCTCAAACAACAACCACAAACACAGCTACAACAACTTCTCAAACAACAACTACAAACACAATGACAACAACCTCGAATACTACAACAACGAACACAGCAACAACCACTTCTCAAACAACAAACACAAACACAGCTACAACAACTTCTCAAACAACAACTACAAACACAATGACAACAACCTCGATAACAACAACAACAAACACAGCAACAACCACATTTCAAACATCAACAACAAACACAATGACAACAACTTCTGTAACAACAACAACGAACACAGCAACAACCACATCTCAAACAACAACAACTAACACAGCTACAACAACTTCTCTAAAAACAACCACAAACACAATGACAACAACCTCGACAGCAACAACAACAAACACAGCAACAACCACATCTCAGACAACAACAACAAACACAATGACAACAACTTCTGTAACAACAACAACGAACACAGCAACAACCACATCTCAAACAACAACAACAAACACAGCTACAACAACTTCCCAAACAACAACCACAAACACAATGACAACAACCTCGATAACAACAACAACGAACACAGCAACAACCACCTTTCAAACAATAACTACAAACACAATGACAACAACCTCGATACCAACAACAACGAACACAGCAACAACTACTTCTCAAACAACAACCTCGATACCAACAACAACGAACACAGCAACAACTACTTCTCAAACAACAACCACAAACACAATGACAACAACCTCGATAACAACAACAACAAACACAGCAACAACCACATTTCAAACATCAACAACAAACACAATGACAACAACTTCTGTAACAACAACAACGAACACAGCAACAACCACTCCTCAAACAACAACCACAAACACAGCTACAACAACTTCTCAAACAACAACTACAAACACAATGACAACAACCTCGATAACAACAACAACGAACACAGCAACAACCACTTCTCAAACAACAAACACAAACACAGCTACAACAACTTCTCAAACAACAACTACAAACACAATGACAACAACCTCGATAACAACAACAACAAACACAGCAACAACCACATTTCAAACATCAACAACAAACACAATGACAACAACTTCTGTAACAACAACAACGAACACAGCAACAACCACATCTCAAACAACAACAACTAACACAGCTACAACAACTTCTCTAACAACAACCACAAACACAATGACAACAACCTCGACAGCAACAACAACAAACACAGCAACAACCACATCTCAGACAACAACAACAAACACAATGACAACAACTTCTGTAACAACAACAACGAACACAGCAACAACCACATCTCAAACAACAACAACAAACACAGCTACAACAACTTCTCAAACAACAACCACAAACACAATGACAACAACCTCGATAACAACAACAACGAACACAGCAACAACCACTTCTCAAACAACAACCACAAACACAATGACAACAACTTCTGTAACAACAACAACGAACACAGCAACCACCACCTTTCAAACAACAACTACAAACACATTGACAACAACCTCGATACCAACAACAACGAACACAGCAACAACTACTTCTCAAACAACAACCACAAACACGATGACAACAACCTCGATAACAACAACAACAAACACAGCAACAACCATATCTCAAACATCAACAACAAACACAATGACAACAACTTCTGTAACAACAACAACGAACACAGCAACAACCACATCTCAAACAACAACAACAAACACAGCTACAACAACTTCTCAAACAAGTACCACAAACACATTGACAACAACCTCGACAACAACAACAACAAACACAGCAACAACCACATCTCAGACAACAACAACAAACACAATGACAACAACTCCTGTAACAACAACAACGAACACAGCAACAACCACATCTCAAACAACAACAACAAACACAGCTACAACAACTTCTCAAACAACAACTACAAACACAATGACAACAATCTCGATAACAACAACAACGAACACAGCAAGAACCACATCTCAGACAACAACAACAAACACAATGACAACACTTTCTGTAACAACAACAACGAACACAGCAACAACCACTTCTCAAACAACAACAACAAACACAGCTCCAACAACTTCTCAAACAACAACCCCAAACACAATGACAACAACCTCGACAACAACAACAACAAACACAGCAAAAACCACATCTCAGACAACAACAACAAACACAATGACAACAACTTCTGTAACAACATCAACGAACACAGCAACCACCACCTTTCAAACAACAACCACAACCACAATGACAACAACCTCGATAACAACAACAACGAACACAGCAACAACCACTTTTCAAACAACAACTACAAACACAATGACAACAACCTCGATACCAACAACAACGAACACAGCAACAACTACTTCTCAAACAACAACCACAAACACAATGACAACAACCTCGACAACAACAAGAACAAACACAGCAACAACCACATCTCAGACAACAACAACAAACACAAAGACAACAACTTCTGTAACAACAACAACGAACACAGCAACAACCACATCTCAAACAACAACAACAAACACAATGACAACAACCTCGATACCAACAACAACGAACACAGCAACAACCACTTCTCAAACAACAACTACAAACACTATGACAACAACTTCGATAACAACAACAACAAACACAGCAACAACCACATCTCAAACATCAACAACAAACACAATGACAACAACTTCTGTAACAACAACAACGAACACAGCAACAACCACTTCTCAAACAACAACCACAAACACAGCTACAACAACTTCTCAAACAACAACTACAAACACAATGACAACAACCTCGATAACAACAACAACGAACACAGCAACAACCACTTCTCAAACAACAACCACAAACACAGCTACAACAACTTCTCAAACAACAACTACAAACACAATGACAACAACCTCGATAACAACAACAACAAACACAGCAACAACCACATTTCAAACATCAACAACAAACACAATGACAACAACTTCTGTTACAACAACAACGAACACAGCAACAACCACATCTCAAACAACAACAATAAACACAGCTACAACAACTTCTCAAACAACAACCACAAACACAATGACAACAACCTCGATAACAACAACAACAAACACAGCAACAACCACATTTCAAACATCAACAACAAACACAATGACAACAACTTCTGTTACAACAACAACGAACACAGCAACAACCACATCTCAAACAACAACAACTAACACAGCTACAACAACTTCTCTAACAACAACCACAAACACAAGGACAACAACCTCGACAGCAACAACAACAAACACAGCAACAACCACATTTCAAACAACAACAACAAACACAATGACAACAACTTCTGTAACAACAACAACGAACACAGCAACAACCACCTTTCAAACAACAAATACAAACACAATGACAACAACCTCGATACCAACGACAACGAACACAGCAACAACTACTTCTCAAACAACAACTACAAACACTATGACAACAACCTCGATAACAAAAACAACAAACACAGCAACAACCACATCTCAAACAACAACAACAAACACAATGACAACAACTTCTGTAACAACTACTACAAACACAGCAACAACCACATCTCAAACAACAACAACAAACACAATGACAACAACTTCTGTAACAACTACAACGAACACAGCAACAACCACATCTCAAACAACAACAAACACAGCTACAACAACTTCTCAAACAACAACCACAAACACAATGACAACAACCTCGATAACAACAACAACAAACACAGCAACAACCACTCTTCAAACAACAACTAAAAACACAATGACAACAACCTCGATAACAACAACAACAAACACAGCAACAACCACTTTTCAAACAACAACCACAAACACAGCTACAACAACTTCTCAAACAACAACAACAAACACAATGACAACAAATACTGTAACAACAACAACGAACCCAGCAACAACTACTTCTCAAACAACAACCACAAACACAATGACAACAACCTCGACAACAACAACAACAAACACAGCAACAAGCACATCTCAGACAACAACAACAAACACAATGACAACAACTTCTGTAACAACAACAACGAACACAGCAACAACCACCTTTCAAACAACAACTACAAACACTATGACAACAACTTCGTTAACAACAACAACAAACACAGCAACAACCACTCTTCGAACAACAACTACAAACACAATGACAACAACTTCTGTAACAACAACAACGAACACAGCAACAACCACATCTCAAACAACAACAACAAACACAGCTACAACAACTTCTCAAACAACAACCACAAACACAATGACAACAACCTCGACAACAACAACAACAAACACAGCAACAACCACATCTCAGACAACAACAACAAACACAATGACAACAACCTCGATAACAACAACAACGAACACAGCAACAACCACCTTTCAAACAATAACTACAAACACAATGACAACAACCTCGATACCAACAACAACGAACACAGCAACAACTACTTCTCAAACAACAACTACAAACACTATGACAACAACCTCGGTAACAACAACAACAAACAAGGCAACAACCACTCTTCAAACAACAACTACAAACACAATGACAACAACTTCTGTAACAACAACAACGAACACAGCAACAACCACATATCAAACAACAACAACAAACACAGCTACAACAACTTCTCAAACAACAACCACAAACACAATGACAACAACCTCGACAACAACAACAACAAACACAGCAACAACCACATCTCAGACAACAACAACAAACACAATGACAACAACTTCTGTAACAACAACAACGAACACTGCAACAACCACTTTTCAAACAACAAATACAAACACAATTACAACAACCTCGATACCAACAACAACGAACACAGCAACAACCACTCTTCAAACAACAACTACGAACACAATGACAACAACCTCGATAACAACAACAACAAACACAGCAACAACCACCTTTCAGACAACAACTACAAACACATTGACAACAACTTCTGTAACAACAACAACGAACACAGCAACAACCACTTCTCAAACAACAACCACAAACACAGCTACAACAACTTCTCAAACAACAACTACAAACACAATGACAACAACTTCTGTAACAACTACAACGAACACAGCAACAACCACATCTCAAACAACAACAACAAACACAATGACAACAACTTCTGTAACAACAACAACAAACACAGCAACAACCACTCTTCAAACAACACATACAAACACAATGACAACAACCTCGATAACAACAACAACGAACACAGCAACAACCACTTTTCAAACAACAACCACAAACACAGCTACAACAACTTCTCAAACAACAACTACAAACACAATGACAACAACTTCTGTAACAACTACAACGAACACAGCAACAACCACATCTCAAACAACAACAACAAACACAATGACAACAACTTCTGTAACAACTACAACGAACACAGCAACAACCACATCTCAAACAACAACAACAAACACAGCTACAACAACTTCTCAAACAACAACCACAAACACAATAACAACAACCTCGATAACAACAACAACAAACACAGCAACAACCACTCTTCAAACAACAACCACAAACACAATGACAACAACCTCGATAACAACAACAACGAACACACCAACAACCACCTTTCAAACAACAACTACAAACACAATGACAACAACCTCGATACCAACAACAACGAACACAGCAACAACTACTTCTCAAACAACAACCACAAACACAATGACAACAACCTTGATAACAACAACAAACACAGCAACAACCACATCTCAAACATCAACAACAAATACAATGACAACAACTTCTGTAACAACAACAACGAACACAGCAGCAACCACATCTCAAACAACAACAACAAACACAGCTACAACAACTTCTCAAACATCAACCACAAACACAATTACAACAACTTCGATAACAACAACCACAAACACAGCTACAACAACTTCTCAAACAACAACTACAAACACAATGACAACAACCTCGATAACAACAACAACGAACACAGCAACAACCACTTCTCAAACAACAACCACAAACAGAGCTACAACAACTTCTCAAACAACAACTACAAACACAATGACAACAACCTCGATAACAACAACAACAAACACAGCAACAACCACATCTCAAACAACAACAACAAACACAATGACAACAACTTCTGTAACAACAACAACGAACACAGCAACAACTACTTCTCAAACAACAACAACAAACACAGCAACAACCACCTTTCAAACAGCAAATACAAACACAATGACAACAACCTCGATACCAACGACAACGAACACAGCAACAACTACTTCTCAAACAACAACTACAAACACTATGACAACAACCTCGATAACAACAACAACAAACACAGCAACAACCACATCTCAAACAACAACAACAAACACAATGACAACAACTTCTGTAACAACTACAACGAACACAGCAACAACCACATCTCAAACAACAACAACAAACACAATGACAACAACTTCTGTAACAACTACAACGAACACAGCAACAACCACATCTCAAACAACAACAACAAACACAGCTACAACAACTTCTCAAACAACAACCACAAACACAATAACAACAACCTCGATAACAACAACAACAAACACAGCAACAACCACTCTTCAAACAACAACCACAAACACAATGACAACAACCTCGATAACAACAACAACGAACACAGCAACAACCACCTTTCAAACAACAACTACAAACACAATGACAACTACCTCGATACCAACAACAACGAACACAGCAACAACTACTTCTCAAACAACAACCACAAACACAATGACAACAACCTTGATAACAACAACAACAAACACAGCAACAACCACATCTCAAACATCAACAACAAACACAATGACAACAACTTCTGTAACAACAACAACGAACACAGCAGCAACCACATCTCAAACAACAACAAAAAACACAGCTACAACAACTTCTCAAACATCAACCACAAACACAATTACAACAACTTCGATAACAACAACAACGAACACAGCAACAACCACCTTTCAAACAACAACTACAAACACAATGACAACAACCTCGATAACATCAACAACGAACACAGCAACAACCACCTTTCAGACAACAACTACAAACACATTGACAACAACCTCGATACCAACAACAACGAACACAGCAACAATTACTTCTCAAACAACAACTACAAACACTATGACAACAACCTCGATAACAACAACAACGAACACAGCAACAACCACTTTTCAAACAACAACTACAAACACAATGACAACAACCTCGATACCAACAACAACGAACACAGCAACAACTACTTCTCAAACAACAACCACAAACACAATGACAACAACTTTGATAACAACAACAACAAACACACCAACAACCACTTCTCAAACATCAACAACAAACACAATGACAACAACTTCTGTAACAACAACAACGAACACAGCAGCAACCACATCTCAAACAACAACAACAAACACAGCTACAACAACTTCTCAAACAACAACCACAAACACAATGACAACAACCTCGATAACAACAACAACGAAAAAAGCAACAACCCCCTTTCAAACAACAACTACAAACACAATGACAACAACCTCGATAACAACAACAACGAACAAAGCAACAACCACATCTCAAACATCAACAACAAACACAATGACAACACTTTCTGTAACAACAACAACGAACACAGCAACAACCACTTCTCAAACAACAACAACAAACACAGCTCCAACAACTTCTCAAACAACAACCACAAACACAATGACAACAACCTCGACAACAACAACAACAAACACAGCAACAACCACATCTCAGACAACAACAACAAACACAATGACAACAACTTCTGTAACAACAACAATGAACACAGCAACAACCACCTTTCAAACAACAACTACAAACACAATGACAACAACCTCGATACCAACGACAACGAACACAGCAACAACTACTTCTCAAACAACAACAACAAACACAATGACAACAACTTCTGTAACAACTACAACGAACACAGCAACAATCACATCTCAAACAACAACAACAAACACAGTTACAACAACTCCTCAAACAACAACCACAAACACAATGACAACAACCTTGATAACAACAACAACGAACACAGCAACAACCACCTTTCAAACAACAACTACAAACACAATGACAACAACCTCGATACCAACAACAACGAACACAGCAACAACTACTTCTCAAACAACAACCACAAACACAATGACAACAACCTTGATAACAACAACAACAAACACAGCAACAACCACATCTCAAACATCAACAACAAACACAATGACAACAACTTCTGTAACAACAACAACGAACACAGCAGCAACCACATCTCAAACAACAACAACAAACACAGTTACAACAACTTCTCAAACAACAACCACAAACACAATGACAACAACCTCGATAACAACAACAACGAACACAGCAACTACCCCCTTTCAAACAACAACTACAAACACAATGACAACAACCTCGATAACAACAACAACGAACAAAGCAACAACCACATCTCAAACCTCAACAACATACACAATGAAAACACTTTCTGTAACAACAACAACGAACACAGCAACAACCACTTCTCAAACAACAACAACAAACACAACTCCAACAACTTCTCAAACAACAACCACAAACTCAATGACAACAACCTCGATAACAACAACAACAAACACAGCAACAACCACTCTTCAAACAACACAAACAAACACAATGACAACAACCTCGATAACAACAACAACAAACACAGCAACAACCACTTCTCAAACAAAAACCACAAACACAGCTACAACAATTTCTCAAACAACAACTACAAACACAATGACAACAACCTCGATAACAACAACAACAAACACAGCAACAACCACATCTCAAACATCAACAACAAACACAATGACAACAACTTCTGTAACAACAACAACGAACACAGCAACAACCACATCTCAAACAACAACAACAAACACAGCTACAACAACTTCTCAAACAACAACCACAAACACAATGACAACAACCTCGACAACAACAACAACAAACACAGCAACAACCACATCTCAGACAACAACAACAAACACAATGACAATAACTTCTGTAACAACCACAACGAACACAGCAACAACCACCTTTCAAACAACAACTACAAACACAATGACAACAACCTCGATACCAACGACAACGAACACAGCAACAACTACTTCTCAAACAACAACTACAAACACTATGACAACAACCTCGATAACAACAACAACAAACACAGCAACAACCACATCTCAAACAACAACAACAAACACAATGACAACAACTTCTGTAACAACTACAACGAACACAGCAAAAACCACATCTCAAACAACAACAACAAACACAATGACAACAACTTCTGTAACAACTACAACGAACACAGCAACAATCACATCTCAAACAACAACAACAAACACAGCTACAACAACTTCTCAAACAACAACCACAAACACAATGACAACAACCTCGATTACAACAACAACAAACACAGCAACAACCACTCTTCAAACAACAACTAAAAACACAATGACAACAACCTCGATACCAACGACAACGAACACAGCAACAACTACTTCTCAAACAACAACTACAAACACTATGACAACAACCTCGATAACAACAACAACAAACACAGCAACAACCACATCTCAAACAACAACAACAAACACAATGACAACAACTTCTGTAACAACTACAACGAACACAGCAACCACCACATCTCACACAACAACAACAAACACAATAACAACAACTTCTGTAACAACTACAACGAACACAGCAACAACCGCTTCTCAAACAACAACCACAAACACAGCTACAACAACTTCTCAAACATCAACTACAAACACAATGACAACAACCTCGATAACAACAACAACGAACACAGCAACTACCCCCTTTCAAACAACAACTACAAACACAATGACAACAACCTCGATAACAACAACAACGAACAAAGCAACAACCACATCTCAAACCTCAACAACATACACAATGAAAACACTTTCTGTAACAACAACAACGAACACAGCAACAACCACTTCTCAAACAACAACAACAAACACAACTCCAACAACTTCTCAAACAACAACCACAAACTCAATGACAACAACCTCGATAACAACAACAACAAACACAGCAACAACCACTCTTCAAACAACACATACAAACACAATGACAACAACCTCGATAACAACAACAACAAACACAGCAACAACCACTTCTCAAACAAAAACCACAAACACAGCTACAACAATTTCTCAAACAACAACTACAAACACAATGACAACAACCTCGATAACAACAACAACAAACACAGCAACAACCACATCTCAAACATCAACAACAAACACAATGACAACAACTTCTGTAACAACAACAACGAACACAGCAACAACCACATCTCAAACAACAACAACAAACACAGCTACAACAACTTCTCAAACAACAACCACAAACACAATGACAACAACCTCGACAACAACAACAACAAACACAGCAACAACCACATCTCAGACAACAACAACAAACACAATGACAATAACTTCTGTAACAACCACAACGAACACAGCAACAACCACCTTTCAAACAACAACTACAAACACAATGACAACAACCTCGATACCAACGACAACGAACACAGCAACAACTACTTCTCAAACAACAACTACAAACACTATGACAACAACCTCGATAACAACAACAACAAACACAGCAACAACCACATCTCAAACAACAACAACAAACACAATGACAACAACTTCTGTAACAACTACAACGAACACAGCAAAAACCACATCTCAAACAACAACAACAAACACAATGACAACAACTTCTGTAACAACTACAACGAACACAGCAACAATCACATCTCAAACAACAACAACAAACACAGCTACAACAACTTCTCAAACAACAACCACAAACACAATGACAACAACCTCGATTACAACAACAACAAACACAGCAACAACCACTCTTCAAACAACAACTAAAAACACAATGACAACAACCTCGATACCAACGACAACGAACACAGCAACAACTACTTCTCAAACAACAACTACAAACACTATGACAACAACCTCGATAACAACAACAACAAACACAGCAACAACCACATCTCAAACAACAACAACAAACACAATGACAACAACTTCTGTAACAACTACAACGAACACAGCAACCACCACATCTCACACAACAACAACAAACACAATAACAACAACTTCTGTAACAACTAC
The DNA here is from genome assembly GCA_947562095.1 of Branchellion lobata. Classification (NCBI taxonomy): domain Eukaryota; kingdom Metazoa; phylum Annelida; class Clitellata; order Hirudinida; family Piscicolidae; genus Branchellion; species Branchellion lobata. The sequence continues at coordinate 3,688,110 of OX387247.1, read as the reverse complement.
AACGAACACAGCAACAACCGCTTCTCAAACAACAACCACAAACACAGCTACAACAACTTCTCAAACATCAACTACAAACACAATGACAACAACCTCGATAACAACAACAACGAACACAGCAACAACCACTTCTCAAACAACAACCACAAACACAGCTACAACAACTTCTCAAACAACAACTACAAACACAATGACAACAACCTCGATAACAACAACAACAAACACAGCAACAACCACTTCTCAAACATCAACAACAAACACAATGAAAACAACTTCTGTAACAACAACAACGAACACAGCAACAACCACATCTCAAACAACAACAATAAACACAGCTACAACAACTTCTCAAACAACAACCACAAACACAATGACAACAACCTCGACAACAACAACAACAAACACAGCAACAACCACATCTCAGACAACAACAACAAACACAATGACAACAACTTCTGTAACAACAACAACGAACACAGCAACAACCACCTTTCAAACAACAAATACAAACACAATGACAACAACCTCGATACCAACGACAACGAACACAGCAACAACTACTTCTCAAACAACAACTACAAACACTATGACAACAACCTCGATAACAACAACAACAAACACAGCAACAACCACTTCTCAAACAAAAACCACAAACACAGCTACAACAATTTCTCAAACAACAACTACAAACACAATGACAACAACCTCGATAACAACAACAACAAACACAGCAACAACCACATCTCAAACATCAACAACAAACACAATGACAACAACTTCTGTAACAACAACAACGAACACAGCAACAACCACATCTCAAACAACAACAACAAACACAGCTACAACAACTTCTCAAACAACAACCACAAACACAATGACAACAACCTCGACAACAACAACAACAAACACAGCAACAACCACATCTCAGACAACAACAACAAACACAATGACAATAACTTCTGTAACAACCACAACGAACACAGCAACAACCACCTTTCAAACAACAACTACAAACACAATGACAACAACCTCGATACCAACGACAACGAACACAGCAACAACTACTTCTCAAACAACAACTACAAACACTATGACAACAACCTCGATAACAACAACAACAAACACAGCAACAACCACGTCTCAAACAACAACAACAAACACAATGACAACAACTTCTGTAACAACTACAACGAACACAGCAACAACCACATCTCAAACAACAACAACAAACACAATGACAACAACTTCTGTAACAACTACAACGAACACAGCAACAACCACATCTCAAACAACAACAACAAACACAGCTACAACAACTTCTCAAACTACAACCCCAAACACAATGACAACAACCTCGATAACAACAACTACAAACACAGCAACAACCACTCTTCAAACAACAACTAAAAACACAATGACAACAACCTCGATAACAACAACAACAAACACAGCAACAACCACTTCTCAAACAACAACCACAAACACAGCTACAACAACTTCTCAAACAACAACAACAAACACAATGACAACAAATACTGTAACAACAACAACAAACACAGCAACAACCATCTCTCAAACCACAACCACAAACACAGCTACAACATCTTCTCAAACAACAACCACAAACACAGCTACAACAACTCCTCAAACAACAACCACAAACACAATGACAACAACCTCGCTAACAACAACAACGAACACAGCAACAACCACTTCTCAAACAACAACCACAAACACAGCTACAACAATTTCTCAGACAACAAGCACAAACACAGCAACAACCACTTCGCAAACAACAACCACAAGCACAATGACAACAACCGCGATAACAACATCAACCACTTCAGTTACAACAACCACAAACACAGCTACAACAACCTCTCAAACAAAAACCACAAACACAATGACAACAACCTCAAAAGGAACAACCAAAAGCACAGCAACAACCACTTCTCAAACAACAACCTTAAACACAGCTACAACAACTTCTCAAACAACAACCACAAACTCGATGACAACAACCTCGATAAAAACAACAACGAACACAGCAACAACCACTTTTCAATTAACAACCTCACACACAGCTACTACAACTTCTCAAACAACAACAACAAACACAATTACAACAACATCGATAACAACAACCACAAACACAGCTACAACAACTTCTCACACAACATCAACCACTTCAGTTACAACAACGACAAACGCAGCAACAACCACTTCTCAAACAACACCCACAAACACAGCTACTACAACATCTCACACAACAAGCACAAACACAGCAAAAACCACTTCTCAAACAACATCTACCACTTCAGTTACAACAACGACAAACACAGCAACAACCATTTCTCAAACAACAACTACAAACACCTCTACAACCACTTCTCAAACTACAACTACAAACACTGCTACAACAACATCAATAACAACAATCACAAACACTATGACAACAACATCAATAACAACAACAACGAACACAGCAACAACCACTTCTCAAACAACAAACACAAACACAGCAACAACAACTTCTCAAACAACAACCACAAACACAATGACAACAACCTCAAAAGCAAAAACAACGAACACAGCTACAACCACTTCTCAAACAACCACCACAAACACAATGACAACAACCTCGATAACAACAACAACGAATACAGCAACATCCACTTCTCAAACAACAACCACAAACACAGCTACAACAACGTCTCGAACAACAACCACAAACACTATGACGACAACATCAATAACAACAACTGCAACAAACACAGCAACAACCACTTCTCAAACAACGAACACAAACACAATGACAACAACCTCTATAACAACAACAACAGACACAGCAACAACCACTTCTCAAACAACCACCACAAACACAGCTACAACAACCACAAACACTATGACAACAACCTCAATAACAACAACCACAAACACTATGACAACAACCTCAATAAAAACAACCACAACGAACACAGCCACAACCACTCCACTCCTCACATCAACCAACATTTAGATAAAATTTTCTTTATCATCCACAATCAACATCACAATCTTTTTTACATAAACTAATTTAAAAATGACGTCAGATCTTTTTTTTTCTACTCCTTCTTCCGATCCACCCCAACATAAAATGACTAAAATCTTTCCAATCGCAACTTCCTCTTCACTTCAATCATCTTTTTTTAATTTTTTTTTCATTTCAACTTTTTCTACCACCTACATGGGTTTTTTTTACAGGTATTACTTCACACATTTTTCGTTCTTTTTACCATCGCTGTGTCGTATATTGCGAAGTCCATGTAACGACTCTATGGGTCTTTCAATATTACTTGAATTATGAAGTTCATATGTGCATGTTTAAGTGTCGAAAAAAAACACACCTTTCACATTTTCTAAAAGTTTCATAGGTTTCACTACCCAACCATCAGCAGCAACATGTCTTCAAGCTAGAAGCTGTTTCGGCTAAGTTCATAAACTCCAGCTAACAATCTCTTTCATAAACCGTCATCTGACATTCAAAATGATTTCAAATTTTCAAGTTTACATACGATCAAACAAACCCATTATGTACTTCAACAGCACCGCGTTTCTTCCGTAGCCACTGCCGCCACACCACAACAATGCAAATCAGTAACAACGTAGGAAAACAATGGTAGCGACTGATAATACACTGACACGTCATCAACAAAAGTGGAAGCAATGAGCTAAGATGAACGCTTCAACCAAACTCCTAACTTCATCCCATCCCTCATTCCACAACTCCATGCAGCACTCCTGCCCTGCTAATACTACTCGTGCCCTCTCAATCTCCTCCACACACTTAACTGTCCAGGGTTGATTTCATGGTTTTGTATTTGAACATCATTTCACTTTTCGATTTTTTATTAAAGTTTGTTGATATACAAAATATCCCGAGTGCTTTATTGTCCATCACTGCATCCACGCTGGTTCAAATGCTTTTCAATGGTATTTTCAAGTTTCATTTTCATTTTGTTTTGCCGTTGGTGTTGCTGATGAAGAAGATGAGAAGGGTGAAATAGAAAAAAAAAGAGATGGAAAGGGTGATAAAAAAAATAAATGAATAAGAGAAAAATTAAAAAACATAAGAAAGAGGTAAAAGAAGGGAAAAAAGAGAAAGAGAAGAAAGAAAAAAAGAGAAAAAGAAGGAAAAGAAAAAGAAGAAAAAGAAGGAGGAGTAGAGGAGGAAGAAGAAAAGAAGGAAAAAGAAGAAAAGGAGGAGAAGGAAGAGAAGAAGAAAAAAAAGAAGAAGGAGGAGAAGAGAAAAAAAGAAGAAAAATAAGAGAAAGAAAAGAAAGAAAAAGAAGAAACAAGAGAAAAAACGAGAGAAAAAAAAAAGAAGATGAAAAATTTGAAGAAAAAAAAGAAGTAAAGAAAAAATAATTTAAAAAAAAAGAAAAAGAGAAAAAGAAAAAATGGGAAGGAGAAGGAAAAAAGGAAGAGAAGGAAAAAAAAGAAGGAGGAGGAGAATAAGATAATGAAAAAGATAAAAAATAGAAGGAGGAAAAAAGAGGAGACATGAAAAAAGAGAATGAAAAAAAAAAGAAAAAAAATACGAAGAAAAAAAAGGAAAAAAATATATATATAAAAATAAGGAAGAAGAAAAGCAGGAAGAGCAAAAGAAGGAAGAGAGAAAGGAGGAAGAGGGGAAGAAGGAAGAGGGGAAGAAGGAAGAGGGAAAGAAGGAAGAGGGGAAGAAGGAAGAGGGGAAGAAGGAAGAGGGGAAGAAGAAAAAGGAAAGAAGGAAGAGGAAAGAAGGAAAAAGAAAAGAAGGAAGAGGGGAAGAAGGAAGAGGGGAAGAAGGAAGAGGAGGAAGAGGAAAAGAAGGAAGATGAAAAGAAGGAAGAGGAAAGAAGGAAAAAGAAACGAAGGAAGAGGAAAAGAAGGAAGAGGAAAGAAGGAAGAGGGGAAGAAGAAAGATGAAAAGAAGGAAAAGGGGAAGAAGGAAGAGGGGAAGAAGGAAGAGGGGAAGAAGGAAGAGGGGAAGAAGGAAGAGGGAAAGAAGGAAGAGGGGAAGAAGGAAGAGGGGAAGAAGGAAGAGGGGAAGAAGAAAAAGGAAAGAAGGAAGAGGAAAGAAGGAAAAAGAAAAGAAGGAAGAGGGGAAGAAGGAAGAGGGGAAGAAGGAAGAGGAGGAAGAGGAAAAGAAGGAAGATGAAAAGAAGGAAGAGGAAAGAAGGAAAAAGAAACGAAGGAAGAGGAAAAGAAGGAAGAGGAAAGAAGGAAGAGGGGAAGAAGAAAGATGAAAAGAAGGAAAAGGGGAAGAAGGAAGAGGGGAAGAAGGAAGAGGAAAGAAGGAAGATGAAAAGAAGGAAGAGAAAAAGAAGGAAGAGGAAAGAAGGAAGAGGAGGAAAAGGAAAAGAAGGAAGAGGAAAAGAAGGAAGAGGAGGAAGAGGAAAAGGAGAAAGAGGAAAAGGAGGAAGAGGAAAAGGAGGAAGAGGAAAAGGAGGAAGAAGAAAAAGAGGAAGAGGAAAAGGAGGAAGAGGAAAAGGAGGAAGAGGAAAAGGAGGAAGAGGAAAAGGAGGAAGAGGAAAAGGAGGAAGAGGAAAGAAGAAAGAGGAGGAAGAGGAAGAAGAAAAGAAGGAAGAGGAAAAAGAGGAAGAGGGAATAGAGAAAGAAATGAAAATAATTCAAAACACTTCACCGATGGGTACTGATGGTGATTTTTGTATTGTATTAACACGACGTTGAAACCGCTGTAGTTTATGGCGCTTTCTGTAGACAGCGTGCCGCTTGTTTCGTTGTAGCAACAGTGGTTTAAAATTATGGTGTTGCTGGTGGTGTTGGATGGAGTGGTGGTGTTGGATGGAGTGGTGGTGTGGAATGGAGTGGTGGTGTTGAATGGAGTGGTGGTGTTGAATGGAGTGGTGGTGTTGAATGGAGTGGTGGTGTTGGATGGAGTGGTGGTGTTGAATGGAGTGGTGGTGTTGAATGGAGTGGTGGTGTTGAATGGAGTGGTGGTGTTGAATGGAGTGGTGGTGTTGAATGGAGTGGTGGTGTTGGATGGAGTGGTGGTGTTGGATGGAGTGGTGGTGTTGGATGGAGTGGTGGTGTTGAATGGAGTGGTGGTGTTGGATGGAGTGGTGGTGTTGGATGGAGTGGTGGTGTTGAATGGAGTGGTGGTGTTGAATGGAGTGGTGGTGTTGAATGGAGTGGTGGTGTTGAATGGAGTGGTGGTGTTGGATGGAGTGGTGGTGTTGGATGGAGTGGTGGTGTTGGATGGAGTGGTGGTGTTGGATGGAGTGGTGGTGTTGGATGGAGTGGTGGTGTTGAATGGAGTGGTGGTGTTGAATGGAGTGGTGGTGTTGAATGGAGTGGTGGTGTTGAATGGAGTGGTGGTGTTGGATGGAGTGGTGGTGTTGAATGGAGTGGTGGTGTTGGATGGAGTGGTGGTGTGGAATGGAGTGGTGGTGTTGGATGGAGTGGTGGTGTTGGATGGAGTGGTGGTGTTGAATGGAGTGGTGGTGTTGAATGGAGTGGTGGTGTTGGATGGAGTGGTGGTGTTGAATGGAGTGGTGGTGTTGGATGGAGTGGTGGTGTGGAATGGAGTGGTGGTGTTGGATGGAGTGGTGGTGTTGGATGGAGTGGTGGTGTTGGATGGAATGGTGGTGTTGAATAGGGTGGTGGTGTTGAATGGAGTGGTGGTGTTGGATGGAGTGGTGGTGTTGAATGGAGTGGTGGTGTTGGATGGAATGGTGGTGTTGAATGGAGTGGTGGTGTTGAATGGAGTGGTGGGAGGGGATGAGATGGTGGAACTGATAATGATTCTGGTTGTGGCGACGATGATAGTGATAATGATGCGGGTGATGGTGACGGTAGTGATGATGATGACAAAAGTGGTGATGATGACGATAGTGGTTGTGATGACGATAGTGGTGCTATAAGTGATGACGGTGGCAGAGGCGCTGACGAGGGTGATGGTAGAGTAGATGATGAGAGTATTGATGAAGATGAGGGTAATAGGGATGATTGGAGCGAAAGCGAAAGAGTTGAAGATGGTGGGGGTATAAGTGAAGACTGGAACAGTGATGGTGGTAGTGGTGACGAGGATGATGATGATGATGATGATAGTGGTGGTGCTAATGGTGGCGATAGTGATAGTGGTGGTGGTAATGTTGATGCTGACGGTGGTGGCGGTGGTGGTGACGATGGGGAATCGAAGGTTGCTGGTTCAAATGAAATGGCGATGTCGTTGAAGCTGAAGTTGTCACTCAGCTGCAAGGCCTGCCAAGAAGTAGTCTCAATTGGTGAGCGTTTCATTTGCAACAACCATTATCATAATCATCATCGTCGTCGTCATCATCATCATCATCATCATCATCATCATCATCATCATCATCATCATCATCATCATCATCATCATCATCATCATCATCATCATCATCATCATCATCATCATCATCATCATCATCATCATCATCATCATCATCATCATCATCATCATCATCATCATCATCATCATCATCATCATCATCATCATCAT
>OX387247.1:3645606-3675606 GCA_947562095.1 Branchellion lobata | reverse complement strand
CTTCGGCAAACTCCTCATCAGAAGGCTTCTGACTCTTGTCGCTCAAACGGGAGTCTTCGAACTGAAGCGTGGAAGAATTTCAAGGTTGTAGTTTACATTGCAAAATGTTGAGCTTTTTCAGTTTGAAATCAAGAAACTATTGTTTTGGCATATCGAAAAGTTCAAATAAAGTTTATGAATATTTAAATGTTTGTAAAACATTCAAGCCAATAGGTTGTTCGGGCATAAGACATTCAGTATTTTGAACAGATGGTCAACTGCTACTCAATAAACTAAGTAACCTAGGTCAGTTCCTTCTACTATGAATCAACTAAATAACGAAATCACCCTTTATTTCAGCTAACAGCGACTCTACTCATCTTCACTACTTTATTTTTTAACAATTTCATTCGCGTTTTTTTTAAATTCCATAATTTGCTTACATTTCATAAAGTCTAATTTTCACCTGAGATCTATCGGCTTCGTCTGAAAACATGACTTGTCTTGGGTAGGCTCGTTTGAGGGACTTGAAGCGTGGAGAGGGATGGCGGCTGATCTTTCCCAATATTTTTCTATCGTAAGAAACATCATTTGCTATCACAAAACGCCTGTTTCTCGTGCCTTCAATCGCTTCAGCCACACATAAAATACAGAAGATCAGAACAGTTGACTTGATCGACTTCATATTGTTCGAAAGGGTATGGTTTTTTGGAGGAACTTTAACAGAAAAAATTTGTTTTTTTAATGGATTTTCTAGTTGATGGAGCAAAATTCCTGAAGAAGGAATGAAAACCGAAACGGCTCAGCCTTTATATAGCGCTTAATGCGGAGGAGTTTTAAGTAGGAAGAGATGTTTTCGTGATAAATGAAAACATATATTACAAAAAAAATCAGAGTGGAAATTGAAGAAACGTTGAGCTCAAACACTAAAAAAATGGAAATAAGAATAGATTAGCAAAACAACAAAAATGTAAATGATCTTCATAAGATTATAATTTATTCCTTGAATTTATTAAATCAATTTTTGTTCAAAAAAATATTTCTCAATTGAATACTAGAAATTCATTGTTTTTGCTAAAGTCAAAACCGCTTGAAAAGTCACGATCTTGGTTTCTCCATGACTTTATTAGGTTTTTGGTGCTTATATTAGACACATTGGCAAACAAAGTTTTCAATAAGGTTGTCTTTTCAAGATTTGATTGATAAGCCATGTAAAAGTCATTTCATTTTGACTTAGTTTTATTTGATCATTTTTGAATTAAAATTTTGAAAATAAAATGTTCATAAGTTCGGGTTCAAGCATGTACGAACGTTTATTTGCTTATTGAGTTTTTTATTCAACTTTTTTCTAATTATCATTCGATAGGTTTGACATATTAATTTATAGAAACTTAAAGTTTCTGAAATATGTTTTTTCCGCTAGTTCAGAAATAACTTCTTTTTTTCCATAATATTTCAATCACCAATTTAAAGCATAAAGCATGTTGAAATTTTCAATCTGATAAATATTGAAAAAGATAAAAAAATAATTATAACACCAAAAAAATATACTCCGATTACTTGAATGAAACATTATTTTCTGGTTAACGGACCTTTTTATTAGCTATGAATTTAATATTTCTTTTTCTAGTTTTTGTGAAAATCATTCTTTCACTTTTCTGGTTACACTATTTGGTCTATAGCTTTTATTTTTAATTATAATTTTTTCAATTCTTTTTTAGTTTATTATTTTTCAAATATTCAACCATTTTTTCTTCTTTTTCAACGCTTCTAGCGTTCTTTTGGATTTTTCAAAAAAACGTTTTCTTATAATATTTTGCTATTAAATCATGATCACTAATATTTATAACTTTTTACATTGAATTTTTTTTCTAGATTTTACCGAGTGATGACATTGAATAAGAATGTCTTTCTACTCAAACATATTATTTTTTATTGCTTTCCAGTCATAGAATATATACTAAGCTAGTTTTTCTCAATTAAATTACCTTCATGGTAAATAGATTTTTGAATTTTTAACTTCATTCAAGCCTCTTCTTTTATAAAAATTAAATCTAGTATCCGTTAGGAATTGAGTATTTTCATTGACTTCGTTTCAAAAGTATTTCTTATAATTTTAATTTATCATAATTGTTACAGCTTAATATATCTTATCTGAACTAAACTGACAATATATGTCATTAAAGCTGTAAAGTAATGTTTTTCGTGGTGCATTGAATTTTTTTGGCTTGAGGAGTATCAATTAAAAACATTTTAGAATAGAGAAAAATTATTCCAGATCTTTTTATTTCGAGAATTTATTTCTTGAATTCACTTATTTTATATAAAAAATGAAAATACTAAAGACAAGTTTCATCTCATTTCGAAATTTTCAGTCCTATATAATAATTTACTTGTTAGAACTAGCTAAAACTAGCATTAAGAATTGTTAAATTGACACTTAAATGTCTTCACCTCCATTATTAACCCCTTTTAAGCCAATTCAGCCTTATATTTATTTGGGCACATACATTGAAAATATTCAAACTTTTGAAATACTTTTTTTCCATTTTATTTCTTTGAATGCATCACCAAAATAGCCTATCAGACTTTTCAAACTACAAAATTAAGAATTCAAAAAGTTGAAAATATAGCTAATCACAATTTGAAATTTCAAAAGTTGGTGAACTGTGAATTTTCAAAATCCAAACTTTCATGCCTAAAGTTACCTCTGAACAAACAATTTCAGTAGCTAAAAAGCACAAGGGATCTCAAGATGGCAAGTTCAAGGGGTGGTCGGAGGGCAGAAAGAGAAAGGAATGAGACAATTCCTCTTGTTCAACAACTTGACAGTATCAGTGTCAGTATGTTGAGTAGTGCCACTAGATGCCACTATAATAATATTCGTTTTTGTATTGTATTGTATTGTATCAGTGGTGTTTCAAGTGTGGAGTGGGTAGTTTCAGAAGCAGCTAAGTATGGGTTCATATTATTGTTATTGTGAAGAAACGTTGATCTAATCAATGTACAATAAAACTATGAATATCATCATAGTGGCATTAACCCCATAGAATAAAATATATATAGATAGTTGTAAATATTGAAACTATACTTGAAATTAATCAATGGGTTTGCTGAATTCAAAAAAAGCCGTTTTTTTCAATTTTTCAGATATACAGACCAATGTTCGATGAGGTTATTTTCTTCTTCTTTTTTATTTGATTAATTCAATTTTCAATTTTCTGCTCACTTCATTCCAACACCACTCAACAGCACGGGGGCAGTATTCCACTTTCCCACCTGGGAGAGTTGATGGCAGGTGATGATCAGTTCATGCAACTGCTCCATGCTGCAGACTACAACAAGGACAAACTCTTGAGCTACTCAGAGTTTGTGCATATGGTGAGTTGTTTCTCACACCTGGTCACATAACAGCTCCCATCTTCTTTCTTCTTGCACAGATGAAGCAACGGCCCATTCATGAAAATCGCCAGCGAGCTCTCGGTAATTTCCAGAAGATGCTCAGAACGGCAGTGTGCATGGTGGTGCCTGAGAGGCTCAGGGCCAAGGACATCCACTACTTTGATCACTACACCTGCTGCCCTCCTCCCATCTTCATGATCGTCATCTCCATCGTTGAGGTCCTTTGGTCTTCAATAATAATGATAATATTATCTTAAAATTGTAAAGCGCTAAAGCAGTCCTCAAGGCCCATAGAGGGCCCTCCTGCCTCCCAGTCATTTTGAGCACCTTCGATGTATTTATACTGCCTACTTTATTCGCTTTGGCTATTTCATATTAGCCAGTGCGTACTTCGATATCTCATGAAGCCATCAGTGTTATTCAAAGCATCGTTGAATGTGTGTGCTTGTTTAAACTGTACCCAGTGCCTGGGCAACGTTGCTTCATACACTTCATGTTATTGCTCAATCGTGTTTTTTATGTATTTTTGAAATATTTGAAAGTTACATGCTGAAAATATCATAAGACAGACTTATTCTCAAAGACATTTCTTTTATAACTTCTACGCCATTTCATAATCAAGTCATATGGAACATTCACAAAATGTATTATGAATAAGCTATTTATATTAAAACTCCAAAAACCTTTTTGAGCTCTTCTTCAACCGTATTCATTTTGCATACTTATATTTAATCATCCACCTTCTAATCATTCGCTGATCGACATTTTTTTCTAAAACTTTCAAACTTCAAAGACCAGTTTGCCTTTCAAACTATCATTTTTAACCTCAGTTATTCAATCAATCATGACCATGACCAATAATATCAATTGTTATATCATAATAGTATCAGAACTTGAATGTAACATTAATAATTTCACACTTCTATAATAAAAATATCACTTTTCAATTTCATTATACTCTGATTTCGTCATCAACGCCATTACTCGTACCTTTCAGAATTTATTTCTATTGTTGAATCCTTTCTTCTCTTTTAAATGCACATTTTCCACACCCTCTCATTTAATTAACCTCTTGACGCATGCAGAACGAGTGCTCGAGATAGGAATATGCTTGTGTCATACAAACAGCCATGTGACTCAGTCGACCAATCATAGTCTCATCGTATGCTTTTCCACAATGCATCAAGGATGCTGATATGGAGGTCTGTGCAAGGCCACCATGTGACATGGAAGCATCCTTGGCGTCATCAGAAGGACCTTCAAATACAAAACTAACCTCGTCGTAGTGTCGTCTACAAAAGTCTTCAATGCTCCACTTCACCCACTTGTAAGGGCAACAATAAGATTTCCCGTCGTCTGTAGCCCAGTGATGAACGAGCTACGATGTGAAGCGTAAAGCTCTGGGTTCGATTCTTTCCTAAGCTCAAAGTGAAGTTGTCTGAATGTAGCTTTTTGGTTATAGCATATACATAAGGCTTTGTAAAAGTAACTTCAGTTATAGATCTTTGACATTTATATGTCTTTCGAGCCACTCTTTAATGTTCAACAAATTTAGCTTTGTACATTTCAAGAAATACCGTTCAAAAGTGTATTTCTTTATTTCATTTCCGTGATCTCGGGATCGCTTTTTTGATGAGGTATTTCCATTACTTCCGCCATGCATTTTTTTTGTTCGTTTTTCTTTATGTACCAAAAATAAAGTCTGTAGCTAAATCATCTTCCTACATATGTTTCGTAGAAAAAACTGAAACTTATCCTTGATAATCCATTACTCAAATTACTAGTTTCTTCGCTTATTTTGTCCTGCTTTGACTATTGTAACTCTTTATACTATGGACTTTCTGAGACCACGCTACACCCTCTCACAAAAGCTTTTAGTATCACTGCCCGCTTAGTTTTTGGTACTCAAAAATTTTCGCGTAAAACTCCTGCTCCTATTTCACCGGTTGACTCTTAAAAAAGATCAGTTTTCAGAATCTTTTTTTTATAGTCTTTATTGAATCAAATCCAGACAAACGCTGGAAATGGCACAGAACATGGTGAAAAACCAAAATGAAAAAAATAAAAAATAAAATCGACAATAACTGAATGTCATAAGAACTGTCAAGTGTCTGTTGTGAGAGATCAAAAACTGACTATAAAATCAAATTTATAAATCTAAAAAATTTATAATTGAGTCATAGTTTATATTGAATGACTATGGAAGAATGTTTCAACAAATTAACCAAAACTGGAATGTTAAAAGGTTCTATGAAATTCAAAAACAGAATTTTCTATTAAATAAAATAAATGAGTCTTAAAATTTGAGAATTTAATCATATCTTAAAACCACATAACATAACTATTGCAGAGGTATTTCTTTTTTTCCTTTTCAGCCATTTCTTATAATCACAAGGAAGTTTGTCTGGATACCACAATTCCTTGAGATGCTTTCAACACTCGCTCACTTTCTTGTTTTTCAAGTTGGCAAAGGTTATTCTTGTAGCCGATTGGTTGACAATTTTACAACAATGTCTTTTTCTTCCTCAGCCATTTCTCAAGTTCACAAGTAAGTCCGTCAGGATACCACAAATTTTTGCAATGCCTTTCAACATTTGTTTACTTTCTTGTTGAGTAATTTGGCAAACAGTATTCATGTAGGCGTTGGTTGACTGTTAAATTGCAATTTCTGTATTACAAATGAGAAAATGGCGGATTCGGCAATCTCTTAAAAAAATTCAAAATCTTTGTAATCAGTAAAAAATATAACTCTGATATGAATTAGTTTATTCATAACTTATATTTGAAACCTAAATCTCAAATAATTAATAAAAATAGTTTAAAAAAAGAAACTTAAAGTAACTTCCATACAAGCTTTTGCGAAACCGGAAACCGGACTCTGCACTCTCATGTTTAAAATAAGAAATAATCACTCATTTAACTACTTTGCTGACCTCTTTAAGTTGCTCCCTTGTAAGGGACTGAGATCTTTTACTTAATCTTATTCTCATAACATACCATCTTACAGTCTATTGATTATTGATTGAGTTTCCGATTTCGCAAAAGCGTGTATAGCCGTTACTTTAATTTACTCTATTTAAACTTTTTTTATTAAATTTTTGAAATTTAAAATTGCAAATATTGGTTGCAACAGACAATTGATAGTTCTTATGACATTCAGTTATTGTTGAATTTAATTTTTTCTTCATTTGGATTGTTCACAATGTTCTGTGCCATTTCCAGCGTTTTTCTGGATTTGCTTCATAAAGACTAAAAAAACTCATGCCAAATCGGCATTTTCCTACTGTAGCTCCATTTTAAGGAACTCTTTTTAGGTTTTTCTATGTATGCGTTGCCAACGTGATGCCAGTTATTGCAGCTGAGTTTTTATTTTTCAAATTTAACTATTTTAATCAATTTTTTTCAAATTGTTCAATTGATTTATTGTTTTAAATTAATATACCATTGTGTTCGATATTTCTTTTTAAAATTTCTCGCGATTTGTTCATTTCGTTGATTCAATGCCTACTTTTCTATGACTGATAACATTCTGTTATCGTATATTTCAATGTTTTTTTTAGTTCGACTCTTCGCCGTGTTTTTGTAACATTTCCAGTGTAAGTCTGGACTTGATCTAATGAAGACTATAAAAAAAAACTCCCCCAATCTTACCTCTATTACTTTTCTTCTTTGTTTCGTAAAACTCTAGAAACTTGGTTTTTGAACAATTCGTAGCAGAACGCTTTTGAAAAGTGTTGATCAGCACTATACAAACGATTTGATCAGATTAGATGTACTCCTCGGCTATATTTTAAACTAATCTAATCAAATCGTTTGTAAAGCGCTGATCACACTCTTCAAAGACGCTCAGTTGTCAGTGATACTTTCTTTATTTTTTCTTTCATTTTCTTTTCTAATTCTTTATTGATTTATAAGCCGTATTAACGAGTCGAGAGATACATTATTTAAGTGCTTTTTTCAAATAGTTACCACCACATTTATTTCATTATATGAAGAATAAATTTCCTCAGCCTCAAAAACTTAAAATCAGTTTTTATTTAGTTTTTCATTTTAATTATTTTTTCGTGATAATTATATCAAAATAGATTTTGTCTATTCTACTTTTTTTCAAATTAAATTTTGTTCAATCAAAATCTATCTCGCCGTATGTTTAGTAGCTTTGTATATTTAATGTATCTAAATCTTGGGAGTACCGGGTAGGTGTCTTTTCATTTCAGTGTTTTATGTATTTTTTATAGTTGGCCTTTTTGAACTTATTAAGCTTTGTAATAGCTCATTCGATTAAAATTTTTAAATGTCCTTTCTTCCATCATTTTAATTTTCTCATTCTACTTCTTAACCTCAACCCGTCTGCCTTATCTTCATTTTGCTTTATTCTTAAAAATTTTTAAATATTTTTCCGTTTTACTTCATTTTTGCTTTGAATGAAAAATAGCCTTTCACGATTATTTCAAACAAGTTTTAAATGTTACAAAATTAAAATTTCACTATGAGTGATTAGTGAAGAGCTGATAGTTGATCAAAAGTTGAAAGTGACAGAAACTTAAAAACTTTGCAACTCTGTAAATTTTTAAGTTATATGCATAAAGTTATTTATGAAAAAACATTTTTAGTATCTAAGAAGGCACAAGAGATCTCAAGATGGCAAGTTCAAGGGGTGGTCGGAGGGCAGAGAGAGAAAGGAATGAGACAATTCCTCTTGTTCAACAACTTGACAGTGTCAGTGGTGTTTCAGGTGTGGAGTGGATAGTTTCAGAGGCATTTCTGTTGGTTAAAATTAGTTCCTTCATTGTTTTTGTATAAATACAATGATTTATTGAAAATATATATTAAGTAGAAAAAGTCAAACTATAATTGTTATAAGTTAATTTATTTGATGAACCCTATTAAACTAAAACATTGATTTAATCTTTCAGATGTACAAACCAGTATTCGATGAGGTTATTTTTTTCTTATCTTTCTCTTTTACTGCCATAATTCTCAAATTCTGATTCTCTGCTCACCTAATTCCAACACCACTCAACAGCACGGGGGCAGTATTCCACTTTCCCAGCTGGGAGAGTTGATGGCAGGTGATGATCAGTTCATGCAACTGCTCCATGCTGCAGACTACAACAAGGACAAACTCTTGAGCTACTCAGAGTTTGTGCATATGGTGAGTTGTTTCTCACACCTGGTCACATAACAGCCAATATTTCCATGTTTTCCAGAGTGGTTAAGTCACTTAGTAGATCAGCAATGATAACAACCATTGTTTTAGAAGAACTTCTGAACAATAGCTAGCAGAGCTCACAAATGCATTAATCAGAATAGGTTAGATTCTTTCCATTTGCACAGATGCAGCAACGAGCAGTTTATGAAGAGCACCAGCCAGCTCTCAGTAATTTCCAGAAGATGCTCAGGACGGCAGTGTGCATGGTGGTGCCTGAGAGGCTCAGGGCCAAGGACATCCACTACTTTGATCACTACACCTGCTGCCCTCCTCCCATCTTCATGATCGTCATCTCCATCGTTGAGGTCCTTTGGTCTTCAATAATAATGATAATAATATCTTAAAATTGTAAAGCGCTTTGTTGAAACACTTTTGTGTTCATTGTAATTTTTCTGTTCCTACGTATGAATCATGATGACCCAACACCAGCCTCAACTTACACAGCACCCTCAACAATGACCTCCAACCATGACCATCAGTTGATCATCTTCATCGTGTACGCCGTCTTGTTGAAGGAAAAGGGCATTGAAACCACCTTCTCCTCAGGAGCTCCTCTCTACAGTCCTCTCACCTACAGCCCTTACCGTCGCTATGAGGCCTGGAGGTTCCTGTCTTACATGTTCATCCATGACGGGTGAGGGCAATGGTTAATGACCTTGGAGCTTATTTTTTTATAAGTTCATAATTTTTCTAAAATGTCATTTTTTTTGCCAACAATTCATTTTCACTCACTGATTGTATTTCAATTTATTCATCCTTCTTCTTACCAATCCTCCCAGCATAATGCACCTGATTTCCAACTTGATCTTCCAGTTGGTGATAGGCCTTCCACTTGAGTTGTTCCACAGGTTCTGGAGGGTCGGCATAGTCTACTCTCTTGGAGTTATTGCTGGTGCGTTGGAGGGGCGGTTGAGGTGGCTAGTGATCTAAATCTAACCAATCTCTTCTCATCGGACCTTTGCACCAACTGCTCACAAGTTCCATATGGATTTGTATTCATCAACTAACCCCTTCCATCGTGATGTATTACCCTGCACTCCAAAAGTACCGCTACAGTGTGCATCCACTACAGGCTCCTTGGCCACCTCGGTGATTGACAACTCCACCTACTTGGTGGGAGCATCAGGAGGCTGTTACGCCCTCATTGGAGCCCACTTTGCCACCATCATCATGGTCTGTAATGCTTGCAGTTATATGTACTGTCAGAGTTTTTCTTTGTGATGTTGTACGATATACTAAAGTTGTCTGTTGTTGGTTTTTGTGAGGCGAATGGTATTATGCGATAGAAAAGCAGTGTTTGCACTGAAGCGACCAACAGAACTGGAAGAACATGACTCATGGCTGGCTCACAAGTCCTGTCAAGTTCATTTTTTCGGCCCCCGTGCAACTCACCTTCTGGTCCCTCTTTGGTGGGTGCTCGTCCGCAAACCAGCATTCATCCTCCCATTCACTTTAATTATTGTCTCCATTCTTATACGTTGAAATAATAATAGCTTCTTTCATAAATCGATGTTTTTTTATTGACCAATTAGTTAATCTCAGCATTTTTTACATTCATTCATCCACTCCACAGCCACCTTAGACATCGCAATGGCCATTTACTCTCGCTACAACAACCAAAACAAGATCGCATACACTGCCCACTTTGCTGGACTGCTGGCCGGTAATTATGATTGTTTCATTGTTGCATAACATCAATAATGATGATAATAATATCTTCAAATTGTAAAGCGCCAAAGCAAGCAACCAAGGCGTGCACAGATTGATTTGCGAGCACACCTTACAAGACAAGCACTAGTTTCATAATTAGATGTTCTTCGTTAGAGCTTTAAAACCAAGAGTCCAGTTGATTTTTCAAACGTTGGGGAAGGTGATGATGACAACATGACAAATGCTATAAAAGGACGAAGCACCTACCGTCCACGCACTACCCTGCAACCACAACACAGGCATCTTACTGGGCATAGCGGTCCTTCGAAACATCGAGGTGTTCTTTTGGGAGAACGTGGTGTGGTGGGTGTCACTCTCCATCTTCCTCCTTCTCATCATCTTCGCCATCTGTTGGAACGGCTTCTATCCGCACTACCCCGAGACCGACTGGAGGCCCTGTTGTCCTCAAGGCCCATAGAGGGCCCTCCTGTCTCCCAGTCATTTTGAGCACCTTCGATGTATTTATACTGCCTACTTTATTCGCTTTGGCTATTTCATATTAGCCAGTGCGTACTTTAATATCTCATGAAGCCATCAGTGTTATTCAAAGCATCGTTGAATGTGTGTGCTTGTTTAAACTGTACCCAGTGCCTGGGCAACGTTGCTTCCTATTTCTTCTTCACCACTCAATCATGTATTAAACCGTATTTATTCGGAAGTATTTTTGAAAGCTTCAAATATCATTAGGCAAAGGACCCATTCTCAAAGACCATGTTCATAAAACCTCCACGCTAGTTCATACTTTAGTCCTATAGAACATCCATAAAATTTATTATGAATAAGCTATTTGTATTAAAACTTCAACAACCATTGGGGCCTTTGTGACATGTGTTTCAATTGTAATTATTTATATTTTATCCATGTATTTGTATTCTGTCTTCCACCTTCTGATCATTTGCTGACTGCCTAGATTTACATTTTCATAAACTTTTGATACTTCGACAACTGTCTGATTGGCTTCATTCTGTTTGCACTCTTTTCCTTTCACATTTTCGTGTTTGACCATTCAGTTATTCAATCAACCATTATTTTATTATAATAATATCAATGCTAAATCAATATACTCATATTAATATTAATATAATAAATTAATTTATTTTTGATGTAATTATTTAATTACAATGTACTTTAATTACCCCATCAATCAACCAATGATTTGTACCTTTCAGAATGTATTTCTATTGTTCAATCCTTTCTTCTCTTTTGATTCCCTTTAGTGGATATTTTGGTGTTTTTTTCAAAGCTGCTTCCTGCATAATAGTTACAGGTGAGCTAGCTACTGGTGACTCCATGCCTGCTCCATGTAACTTCGTTTGCATGGCCGGTGTCCTTGGAGATTCACCTATTTTTCTCATTTCTATCCACCTAGCCTTGTTGAGGTCATTTTGATATTTAAAAAAGTATCTTTTCACACGATATATTTTCAAATTTTCGTTTTGTTAATATGATTGAATTTGTATTCACATCACCATTTTATCAACTGGTTAGTTATACAATAAAGCACAGCAAAAACCATATTGTCATAGTGTCGTCTGCTGAAGACCTTGGTGCTTCCATTTCACTAATCTAATATAATCAATGCATTTGTAAAGCCTCTTTCAGCATTCTGTTCTAAGGCGCTCGAAAGCTCTTTCCTTCACTTGAAGTAGCAACATTAAGATTCCCTGTCACTTGTAAATCTGTGATAAGCGATTTAAGCTGTGAGGCAAGTCTGATTAACACTAACAAATGTAGTGATTGGATAAGATTGTTTTTAAAATATTTTCAGCCAAGGTGTACCAGAATTGATGTTAACATCTTGTTTGAAAGCCTAATTCAATCTATTCAACGTCTCAATGAAGCTCCTTTGTTCACGGGCACTCCTATAAAAATTGGTTTTCTTGCAGCTTTGCCAATAGGCGACCAAACCAATCTAGCAACGCGTTTGGGCTTCATTTGTTTTAACTGTTTTTTTTTTCACAATTATTTTTTAGACCTCAAAACCCTTCACAAGCTTATAAAAAAAAAATTCAACTTCCATGCTGAGTCAACCGTACTTAACGGAATGAATTGCGGGTTAAAAAAATTCTTGATATGGTAATCTTATTTGAAAGAATCTATACAACTACAGTTAATTTTCGGGTTAGTCAATTTTCAAACTCCAAATGCTTTTCAACTTCATGTTTTGAAGCCTCCGAGACATTAATACTTAGTTTAAAGCGGAAAATCTCTTGTTAAAATATTCGGAGAATCAGTTTCTCAAGTCAGTCGATAACAAAAGATGTTTGAGCTGGTAGTGAAGATAATTTCTATGTGATAGTTATGACAAAAATATTGTGAGTAGAAAATTGAGTAATCTTGTTTCTCAGTAATATTTTTGCCTTGACGCTAATGCGTGTTTTTTGTATCTTTCTAACTTATGCCCTAGTACTATGTAAAACGAGATTGTAATCGTCTGACATCGAAAACTTAAAATTTGCACACTCAATATTAAAAAAACCTTCAAAACATTTTGTTCACATTGTTACTGTTGTAAGCTCGTTTGAACAAGGTTACGTGAGGTTCTTTGCGACATAACCGAAAGTAGAACTCGTGGCTCGAAAAAGACAGTTAAGGGTCACAGTTCGAAGGTATTGAAAACTGAACTGATTGTTATTGCTTATTAGCCTGCAGAAGACAAGGCAGAGGAGCAGTCACGAACGAACTAACGATAAGTTCACAGCCTCATATAAAATTCCGAAATGTGTCGAAACTCACAATTTTTGGCTAACTTGCTATTTTTTGTCATTGGTTCTCGAAATGGCATCTCGACTGATGCAAATTAGTTACACATAGTTCCGATAGGATATCTCTTAAACTAAGGCGATTCTAATTACACATAGTTCCGATAAAATATTCCTAAAATTCTATTGCAATTCTTATTACACACAACAGTTACAAAGCGTCTATAACAAATTGGGTTGAAAATATTGAATAAGCTTATGAGAAATAAAAACTTCAATAATTGAAAATCATTTGAAATTATAATTCTCAGAAAACATTTGACATTTTTTTCATTTATCTGTTCATTTTATTTTCAGAAGAGGTTTATCCAACTTTTTCTTTCAGTTTCCTAGCAACCAAAAGGAATTACTTGAAACATGGATGCAACTGAAAGGCCGATAAAAATTCCAAAAGACTTTTCGATTTATGCCGAAAAGCACGGAATATATGAAACTTTTAAAGTATCTGAAATTAATTTCATAATTTTATTACTACAATCATGATGTGGTTAGATTGGGTCCTAGATTATAAAAATTAATCGACATCGAAATTCAGTGAGTTGAGTTAATTCTGATCATTTCAGAGGTTGCTAACTACTCTGGTGGTTAAGATGCC
Source organism: Branchellion lobata (assembly GCA_947562095.1). NCBI lineage: Eukaryota > Metazoa > Annelida > Clitellata > Hirudinida > Piscicolidae > Branchellion > Branchellion lobata. Next base: position 3,661,946 of record OX387247.1, on the reverse strand, counting down.
GGACGATCCTTTAAATTTCATGATAAACTTTTTCGAAAATCTACAAGAAGGTTTTAATTAATCCTTTATTTAAAATATAAACCTTTAATTACATCATTAATTGATCGTTTAAACTCAATGTATTTTTGTTTAAACATAATTCCAGGTTTTTTGTAATTTTTTCTTTTCTAAATAAAATAGCTGTGTTATAAGCGCTTCACTAATATTATTAATAACATAATAATTATTATTTTGCATTGAAAGTTCCAAAAATATTGTTGATGGGGGCTCGTTGTTCGGGAAAAAGTTCACTAGCGGCTATGTTGGCTGACAAACTAGGTTGTGAAATAGTGACCCGTGATGAAGAGGTTTTCTTTTTACTTCAAATACTTCTATTATTCCAAAAAAAATCAGAGGTTTTCTAGATAATTAAGGCTTTGTGAATAGAAATTTTTTCAAAATTATATTTTAAAATTATAATTGGATTGAAATAAAACCTTCGAAAGCTTATGGAAACAGAAACCAAAAGTGAGCAAAAGGAACAGGAACCAGAAAATGATAAGTCACAAGAAAGTTTTGTGTCTATACCAACTTCGCTAAACGTTAAAGATTCGTCTTTAAAAGGCGTTACTAATATCGAGGAGGATGGCGTTAATGAGTCTGTCAATACCCCCCTGGTCGAAGATCCTTTCATCAAATGGGCTCAGCCCACCATAGAAAAGTTTGTCTAGTTGATTTTATTATGAATAAGATGTTTAAATTAAAAAAACCGAGTTTTTAGAAAATTGCTCGCAGTAAGTCATTTTAAAAAATCATGGCAGACTTCGCATTTTGGAAGAGAAAAGGTGTGGTTGGGTTCTGGACGGGGTAGTGAAGTGTAAAGAACACGCTATGGCTTTGTGCAATGCTGGTTACTTTCCAACACACACGGGTTTTTGCACTTTTTTTATTCATTGTTCGATTGAGAGCTTTATGGGTTTTCTTCAAAAGTTGTTCCATATTTTTCATTTGCATTCAATACAAACTTGAACTACAGTCATTTTGGACGCTCCAGCCAACGTATTGGTGGCAAGAGGGATGAAAGTCATTGGAGAACTTATGCTGAAACCGGAAGAAGGCAGTTGTTTTCGACTTTTTTAATAAAGTTTAATAACAAGTTTTTAAGAGCAATAGTTTTAGTGTAATTCAATCGAACAAATTTATGAAACCTCACATGTATTATAGTTGCAAGTAAGCTTGAAAACGTATCAATTGCGCTTGATGGGATTTAATTCAAAGTTCGACACATGTTTGAATGAAAAATACATTCCAACTTTTTCAGACCTCAAAATAAGTTCTAAATCTTCAAAAAACTCAACTAAGAACTCGTCTACCGTCATATTAAACGTGAACAAAAAAGATGACAAAGAAATGGTTAGTGAAAAAAATTGGTTAAAAAAATACTGCAGATAAACATGTTGATGAAGATATTACACAATCGGTTTTATTTAATTTACAAAAAAGGTTATAGGGGGTGAAAAAAAAGAATCCAAAAACAACTATAAAGTTTCACCCAGATGTTGTCTGAGCTGATGGAAGAGGTGGAAGAGTTTTGTCACAACCGCAACATCCTCATGGAAACTTTCAGACACACCGTCAAGGCCTTCGATGCCGACCAACCCATCGAGGACCTTTTCAATAGTGGTGAGTGGTGGTGAAAGGAGGGAAGGGGGGAGAGTAGAAGGGGTTGTATTTGGTTATGGTTGGTGCGGCACTGGTGACTATATGGCTTGTGGTAAATGGCTTCAGTGTAAGACATGTGGTTTTTTAGACAGCATCAGCTTAGGTTAGCTATTTGAAGTTTTTTTTAAAAAAGATGATAGACCACATCATTTACCTTTTCACTATCTTTATATTTTTATAACTCCCTGCTAGTGTGCACTTTCCTCTGCCAGCCACACCGCTCTGTGGTACCTTTCACTCCGCGCCTACTGATTCTTGGACCTCCCGGAACTCCTGTAGAAGATGCGGCTACTGAACTGGCAGAGAAATACAAATTTAGTTTGAGTATTGAAATTTTACAGATTGTAGAACACACCATATTTGAAATAAATTATTGTTTTCACACGAGAAAAACTTCTGATTCATAAAGATTTTTTATTTTCTTATATGCAGAATGCTCTTATGTTGATTTTCTATCGCGCAGTTTCATTCGAAGACGCCAAGGAAAACGAAATATCGAAAAAGTCAAAGCTTGGTCAGATCTTCACCCTCTGCCAAGAAACTTGCTCTCAAGGTGCTCACACTATTTTCAACATTTAAAAAAACTTTTTTCTACACTATATTTTTTGAACCATCTATTTCTTGTGCACTAAATAATTCTCCTTTTACACAATGTCTTTTCAAACAAAATCATTTTTATTTGGCTCGCAGTTATGCAATATTTATACAATATTGAACAATTCCTCTCTTCTTAACGATCATAGCAAGTCAGGCATTTTCAAACTTGTTCAGAGCCTGATGAGGCGATGTTTGACCTGATCAACCAGGAGTTGAACAACATAGAGCACCACTCCAGAGGTTGGGTCGTTATTGGCTTTCCTAACAACATTGATCAAACCAAGTGCTTTGCCGCTTCTGGTCATGAACCCAATAGGTAGCCATTCTCAGTAGACTTCAACCTCACGCTACCAGTTATTCAAAAATATTTTTTATTTTGCTTTTTGGTTTCAAATTTTCAACAATCAAAATATAAAAAGTTAAAAAATTTTGTCTAAGACTTTTAATTGAAATTTTATAAACATTCATTTTGTTATCAACATTGAAGGGTTTTCTTTTTGGATATGATGGACGAACAAATCATGGATAAATATCGTCTTTCATTGAATGCAGTTTCAGAAGGCGAAAAATTAGATAAAAACTTTTCCAAAAAGTCTACTTTTTCAAAAGGTACTTTAAAATCTTTGTAATTAAAGGTTTCTGGACACAATTAAACATTAAATTTGACACAAACTCAGATGAACTGTGCTTCAAGCTAACTAAGTACAGACTGAAAGAAGCAGAGCTGAAGCAGTTTTATAAAGAAGAAGGCTTTGAAGTAGACGCCAATATGAGTTTGGATAACATCATACAGACAATGGAGGGGATCATTGTCAACCCTCTGCCGACTTGCTCTACAGAGACATAATTAAATTGTAGTTGACAATAATATTTAAAATAAAAATCATTTTTTTGGTTTTTATGCTATATATGTTTTACTTCCTTTAAAAAGATTATCAGTTGCTAATCTTTTATCTGTTATTAGCAGGAATATTCTAGTAATTTCTGCTGAATATTATTTTTTTATGATAAATAAAAAATCATTATTTCGTTTATTAAAAATTGATTCAAATTTCAAAATTTGAGGTTAATTCTTAATTTTTTAAATTAATACTTTTGTCTAACTATTAGACGCCATTGTTTTTTTTCATAGTGAAAGTAATTATAATAGCTAACGACACATTTAAAAAGCTGTATATTTTATTTTGTTATTTTCTAACTGTTTAAGTCCAGAATGACAAATAATTTTGCAAATTTTGGTGAAAAAAATCCTTTTGAGGTTATTTTCATTTTTTCTATAGAAAATATAGAAATGATTTACATTAAATACGTACCAATTTGAAAACACAATAAATAAAAGTCCAAACTATAAAAAATATATCTATATAACATAAATTGAACTACCTTAGGATCCTGCAGTTTTAGAAGCACTGAAAATCGAGCCCAATTCGCAAGGAGCAAAGCCAATGATAAGCCAGGTTAAATGTTTTGTTTTGATGATATCAATTATTTAATTATCGTTCCAAAAAATTTTTTTAATCAGAATTATTTTTTTTATGTACACAATCGTGATATGCCAGTTCATATTCATTAAACCTCTACCAGAATGTTGATCAGGCTATATCTCAAGCAATTATGGGCCCTCCCCCTCCCTACAACCCATCAACTAGCTATGACATTACAGCTGCTTCAGAGCTACGCAGGAAACAAGAAGAACTGGAAAGGAAGGCTGCTGAGTTGCAGAGGAGGGAGGATGAGATGCAGAGGAATGTACAAATGCATGGTAAGTTGGAGTGTGTGTGAAAGTAATCACTGAGTTTCAATATGTCTGATCATAATCATTTGTAAAGTAAATGATAAAAAAACTTTATTTCATCTTTCAATACAAATCTTTTAAATAATATCACATCAGCTCGCAGAAATAACTTTCCTCCTTTGCCCTCCTTCTGTCCATTCCAGCCATGCTTCTACCAAGACATTTCCATTGACATTCCTCTACAGTTCCAACGCATCATCAAGAAAGGCTACTTTTTGTGGCTTGGTAAGTGGCTGAAAATGCTAATTGAAGTCCCTCAAAACACTCATGACTTTTTTTACTCAATTTATTTTAGTAAAATAATTTTTATAGGTATAATAGAAATATTAAATAGGTATGGTGATAATTAAAAAATTCTGATACCAATTAGATTAACTAAAATTACAAAGTGCCAAGCAAGCTACTCGCTGTGAAGTGAGCATGCATTTTTTATTTGTTTTAATTTCTCATTGACACCAACCTACCAACCATTCAGCATATATAGGCTTATTAGCAATTAACGTCATCGGCTCCATGATCTATCTCATCTCATCCAGGTAGGTTCCATGATATTTGAACATATCAACACTCACTTACACAACCCCAATTATACGTAACATCCACCACTCAATATCCACCACCCAACACCCACTACAACATCCACCACTCAATATCCACCACCCAACACCCACTACAACATCAACCACACAACATGCAGTCACAACGGCTTGAACAACTCTTCGGGATCCACATTCATCCTCTCCATCTTTCTGGCCATCCTCTTCACTCCTTGCTCCTTCATCTGCTGGTTCAGACCCCTCTACAACGCTTTCAGGTCATTCATTGGGGTGGAAGTCTCAAATGCGGCTCTTCCAAGTAAATTTGCTCGAAATTGTTAATAAAATATTAAACAAAAGTCAATAAATTATCAATATAAATAAATAAGCACAGCAAGCAACATCAATCACCATAAATTTCCCATCTCACAGAGTGGACAGCTCATTCAACTTCTTTGTCTTCTTCTTCATCTTCACTTTCCAGTGTTTTGCATCAGTGATGCAGGCTTTGGGCATAGGAGGCTGGGGCACAGTGTGAGTGACTGACTGCTGCCTGAATGCCCCTTTGTGGCAATTTCTCAACTTTCATTACTTTGTGACTCACAACGCTTCAAACTTTCATGCTGCAAGATGGCCATCACTATTGCTGTCATAACCATCATCACAACCATCACCATCACAACCGACACCATCACCATCACAACCATCACTGTCACAACCATCACCATCACAACCAACCCCATCACAACCATCACCATCACAACCATCACCATCACAACCATCACCATTACAACCAACTCCATCACAACCATCACCATCACAACCATTACTATCACAAACAACACCATCACAACCAACACCATCACAACCATCACTATCACAACCAACACCATCACAACCATCACTATCACAACCAACACCATCACAACCATCACCATCACAACCATCACTGTCACAACCATCACCATCACAACCATCACCATCATAACCGACACCATCACAACCATCACCATCACAACCATCACCATCACAACCATCACTGTCACAACCATCACCATTACAACCAACCCCATCACAACCATCACCATCACAACCATTACTATCACAAACAACACCATCACAACCAACACCATCACAACCATCACTATCACAACCAACATCACAACCATCACTACAGGGGCCTGATTAGTGGTGCAGAGATGTTCAGCTGTGGCAGTGGTGGTTGCATCTTCAGTGGCATCATCATGTTCCTCGTCGGAGTGGCGTTTGCAATCCTTGCCATCATGGATGCCATCTTGCTGGTCGAGGTGCTTGGGAAGGGGCTCCAATAAAACATCTTGATGAGGAACATTGATCCTTTTCATATATTACAATATATATATATATATATATATATTTTTTTTTTTTTTTTTTATTCTTTGGAGGTGAATAATGCCTTCTCTAGTAATCCACTGAGCTTACCCTTCCACCACTTGCACAGATTCACCGCATATACAGGAGCACAGGGGCCACCTTTTCGAAGGCGCAACAGGAGTTCACCAACGACGTCATCAGCAACAAAACCTTCCAGCAAGCCGCTCGCAATTTCATCACCGGCCAACCCACCACCAACAACCCCGCCACCTCCACCAACGCCAGCACCAACAACTTCAATCCGAACCCTGCTACCTTTCCTATGGGAGAAGACCCAGGCAGCAGATATTGAGGGGCTGACTATGCTGGCTTGGTAGTTAGGTAACCTCGGTTGTTGGACTTGTGGCTTGGGTGGCTGTGGCTTGATAGGGGGTTTTGTTAATCTCGCATGCTGTTGCGAGGTGCGCAGACGAGGGATTGGTGGGCAAGTCTCGTGATAATTGTTAGTAGATGGACCAATGAGATGGCTCAGAAGGCCATGGTGATTGAGGCTTGTTGTCGTGAACTAGTGTAGCTTACATGCTGTCGTGACTAGGTGTAACGTCAAGATCCTCAAACTTTCCGATGACTTTTTCTTTAAAGATAACATATTCAATAGGTTTTGAGATTTACCAATCTATTTTTTTACATTATTTTTGTATTTACGTAGGCGTAAAGTAACGCTAAATTTGCGTTTTCAATGTCATATTATGAATTTTAAATTATCATCATATCATCGTTTCAAAATAACGGTCGTCCGTCAGTTTCACTCTGCAGTGGGACAAGAAGTCATAACTACATCGAGTCGAACATGCGTTACGTTATTTCGTTATTTTGATGATCCTATTTAAGCTTATTTGTACATACCTTTCTGTATTCTTTCTAACTTATTCGCCCATGTGGTGGTTCGAAGCACCAGTTTGCCACGTCATATCATCTCACCTCGCAACAGCGTGTATCCACTTTATACCTGTGAAGTCGACTTATACAATGACAATGTTCTGCAATTTCAAACTTCACCCTCGTGTGAGGATATTTATTTTTCAGGTGGCCTCTGATCTTTCAACAACAAGAACACTTGTCTCAAGGATATTATGTTACTTGATGCTGCCAGGTCAACAATCTCAAGTCAATCTCTTCTTTTTCTCGTGTTACTTCTGAGTCATAATGCATCTTTTAATCATTTTATTCTTGTTTAAAAAATATTAAATTATATTTCTTTTTTATAACTTTTTCCTTATCTTAGCCATTTTCACACTTGTAAGGAACCAAATTTGTTACGTATTCACATTGTTTCAAGGCTACTATTTATCCATATTTGGCTCTAACATCGATGTTAATTAATTTTACAAATTCACAATGTTCCTTAAATATCTGCTTCATTCATTTGTTTGTTATCATTCATTACCTCACTATGATCTGAAGCCACCTTGAGAAGAACACAGTCACTTCTTTTCAAATATTTTTTCACTTGCAAAACTATTTCAAGAAAGTTCCCGATAAATTGCTACTAGTCTATCGTAATCCATAATATTCTTCGAACTGATGACACTCAGAACTCATCTATTTCCTTCGAACTGTGCACGCTCTCCATAGTTTATAATCCGTGGTTTATTTCGAACAAAAAACTAGTCTAGCTTCCCAACGGTTGATTCATACTGATTATTCTTATGGCCGCTTTCTTGACGGTTGGTGTGAAGATTGAACAAACGAGAGTTTCATAATTAATCCTATCGTTCTCATACTTTGAAATTTGCCGGGGGCTTTGATGATTCTTGATCAATAAATGTGGTGTTAGAAGATTGCTGTTGTTCAATAAATCGACCTCTGGATGGTGTCGAACCCGTTTGGTTCTTTTTGCAAACTTCGTTCAGTCAGAAATAAAATCTTATTTGGAAACTCAATGCTTTGAAAACTTCTTCGAGTTTTCAAAATCGCTGATTTCGTTGAAACGGTGCTGAACAATTAGGTAATCACTTATTCAAACTCATTATCAGCGTAGAGGGTTTCAAGCATTCGCCTATGCTGCCATGTAGTATGTTTCTTCAGCATGTTTCATACTATAGTTGTTTTAATCTCAGACGCAGGCTCCTTCATGCATAGATAATTGCTTGGTCTAATCTTATCTAATCAAAGCTTTTGTACAGCGTTGATCCACACTGTTCAAGAGCGCTCTGCTACAAACTGTTTAAACAAAAAAAAATTCAGAGCTTTACGGAAACAAAGTAGACAAGTAATAGCGGTGAGGTTAGGGAGATTTGATTAGATTAGATTAGAATAGAACCCCTGTGTTCCTGCGGCCTAAATTGTCGACTTGCTACACTTTAAAGTGTAAACTGTATTCTTGTAGCCGATTGGTTGACGATTTAACTGCAATGTCTTTTTCCCCTCCAGCCATTTCTCATATTCACAAGTAAGCCTGTCTGGATACCACAATTATGTGCAATGCTTTTTAAAACTTGTTTACTTTCTTGTTGAGTAAGTTGGCAAACGGTATTTATGTAGGCGTTGATTGACGATTTCACTGAAATGTCTGTATTTCAAACGAGAAAATGGCGGATTCGGAAATCTTTTAAGAATCTTTTCAAAATATTCGCAATCAGCAAAAACCAGCTCTTAGATAAATCAACTTTTTTTATAACTTATATTAGAAACTTTAAGTTTCAAATAGTTAATAAAATAATTTAAATAAAGTAAATTAAAGTAACGCCACACATGCTTTCGCGAAAACGGAATCGTTTGATTTGATTTAATTTACATTATATTTAAATTTGGGTGTTGAATTCTTGGAAATTTTTGAGCTTTTTCAAGAAATGGTGGAGGCTACAAGTGGTGATGAGGTGTCAAGACTGAAATCGTGAGATTTTTTTCGGCACCCTTTGCAGAAATTGTTGCTGTTGCTGCTGTTGTTTTTTGACAGCTTTGATGGATGGATGGATGGTATAGTGTAGTTTTTTTGTCATAGTCTTTATTGAATCAAATCCAGACAAACGATTGAAATGGCACAGAACATGGTGAACAACCAAAATGAAAGGAAAAAAAATAAAATCGACAATAACTGAATTTCATAAAAATTGTCAAGTGTCTATTGCAAAAGATCAAAAACTGACTAAAGAATCAAATTTATAAATCTTAAAAATTCAGAATTGAGTCATAATTTATATTGAATGACTATTGAAGAATGCTTCATCAAATTAACCGAAACTGGAATGTAAAAAGGTTCTAAGAAATTCAAAAGCAGAATTGTCTATTAAATCAAATAAATGAGTCTTAAAATTTAAGAATTGAATCATATCTTAAAACCACAAAACATAACTATTGCAGATTTTTTGTTGTTGTTTCTTTTTTTCATTTTTTTCTTTTTCAGTCATTTCTTATAATCACAAGGAAATTTGTCTGGATACCACAATTCCTTGAGATGCTTTCAACGCTCGCTCACTTTCTTGTTTTTTAAGTTGGCAAACGATCTTCTTGTAGACGATTTTACAGCAATGTCATTTTTTTCCTCAACCATTTCTCAACTTCACAAGTCCGAGTGCAAAAAAGAAAAACAAAAAAATGAGAAAAGTGAAAGTAAAGAAAAAAATATTAACAGTTTTTTTCTTAATCCTTGTACTGCTTTTATTTTTAATCCTCGTGTCACAACACGACTCTGAACTTTCAACGTGCGATACATTCTAGAGAAGGATAATGTCAGTATAAACAGAAGAAACAGTTCTCGACAAAGAGCCTTCTAAAATGCCTCGATTGTTTTGGATTAGATGGTTTAGTTTAAATATCTCAACATTTTTCTAGTTTCATTGTTTTTTTCTTTCTCAGTTTGATTCTACGTCAATTACTATAATCACTTTTTACCTTAACTTTAAATGTCGTTGCAGTTCTATTCGATTTGATATTCCTATGATCTTATGGTTTTTTGTGTAACACATCTTCACCTGCGGCACAATGATTGGTCTGTTAAACTGTAAAATGTAATCGGATGAGTTCAAGTTTGGTTTTAAAAAATTTAATTAGATTACAGATTCCGTCTTAAAATGTTTTGGCCTTCTACTCACACCGAGTAAAATTGTTTCCATGGTAGCGCTTTAGAAGAAAGTGCTAAAGGGCGCGTTACAAATGATCAAGTTATAATGAAAACATTTTTTTAAAACTGGTAAAACAGCTGAAAAATTTTTATTGAGTAAAATAAACATTTTATTGAATGTATTCTGTCAAGATTTAAAAAAATAAATTCTACTTTGTTATGTGCTACCATCCGCGTTACTTATCTATGCGGCTCCATTTTATTTGGCATTCTGTCCCAACGTTTCTCCATTCCTGTGTTATTTTTTACTTTAATAATTTACGCTATAGTATTCTAAAATGGATATAAATATTTTGAACACAAATGAAGAATCAAATCTTCTTGAAATAGAAAAGCATGGTTTGTTTCATTATTAATTACTTTGCCTACATGTTTCATGTTTGCGAAGTTGCATTGGGTCTGTAAAGCCTGTGAGCTGTTGCCAAAATTGGCAAGCTTATTAAAATACTTTTAATATGCTTCGTTATAATAAAGTTCCAAATGTTTCATATTTAGAGCAGCATGAAAATGAGGAATTTCTGCAATTGGATGCAGAAGCGCTAAAAGCCGGAGATGACGAGCTCGACGACCAAATAGCTATCAAAGATTCTGAAAATCTAGATAAAGAAGATAACGAATTCATTGTCTGGGCCAATGGTGTGATTATTTTATACCAAAGATAATTTTAAAAGTAATGGTTGCAATGGTTAAACTTTTTTCGTAAAACTTGCAGATGCTGAAGACAAAGATGAAGAAAAGTTAGAGGATCAGACTCAAGTGCCAACGAAGGAGTTTGGCATAGAGCTGGCTAAAGACAGTAAGTACCTGAAATTCATTGTAATCTATTTACCTCATTCAATCAATCCATTCAATTCTTCAAGCTGATGAATTGTTGGTGACATGGCATGGCAAGGAAATCAGGGTTCCATGCAAGGAAGAAGTTTCTAGAGGTTGGTTTTAGATTGAAGTTTCACTAGATTGCCTTTATGTTATTTTTTTGTGAAAATCATTATTATATTTGAAAAAAATTGAATCACTTCATTCACCTTAGATCTTCGTTATCATAGTCGACAACTCCACCTGATTGCATATCCTATCTGCTTTGCTGATCTCGAGGATCCTGTGGTGAATGCATGTCTGAAGAAGGCAAGCAATATAGTGATGGAGGTCAATGAGGCTCATGATGGACCCCCTTCAAAAGGGTTAGTGTTAAATGCTTCCACCACCTTCATACTTTTCTTCTGTCTTTTTGATGATTTATTCAGTTCCCTCAAAACATCTCTTGATCATTTCAACCACTGTAGTTACTTGAAGATGAAGCTCAACACTTTGGGGGAGGTGAAAGATGTGAGAAAGGCATTGGAGGAACTTCCACCTTTTCCTAAGCAGGAGTCTGAAGACACAAGCACAGAAACTGGTGAGCCTGTGAAGGCTGAAGGCGAGGGGGGTGAGAAGGAACATAAGGAGGAAGAAAAGCCTGAAAATGTAGATGAAGGAGCAGAAAAAAAAGAAGAAAAAAGTGGTGAAGTTGCCAAAGAACAGGAAGTGGTGGAGAAGTCCAACAAGAGAGGCATCTCCATCCTCATCTACACCGATCACATCTCAGAAAGTCTGTTTTATTTTCATCCTCTATGCCACCATCATTCGATGCTAACTTCCCATGTGCATGTGATCTTTCAAAATTGAGCTATCTGTTTCCAGTCATATGTATATATATATATATATATATATATATATATATATATATATATATATATATATATATATATATATATATATATATATATATATATATATATATATATATATATATATATATATATATATATATATGTATGTATCGGTTATGTATATGAGACATCTTTGCAGATCATGTGATGGCAAAGATCAAAGGAAACGTGCACCAGAAAGGTATGTGTGTCAGCAATGAGTCATTGTTGCTTGTTCCTCCATCAAGCGATACAATGCAAATCCATCCTTTATGCTCCTCACCCATTCATTGAACCGTCTCTTAAAACGATTAAAAGTGAAAAAGGTAGAATTTTAAAATAGCCCCTCCCATCGTAAGGCGGCTTCTAGAAAAAAGAAGAAAGTAAAGAGTGATTAAAAGGAGACCTATAAATGCTACCAACTTCTACTACATCCATCATTAACCCAAACATCAACAACCTCGATTATTGCAGATACAATGGCTACGCGGCTTCTGTACGTAGCTAATATTGGACTAGAAATTACTGAATCGGAACTATCGGAGCACTTTTCTGGAAACGAGAGAGTCATTATTCCGGCAAGAGATAACAAGACTAAAGGGTAATGACCACTACCACGCCAGCCTGTGACATCCACTGGAGCACTTGTTGTGATGATGAATGTATATTGGACTAGTTGATAATGCGTGCTTCGCGTGATACTTGGAAGAGGATGCTTAAGTTGTGCAGTGGTTTCAAGAATATTCTTGTTTAAGCCGGCCACCTTATCTTATCGTTGATTGGCGCAATGCCCTTAAAAGTGGATCCAATTGACAAGAAAATGATAGTGTATACAAAGGATGTGCATCCAGTCCACACAGATTAATCTATAAATAAATTTCCACCCCCCATCCAGACCAATCTGCATCAATCAGACGCACACAAGCAACCTATAACCATCACTTCACATTCCTTCACAGGTATGCTTATGTACAGTTCAGCTCCCACGCCAAAGCTTCTGAAGCACTTGCCAAGTTCAAGGAGACCTCGTACGAAAGGACTGGCTGGTTTGCCATTGAGGCCATTGATCAGTGCAAGGCCGAAATTGGTGCGTTTGGGAGGCCTGTTGGAAGGTTTGAATGGTGCTGTTGTTTTTCGGTGGGGTTCTGGTTGTATGGTGGAATCAATTTCGAAAAGAAAGTCCACTCATATCTTGCGTGACCACAGGTGTGCTGAAAGACGAATTACGTGCATACTGGCTCGAGCAGGTGAGGAACTTGGAGAGCACTGATCGGTCCTCCAAGAGCTCCAAGGAACTCTCAGACCTCGACAAGGTGCTCTTGCATGACTGAGCCACTGACAATTCACTGGCTGACAATGATGCTGTTGCACAACACCCACGTCTGCCCCCACAGAAACTGTTGCGCTACAAGAAGCGAATAATCACCGACAACAACAAGCGCCTGGAGTTTGGTTTTGTGATTCCCGAGTCTGAATTGTACACCATTCCGGAAGGGGTGAAGGATGACACAGAAGAGAAGGAGTATAACAGAGACCGCAGTAGTCACTGCAAATCGTCCAGTCGCAAAAGAAGTAGGAGCAAGAGGAGCAGGAGCAGGAGAAGGAGGACTCCCCCTCGCTACAACAGGAGGTTCAAATTTCTGTGTGCAAAATGTTGTTTATAATAACAATAAGGAATAATAGTATTAATAATTTTTTATTATTCCAATGTAAAAATTAAGTGAGCAAGAATTCTAAGTAAAAAAAAAGAAGGTTTTTATGGTAAAACTGTTTTATGGACTAGTCCGTTTAGGGAGTCGCCAAGAATAATCGAATTCCATTACGACCACCAGGGGGCGCTCAAATTGGAGTTCGGGTGGGTCTTACTTCGGAAATGACGCTGGTAGGAGGTCCTCGCAACTACGTTCCAACAACGACGGCGTGCTGGTCAACCAACTGCAACAACTCGTGGGAGCTTTATCGTGAGTGCTCCTTCACTCCAGCTGGAGTTAATAATTTTTGAATTTTCAATAAGATTTGTTGAATTAACATCATCTTGTTATCCGTCGTCTTGCCGCTTGACAACACCACATTCCAACCAACAGCAACTTCAGCAGCCAAGGAAGCAACTTCCAGAACTACAACAATTCCGCTCAATACAGCACTTCCAGTCAATACAACACCTATTCCGACAACCGAAGTAGTATGATGGACGACAGATCCAGATACGGAGGTTGGTTAGTGGTGTACGTCAAGTCATGCTTATAATAAATTATGCAAGGCACCTGCTTAGATAAATCGATAATTGATTCCAACATTTAAATGAAGTAGCTACCACAGGTTACTCTCAGGAGCCTGCGATTTCAAGAGATCGATTCAACAGTGAACGCAAGAGAAGATACGAAGGTTGCATTTTATTTCATTCTCACTCACTATTCTACTTGCTTGCGTGCGCATCAGTTGCTTTCGAAAGCGCTCAAACATCAACACTGGCTCACAGACTATCCATCCAATATTGACGACCGCTACGGAGGGCGTTACAACAACGACTACCGAGGCTTCAGAGGCAGTGGTTATTGATCTCCAAGGTACAGCAAGCTGTGGACTGATCATGAACCTAATAAAGGATTTTATCAATTATCGGCTAATAAGGACTGTGTTTCAATGCATGCTCATAACCATCAGATCAAAGGTTGATGTGCAGTGTGGCTTTTTGAACAGTTATTCTTCAACACGTCAATTTTTTATTCATATAAATAGAAAAAATGTAAAAATAAATGTTTTAAAGTATTCGTCGCATTTCTTATTTCATAAAAGTCCCTTTGTTAATGGTTGATCAAGGTGCCAACTAATTTTCGAACTTCCCTACTAAAAACAAAACCCTATATTTTTCCACAATTTTGTTCGGTAAAAAAAGTCCTCCAAGTGCGTTCAAAATGAAATTTTTGAAAATTACAAAAAGTTTGATAAAAATAAAGCAACAAAAAGACCAAAAACATTAGTAAAAAGCTATAAAAACCGAACTATAAAAGAAAAAAATTTTCTAGTCAGTTGTTTCTGAACGATAATAAATAAATAAGTCATGTTTAATTCAATTTTTAATGGTGATGAAAACAGTGGAATTGTGATCATAAAGGATTCCGTTGAAATCCAAGGTTTGCAATTGCTAAAAGCCTATATAAAAAAGTCATCCAGTCGGGGTACTTGCAATGTTCACTTGTATTGCTACGTCCACGAACCATTCAAAGTGCTGTCTGGTCTGAATAAGGACGTAAACGTCGTCAACGATTACACAAAGGCCTTACTCAACTACGATCAAACTTGTGAATTTTCAGAAGATTTTTTTCCCAAGTATGAGAAAAACTGTTATGTTTTCATTGATGATTTGAGTAGATTAATCAACCTCTCATCTCTACATAGAGTTTGTAAGTTTTTGAATTATTTTAAAAACAATGAAGAAAATGGTAAACTGGTTTCGGTCTTCCACTCCAATATACATGATGACCATGTTTCTTCATGTATAGAAAACTACTGTGAATCAGTAGTGACCCTCACTCCTCTTTCCATAGATAATAATGAGTCTCATTATGCCATTGCTTCAACCATACACAAATCAAAAGTTGGAAAAATTAAAAAATCGCACGAAAGCTTAAAAATTTTAGAAAATTTTGATCTGGTTATTGTTCCAAAACTGACAACAAAAGCAACGCCAGATGCTGTTAATACTAAAGACCCTTTAGCAGATCTTACTTTCAAAGTATCTCTAGAGTCTAATGAAATCACAGCCAAAGAAAAGTTGGACCCTCCATTTTTAGGTATGCAACTTGGTTTCAGATATAACAAAATTAATTCATACTTTATTGAAACTTACTGACAACTGCACTAAAAAAATAATTTATGAGATATTCAGTTGAAATAGAATCTTTTTATTGATTGTTGAATTAAATTGATTTTAAATGTCCTTGTCCATCAACTTCTAATTGTATTCTTTTTGGATGGACTGATACAAAGATGAAATAGTCTCTTGTGTGATGCATCTCTATGATCGAATCTCTATGCATCTTGATAGAATTTTTCACTCTGGCTTGTTTCAAAGGGTGCTCTCTGTATTGAGAAAGCAACTTTGTTCCAGAAATCACCCTTTACGTTGAGGTCAGGGAATTGGGTTGGCCATCAAACAGTTTCACAATTTTCAGTTGCCGTAGTTTTTGGTTTGCGTTATGGTCATCTTTTTTTTATAAATTGATTCTGTGGTTTTAAACCTGTTTCAAATTTTTTAGATGGTAGTTTTATTTATTTTCAGATGTTTGGCAATGTTACAGATTTTTATTCCTGCCTTCTTTAAAGTTATGATCCTGCTCTGTTGATCATCTGTCATTTTGTGATTACGACCCATTCTATTTTTCAGAAACAATATTCAAAAACAATTTCCTTAGTATGATTTTTTGAAGCATGTCTTGAAAAAATTTATTTGCCTGTTTGTGCTTTTGAATATGACAAAAAACTAACAATAGTTTTTATTCAGAAACATTGTTTCATTATGAACAGAAAACTACTCAGAATTATTA
>OX387247.1:3580606-3638106 GCA_947562095.1 Branchellion lobata | reverse complement strand
CAATGCTGTCCTAATAATATTGTGAGTTTTATATTGTTCTATTGTTAATGGGAGTTTCCAAAAGTGGACCAAACGAGATTGTCTAAGATATGTATTATCAATATACTCTTGAATTAACCTATATAGATTGACCCAGTTCTTAGCTCGAATGACCGGGTGCAGGGAGTAATGGTCTGCTAGTGTGAGGTCCCCTGAAAGAAAATAATTTTTACGTTAACATAAAAAAATTGTTTTCAATGATAACGATGAATTGAGTTTCCCCGACTTGAAAGTAAAATAAGATCGTAGCAGAGCGTTTTTGAAGTGTGTATTTAGCACTATTAATATTTTTTTATTGGGTTAAAACAAACTTAATTCAAGCTATTCAACAACTTAGCAAGCCCACCTGTGTATCCTCCAGGTGCATGCAGGTGAGGGTTGTAGTTGAGGGTGTTCCAGTAGTGCTCTGAAGCGTGTCCGGTGTCCATGCACCACTCGAAGAACATTCTGCCGTGGAAGCTTTCCAGCAAAAACTCCGTCATTTTGGCGCTGAAGAGGCCGTGTGTTTCTCCTTTGAAAAACTTCAACTTTGCGTGAGGGTAGGGTGGCTTGGGAGTGCGTGTGTTGAAGAGAACTGTTTGCTGGTACCTTTCACTCCACGTGTGACCCCACTTGTAGGAAACTCTATCCATCTCCATCCTTCAGACGGTTTGAAAGTTTTCATACAAGTTCTTTTGTTCATTGGTTTATTATATTGTCTTTTTCATTCAACTACAAGCCATCTTTTTTGTGAGTGTGCCTTTTACAGCCACCATATATATTTATTAATGTTCTTTTTATAGTTATTGTGCAAGGCACTCACGTGGAATGGGAACCACTAATGTCATTGGAGCCGTTGAAGGTCCGAGCTATCTGCACCAGCTGCAGGTTAGACCTCAGAGGGAACTCCTGTTGTCGAGAAAACATTCCGCTGAAAGGCAAGCCGATTGAATGAGTCGGAAACCATGTTTCCAGTATAGGATAGATTGAATTGCCTTTGAATACTATAAAGAAAACTCAAAAACCTGTCCGGTCAGGTTGATGAAGTACTTGTACCGGCCTCTGAAGTGCTTCAGCAGGTCTCGCAGGCAATTAATTTCCGACATTATGACGCTGATGTCGCCCCACTTGATCTTGCTCATGCGACTAGAGATCCACACGTTAGGGAAGCAGTTGGCGATGGCTCGGAGGGCCTTGTAGAAGAGGATGGAAGACTTTGAGTCAACGTGGATGCAGTAGAGGTTTTGCGGCTGATAAATGGAGCGCAGGAGCCTCTCTGTTTGCTCCACGTCCCTGAATGTGGCTATGCTGGTGGGTTGTTGGTGGTTGTTGGTGGTTGTTGGTGGTTGCTGGTGGTTGCTGGTGGGTTGTTGGTGGTTGTTGGTGGGTTGCTGGTGGTTGCTGGTGGTTGCTGGTGGGTTGTTGGTGGGTTGTTGGTGGGTTGTTGGTGGTTGTTGTTGGTGGTTGTTGGTGGTGGCTGTTGGTGGTTGTTAAGAGTTGTTGATGGTTGTTGGTGGGTATTTGTTAGTTGTTGGTAGTTGTTGGTGGTTGTTGGTAGTTGTTGGTGGTTGTTGGTGGTTGCTGGTGGTTGTTGGTGGTTGTTGGTGGTTGCTGGTGGTTGTTGGTGGGTGTTGGTGGTTGTTGGTGGTTGTTGGTAGTTGTTGATGGTTGTTGGTGGTTGTTAGAAGTTGTTGGTGGTTGTTGGTGGTTGTAAAGAGATGTTGGTAGTGTTTGATAATTGGTGATTTTTAGCTTCAAGACCTTTCAGAACTTCAAACTTTTATATTACCCAATATTAGATCAAAGTCAAACCAGCATTAAATATTGATATCTTAACGCAAACACCTGAAGGCGAGAGGAAAGGAGGCTTCTTCCTTTGAGAGAGCTTTCTCCACGTAGCCTCGACTGCGCCTGAAGAGGCTGCAATTGCTGGTAGCATCCATGTAAGCCTCTTCGGACACAGGAACCTTTGCGTTCTCCTTCATCCATTGTTCCCCTCTGAGAATCTCGGCTTCATTTCCTTGGAACACCAGAGCACAGTTTACAGCAAAAGTTCGTCTTATTGCAGGAACTGTGTATGCACCAGACTTGGGATTCTGTTCTTCGTGAACAATCTCCGAGGTTTGCAGCTTTCTTTTGTCACGTAGGCTTTTTGAAGCAAGTTGGTTGGTGGAGTGGAGGGGAGCAATGTTCTTGCGGATCCAGGCGTGGTGTGCCTGCACTTCGTGAGCACCTTTGACCGCAACGTAGGCATTGTATGCCTCATGTTGCAACTGCACGACATGCAGTTCTTGAAGATTATGAGCTCTCCTTAAATAGTTCAAGTTTATGAGGCATACTATGAGATTAATTATTACGAATATTAACTTTGTATTATTATGCTGAAGCCGCATGCGCATCTGTTGGACGGACTTTTAATACCTTATTTCACATTTAAGTTAAATGAAGCTATTAAATAATGACTCGAGTGCAGACGTTTGGGTGTTTTCAACGACGCTGTGTTCATAATTATATAGCTACCTTTCACTAGCTATTGTGGAATGACAAAATAAAAAGAAGCAGTGAATAAGAAATTGTTTGAATAAAAACAACAATAATATTTTTAAGGTTAGATAGTTGATAAGTTTGTCAAACTCAGCTTTAGTATTTGTGGCATTATTAAATTGTCGTTAATCAAACTTCTTTTCTCAAGTCACTCAATAAAGTCATGAAAAGGTCGTGAAAAGTTTGGATCAGCAGTTATTACGGCTTAACACTTTATGCTTTTGTTTGAAAAAGTCATAAGGTCCTGACTTTTAATGAAATACCTTCTAAGTAGGCCCTCTCGTTCGTGTTTTTTTAGTTAGATTTTATTATATTGAATAACTTTGAATCAGGTTTTCTGCATAAAAATCATATTTATTGACAAGGCCATCAAAAACGTCGAATTAGAATGGAATTTTGAACTAATGTATTCAATAGATCAACCTGGAAAACATACATTTCCCACGCAATCATACAATTTTCAATTAGCAAACATCCATAAAAACCATTTTTATAAATTGAGTATAAATTTAACTTTTTGTAGAAAAAAATGTTCTCAATCCACTTTTACATAAACTCCAGTAATGATCAAACGGCTTGTATTATGGCCAATCGTCTTTCTTTGAAGGTGTTAACACCTCTTTCAATCTCGTAGTAGGATTGGTATATGTCGGATAATTCTCTTTTAAACTCTTCAACCAACTGATCCAGATCTGGAATAGTAACAGTTTTCAAATGAATGCTTTTTTATAATAATTTTCGTCACAAAAAATAATTTAAAAAAATAAAACATTTTTATAACGGACCAGCCATTCATTTCAGTTAAAAACTAAAAGAAACCACAAACCGCTTTCAGAAACAGTCATTTTGTCGTGGAGTTGATGGAAGGTGGGCAGAGGAGGGTACTTGAAGTGGTTGAAGGTTTCCATCTGGAAGGCGTAGTCTTTGCTCTTCTCTTGGAAAGACTTTTCGGTGTGCTTCTCAGCAATCTCCATATACTTTTTGTCTTTTTCGTCGTATTGGGACCATTTTGATAATGGCTTGTTAGGACCCTTGTTCGGGTTGCTGTGTGATGGTTGATTGAAAATCTATCGAATTTTGTTTACAATACAAAGCCCAGTAATATTGGATTATCTTATTGAACCCAGACCAACAAAGTTTCAAAACTTTGGAGAACAAAAAGTGATCGGAAAAAACTCAAAACATAAACACCACTGACTAGACTAGATCAAACTAGATGGTTCTTCAACAACCTATGTATACGTTGCCAACGTGATGCCAGTTATTGCCGCTGAATTTTCATTTCTCAAATTTCGCTATTTTAATCACTTTTTCAATTTTTTTATTGATTTATTGTTTTAAATTAATATTTTATTGTGTTTAATATTTTTTCCATTCTTTCTTTCTCGATTTGTTAATTTCGTAGGTTCAACGCCGACTTTTATGATTAACATTCTGTTCTCGTATATTTTAATGTTTTCTTTTTTAGTTCGGCTATTCGCCGTATTTTTGTAAAATTTCCAGCGTATGTCTGGACTTGATCTAATAAAGACTATTAAATTAAAATTGTACACTAATCTACAAACCTCGTGTGGGCGAAGTTGCTGATGAGAGTCATGAAGTTATCGCTCATGGCCCTGTCTTGCTTCTTGTACTTCCTTCGTAGAATGGTCTTTCTGAACTTCTCCATGAATGTTTCCCCAAAAACACTGTACATATCATCCATGTGAGAGCCCTCCAGCCAGTCAGGATATCCGTGGAGGAAGCTTTGGCGGTACTTAAAAAGGTATTGGTAGGTGGCCGAGCGGTTGAAAGAGCTGCGAAGTTTTTTTTATAAAAGAATCACTATTTTATTTATTCAATATAGTGAATATTTTTGGATATAATCACAAAAATGAAACATCTTTGATTTGCGCTTTTGAACAAAATGCTGAAGGGTACGCAACAAATGATTTGATAGATTAGGTTGGAGCATTGTATCACGGCGTGTAACTCAACAAAGAACAAAAAACCCAGCAAGCAGCCATTCTCAGACAAACCTGTGCACTTCACCCTCCCAGTTGCTTGCAGCTCCGAACCAGGCTTCCGTCATGCCATGCACTGTGCCTTTGGTTCTGGTGGTGAGATCATCGGACTTCATGTCTGGGTAGTGGTTCATGTACCTCTGAATAATCTCGTCCCTGTTCTCCAGGAAACCGTACCACTGACTGTGCAATGGTTTTGTAGCACTTGATAAAAAGCTACTCATAATTTATAGAAAACTCATGAAAGTATTTGTTTGACGTTTCATTTTTTTCGTAAAATCTAGAACAACTGCGAACTTCATGTGGGTGTAGAGGCTTTCGTGAGAGGTGGCGCTGTGATTTTTCATGACCTTGTCTCTTCCTAAGGGGTTCTTGAGCACAAAGGCTGCCCCATCGTGTTGCAGAGATCCCGTCATGAAGTTGATATGTTTGCCTGAGTTGGCGGAGACAGTGTAGACACAACATGAAACAAAGGTGTCCATATGCATTCAAATTTGAACAAAGTTGCACTCACCAGCTTCGGTTTGGAAGGCTTCTCTGGTTGGTTTGAGGAGGAAGTCTCCGTCGATGGTGGGCAGCAAGGTGGGGTTGCAGTTAAGCAGTTTCATCTGTGCCACAGCGCCAAAGAAGTCCAACGTTTCCGCATCGAGGCTTCTCAAGCAGTCCTCGATGTCCTGCGTGTTGGAGGGCGTGCAGTTGAAGATGTTTGAGAGCAGCATCGCCAGTTGCAGAGGCTGGGCTACGGCTCCAAAGTAGCCTGAAGAGGCGCCAGAAAAGCAGATCGCGTTCTTGAAGAGGTGGTTGGTCTGCGAGGAAACCATGAAGTGACTCGTGATGGCCGCTCCTGCAGACTGACCGTACACGGTAATCTGGTCAGGATCGCCTCCGAACGATGAGATGTGCTCTTTCACCCACTCCAACGCCAGCTTTGAATCCCACAGGCCGTAGTTGCCAGGCAGCGCTGAATCTCCTGCAAACATTAAACACTTTTTGTTGCAACAGATAACAATGACCAAGTGTGTCTCGTAAAGTATACATTTGATGAACACTCTACTAAATGGTACCTTTCCTTTATTTCCTTTCAACTGTTCAATACAAAAGAAGTCGATTGACTCAATAAGACCCAATTGACAGGCAAGCAAACGTCACCAACCAGTCGACAGCCATCCTAGAGTGCCCACTCGGTAGTTGAAGGTGACGACGATCACCTTGCCGTGCAGTGCCATGATGTGGCCTTGGTACATCTCTCCTGTGCCCAGCACGTAACCTCCTCCGAATACGTAGAACATCACGGGAAGCTTTTCATCGCTGTGCAAGAAACGTGTTTGGTGAAAAGTTGTTTGAAAAGAATTTATCAAGATTTATGGCTTTGTAGTTCTTTAAACAATTTTTACTGCATAGAATGCAGACAAACGCTGATGAGTTGATAACTAAATAATAGAATAGGGAACAAATAATTAACTGAAATATAATACAACGACGAGTCTTTTTACCCAGTAAAAACCTTCACAGCGTATAAGGAATAACATAAATGGTTTAAATGCTAGTAAATTCGATATAAAAATGGAACGGTGAAAAGAAGAAAGATGCGTGATATGGGAATAATTGTGCTACTTCGCCGAGAATTTTTCCCACCCTATTTCGCTGACGGAGCCCGGCACGTAAACGTTGAGGTAGAGACAGTCTTCCGACGTCTCACTGCCCATGCCCACAAAGTTGTAGAACTTTGCTATGAACTGGGTGCAGTGCTTGGAGAATTCTGTGGCGTTATAAGTGTTAGGTTCCCAAGGCTCAGCCGCAACTGGCTTCTCCCAGCGTTGCTCTCCCACTGGGGGCTTGCCGAAGGGTATGCCCAGGTACTTTTCATAATTCTTCCCTGTGTGGAGGTGGGCTCTGAAGTGATTCTTGACTTAAAATGTCATTTTAATGTTCAGCTATTAGTTGTTAAATAAATAAAATATCCGTTTTCACCTTCAAATTTATCTTTTTTTCCTTTAATTTTCCCAAGCTTCGTCTCCACGAGTGGTTTCTTGGCTTGGTCGGCCAACACACTACACAGCACCAAGAAACCCAACAGCAAACTCACATTCAACGCTATGAAACTCATTTTCATGCGGTCAATTTAAAATCGGTTGATGTGTCTTAGATTGGTCATTTTATAGATTTATCAGTTATGAACGCCTTTTCATAGTGATTTATATTTTTTATAGTTATAGACTATCATTATTATTGAAAAATAACTTTCGAGTGATTTATCTTATCTCGGAATTTATGAACCATTCTTGCTTTAAAATAAAAATAGCACAAAAAATAAAAAAAAACTGTCGTATTTATAAAAAATTATTATTGATTTTGTTGCAAAAAGTTATTATTTTCAAAACATTTACTACCTTTCCCATTACATTTCCTGCTATCAGCCTGCCATAAATCAAGTTCATTCATATTTCTTCTTATCAGTACCCCTGTATTTATCTTCGTTTCATGAGATCATCAATCGGCCCATCATCGTATGAGCCTTTAATTCATTTACAAGCCCTGCGTATCTATCTCATTTCTAGTTCTAATCTTGATAACTTTTTTTTCAAATTTGGTCGCCTCATCTGTGGATTCTGACCGATCTCACCATTACAAAGTTCAAGGAGAACTAAATTTTTTTATAGAAATCAAAAGTTCGTCTGTCTTTATAACCGAAACTATGCAACATTTTAAATTAATTTAATGATTTGAAAAACGGTTTTAATTATACCAAAACTAAAAATAATTTTTTTAAAACTATAAATATTAATGACTGATATATTTGTTGCAGCGAATCAAGAATCCTCTTCGAGACAGGGCAGAAGAAAGGTGAGGCAGCCTATTTGGATGTCAAAAGAGGCCTCGACAGCGTCACTGTGGACCTTGCTGACGAGTTCAAGCACCAAGAAGTATTCGTTGTTCGCCTCCAAAAGTACATCATCCTGCCGTGTGTTGTGGAGGTGTTGAACTTTTGGTGAACTTCAACGACAGAACGCATTATTAGATCTTTCAATCAAGTTAGAATTGCGTTAAGTTAAATTAAAATTTCATTTTCGAAACCTCCGAAACTTCCAGAAGGCACTGTTCCACCGACCGCACACCAGGCAGCCACACTTTCATTTGCACCACCCGACGCCCTTCTCTTTCAACCACAACTTGCTTGTGGGTTGGAGTCTTCAGGGAGTTGGGGTGGTTCTCTTGTATTTCTTCGATTAAAACTTTGCTTTTCTTGCCAGCATTCGAGTTGGCGCCCAAAACGAATTCTACGTCATCAGATAAAGCCTCGTCCAAGTTTGAAGCTTCTTTGTTTTTTGAAAGCTGAATGACGTCTTCATAGAGGTTTGTGCTCTCGTGAGGTGTTTTTTGAGCCGGCTTTTTCTTGTGCATTCCGTCCATTAAAGACTTCAATGCTTGTTCCTTCGTGCCAGCGCATCTGAAGCATTCGAAGACATTTTAATAATCCACAAAATAGCTTCTCAAGCGGCCCATTATTATCTCAATAAATCATCGAGACGAAATAAATTATTTTCTACGAAAGAGACTCAATGCCGTTAGAGACTTCAGACGAGTACTTGTTGAGGACAGCGTAGTTCCTGTCGACGTCAATGTGGTGGCTCTGCTCGATGGAGTCCAGAGCCAACTGAAAGAAGGCGTCCCTCTGGTGACTTTCAGAGCCGTATTTCTTGAGCACCTCAGGATGGAAAGCCACTGAGACCATACTTGCTTGCTGAGTTTGTGTTTTGTCTGCAAGTTGGAAGTGGGCACGTTTGAAAGGTGATGGAAGGTAGCTGTGCATTTTATTTTTATAATTTGAAATATTTCATTTAATAAAGTTTAGATTTGGATTTTAGCTTATTTGGCTGTCTCAAATTGATCCCGATTCTCACTAGAGTATTCGTCGATATCCATCATAACTCCATCACACAATGATATTGGCTCTGAGTCATTCTTTGAAAGTGGAATTTTGCTCCATCCGAAAATGTTTACAAATATCAAATTATTTAAACTATTCTGCAAGAAAAATATGAAATAGATTTTTAATTTCTATAACTTTTGTCAAACAAATTTCTGATTGAAGAATTTTCAAAAAAAAAAGGTTTAAAATCTAATTGCGTTTTTGAAAAGTTCGAAACTGCAAAAACTGAAACAATTAGTCAAAGTAGCAGACGTTGTAAGTGGAACGGATGGTGATGTCAAACTTTGGTCGTTCTGACTCACAGTTTTGTATGCCCTCCTTCAGTTGCTTGTCAATGAAGCTCTTGTACCCCTTCAATTTCAAAGATTTTCAAATTTATTGCAACTTTATGATTTGGCTTCAAATGACGCTTATCTAAAGAATTGAACTTGAAAGTTTAAAAAGATAGACCTCCCTTAGCAATATTGCACTCAATAAAAGTATATGTTTGCCTGGGGATTGGTGCTACTCATTTCCTCCAGCATATTCCAAAACTGTTGAATTTGTCTCATTTCCACTGCGTTTTCCACCATCTTTTCTATAATTTTATAACTGCAACTACTTTCAACTTTTAACTTGTATTAGCTTCGACTATATTATATTATAGAAATAGAACTCTTTCCCTAAAATTATTTATCATTCATGAAGCTTTCAAGTATAGTTTTTATGAATTATCTATTTCAAATAATACAGTTTCTATTTTTTATACAATTTATAGGATCAACTGCAAGCTTAGTAGCTAAACGAATTTTTGTACATATATTTATAGTTGTCATGGGGATAAAGAATATCTAGAAAGGTTTAAATACTAGTCACATGTTTCAAAAAACAACGAAATCAATTTTCTTTTTTGAAGTAGAAAATTTTAAATTAAGATTCATAAAAATTATTTTCAAATCAAAATAAAACTCAAAATCTACAAAATAAGTTCAATATAAAAATCAAAGTTTAACTTTGTCTTGGTTCTGGCTTTGAGACATGAAATTACATGCAAAGTTTAATGAAATAATATTTATTCAAATACAGAAATTAGTGGAAATATTTATAATTTGAATCGTCTTTCAGTTAGTTTTGTTAGTTTTGGGCATCATTGGCTATTCGTTGGGGTAATTACCAAAGACCACATCACAAACACAAACATTTTAGGGTAGTAAATATCTTTATCACGTGCTTGTGGCGCTGCTATTTTGCTTGCAAACACGTTTTTAAATCAACAACCACCCTCACTTCATCCGCTCTTCCATTCCATTCCCGCTCTCTATGGGACAGATAACACGACTGCAGTTATCGAAGCGTAATGAATGACTTGAAGCTTGCGCATGCAAGCCAGCTTTCTAATGCGTCTGATCTCACATCGATGCACCAACCACCACTTCACCAGTGCCGTACAAGCAGCCCCGATGAAGCGCATCATAAATTCAAAGGGTGATCAGAGTGTGTGTAGCATCCGGATTTGTGGGTAATGGTTCTATAAATTCAGTACATGGAATCTCTTCAATGAGCTTTGAATTGAAAAACGTTTCACTTCGAACCAAGGCATGCACGAACATTAACACAGTTATTGTTATTCAACGCTTAAGACAATCCCTCACTTGCAACAGTTGTTTTATGTGTTAAAGCGATCATCAATTACGAGTTGATTCTTCCAAATTATAATTCGTACATATATTTTTTCTTTTCCAAAAATATAACAATACCGTGTACAATCCAAGAATATTGGCAGAATAAAGTTCAACGATTGAACTTAGAGTTATAAAGGTTAATTGCGCCTGGTCATTATTTATATCTCTTGTTGCATTGACATTTAAGAATTCTGAGAAAAGCCGATCTGAAGTGGCTGTTGCACAGGGCGTATAACACAGGATTCACTGTGCTGTTCAAGTAACACAGCCAGTAACCTGTGGTGGTGATGTGGTGTGTAAGTGAGAGTGAATAGTTGTGAAGAATTTTAAAAATTTGAAATTTATTTTTTCAAAGACCAAAACCGACTAGTTTTGAGATGAAGATACAAAATATTTAAATTTCAAAAAGCCGATCTTTTGAAAAGGCTGAAAAAATCATTATACGAGATACATGCTATAATATATGAACAACTTAAAACTTATTCCGTATAAACGGCCCACCACAGAAGGGCCCCGTTTATCGGTGTTTTTGCTGTTTTGTTTTACCCTTTTTTAAAATTCATCTGTTAACCATATCATATGCTAAACCTGTATAAATACTTTTAAATGGGGGCTTTATGATAAACAAGCTGATTAGGCTAATTTCTTTGAAGAGAGCATACCGGAGAAATATATTAGGACTACAGACTATAAATACTGCCCCACTGCGCAAAGATTTACCTAACCTTCATGACATAACTCTAGAAAAACATTTCTTCATGATAATCGTGTTAGCTTACATTACTCAGAACCCAACCTTTCAGCAGTGCCTTATTTGTTGTGCATCTTTCGTTTATTGTCCCACTCAAAACATCTACACATTCGCCATTTACGGCGTGTTGTTGTGAACACGCATAGCAGAGGAAAACCTACCGAACGAGTTTGATGTTTTTTCACACTCGGCGAAACGCAATAATGGTGTACTCATTAATTACAGCACCAATACCAGTTCTTATCTTGCCTGCGTCTGTAAGTATTATCTCTATTCATTTTTTCAGTATTCGATTGCAGGTTTAATCCTTTAGTTCTAATTGTAAGCGCCATCGAAACACGCAACGGACTCAAAGCATGCAATTACAAATTCGAAGAGAGAAGAATTTTCGAAAGATCACGGCGTCAGAGAATGCCACTTGAGCGGCGTGCCTCAGTACAACTTGAGGATCCAGCAAGCCTTCCAACTCATTACGCGTCAGCTTTATCCCTTGCATATCTAGTACAACATAAATCCGTGAACGATATTTTTAAATAAATTTTTCCTTCTATACACACTAAAGCCTTGTTTTTTATTCCACGTTTTGAACCATTTTTATTCTTTGTTTTATATATTTCTTTACACTTTTTATTTCTTCATCTTATTTTGTTATTATATTTTTATTCTTCATCTTATATTTTTTCATTTTCATGCAGCGTTACTAATTTTTATTTTTCTAATTTTTCATATTTCTTTATCTCCCATCATCCAGTCCCAAACACTGTGGCCATCAATTTTAATTTGCTGACTCATGAATGCACAAAGTAAAAGGGCTAAGACCCGGGGATGCGCCAAGCACTCACCGAAGCTGTAGAGGGTGGGAGGGATGGCGCACTTGTAGAAGGTTTGAATGACGGTGAAAACGTTGTATGGAGTCCACGTGATGATGAAAGCCAGCAGAATGGCACTGAGCGTCTTGGCGGCCTTCTGGTCTTGCTTCTTCTCGTTCCTCTTCTTTTTTTGCGCTGTCTGCAGTGACCGACTCTTGTCGTTGAGGTTTTGAGAGGAGCTGGCTACACTGCTTGGAGACTTGGGAACAAGCTTGTTGAAAACCTTGTTGTTGCTGTGTTCCAGTCGTTTGTTGCTTGAGCTGAGTCGTTTGGAGTCGAATCCGTTGTTCCTACAATCAAACTTGTTGTTGTTGTTGATTTCGAGTGAGTTGGAATCTTGCTTGGTGAGCGAAGAAGATCGAGAATTATCATTTTTGCTGGAAGACCTACTGAAGTGGCGCAGAAGGGAACTGGGTTTTTTGCGGACGTCTCCCTGGGACGAGGTGGAGCCCTTGAGAGGAACAGTGGAGTCTGCCTTGTCCTGCTCGATAATCATCCATGCGGCTTCAATTTTTTACATATTAAACTGTTCTTAGTTTATATTCACTTTCAGATAAAAACATAGTAGCATAAATTTAAGGTCAACAACTCACTTCTGAGTCTTCGACAGAGGCCTGTTTGGAGTTGGATCCATGCAATCCTTTGAAGCCTTTTTTCCTCTTCTCCGTCAGCATGTAGATTTTAAAGTAGAGCACGCACATGATGAAGACAGGCAGAAAGAAAGCTCCGATGGCGGTGACCAAGATCAGTACCACTCCACCCACGCTGGACGTGTCCATGAAGGCAATGTAGCACTGGTCCACCCGCTTGTCTTCCACGATTCTGGGCCACAACATTATCCACGGCGTCCACAGCAGGATGGAAACGATCCAAGCAAGCGCAATCATGATGCCTGCTTTGGTAGGAGTCCTGTGCACTCGGTACGTCAGTGGTCTGGTGACGGAGAAGTAACGGTCGAAGCTGATGACGAGCAGATTGGCTACGGAGGCGTTGCTCATGGTGTAGTCGATCGAGAGCCACACGTCGCACAAAAACATCGGCAGAGGCCAAAGTTCATCGAGGAAGACGTACATGGAGTAGAGAGGCAATGAGATCAAGCCTATGGTGATGTCAGCAACTGCGAGGCTCAAGAGAAAGCTGTTGGAAATGGTGCGGATCTGAGGTTCGATCTTGAATGAGATCATCACCATGAGGTTGCCGACAATGGTGAGGACGATGATGATGGCCACCAGGATGGACAGGAAAGTGGTGGTCATGACGTTGTTGCGCATGGAAATGCTTGTGAAGCCGCACTCGATGTCGCTGAGGTTTGAGTGAGTGAGGTTGTCGATGGTGATGTTGTGAAAGTTGTTGATGCCTCCCAGGAATGACATAATGGTGTGGTTGGTGTCGATGGAAAGAATGTCTTTGAGGCTGCCGAGGAAGGGCATGTTTGAAGTGGTGCTTGTTGCTGTTGCTTGAATGTTTCTTCTTATTGGCCACGAGGTTTTCTGATGATGAACAGTCGTCGATTCGTTGAGAACATTAAACTTTGCAACCTATCTCTCTGATCTTCTCACTGTTATCTGTGGCAATTTAAAGCCTCGTGAGTGACGGGCAGCTGAAAGTGATGGAGGCTGCATTAATTGGGGTCATGCCGGAGTGGTTGCTATTACTTTTATATGCGATTTTGTCATTCCGTTGTGTTCTAAATCGTTTTTATCAATTTTAGCCAACCCTTCTTTATATACTATTCATTCCATACGAGAGGTCTGTGTGATGGTCCAAAATTATTGATTACAAATTGTAAGGCCTCGTTCGTGCCTTTTTGTTCATTTCAACGTTCAAACAATGTCTGCCTCTCAATTGCAGCGCTGTTTTTTAAACAACCTTCGAACCGACAATATTATCAAAAAAGGTCTCTGTATTGTTTTTAAATAGAATTTTGACAAAGGCTGGAAATGTAAAAATTCAAAGAAAAGCACATCATAAGAGACTGTGGTGTTGAAATGTATGTTTAAGTACTGCGAACTATCACTGCAATCAATTATGTTTTTATTCGGAAATTTCAAACAACTTCTTATGTTATTCTACTTGAAGATGTTGTCTTCAAAATACACAATGCCGACTGAGTTTAAGTTGCTTCATATTCTGGTCTAGAATAATAATTAGCTCTGAAAATAAATACCTAGTAAATGTTGGTGTATGTGAATTTTTGAGTGCAATGAGTTCATGAGGTATGAAAATTCTACATTTTTGGCTGTTCATGTTGGTTTCAAAGGAAATAAGTTTATTTGGACTCATCCACGGAGCATATAATTATGACAATTAATCCGACCGTTTCGACTACCGGGTGGAACAACGAGGTGGAGTTATTATCTTATATCAGCAACTTGCTGCCCAATCCCTATAAAGCCGCCAGCTCATCCCAGCTTATTCCCTGTGTGCGGCTTTCGAGGACGCCTGGGACAAGATGCGTGGTGGTGGCGTGACGCGGTAGACACACCGAAGTATATTAGTCATTACGTAGTTTCTTACCGAATAGTTACACCACGAAGACTTGTTACGAGTGCATAAAAGCTTGTATGTGCTTGGTGGGATAGAAGGTGAGTGTGAACTCTTTCAATTAGTGGCCCGTTGTGACGATATAAAGGCTTCGAACTATTAATCCCCCTAGATGCCACATTCTGCACCGTCACGAACGCTGATTATGAGACGATATGAGAGCTTCTTTCACTAATTCGCAATCCATGCAAAGTAATGTATCATATTAGCTTGCATTCGTGTGAAGCTCAAGGTTTGAGTCCCAACAGATCAAACTTGAGTTGTAAAAAGTAGAAACTCACGTAAATACAGTTGGGCGAAGTTCTTATGTAGCCCCGCGGCGCGTAAAATCCTACCCCTGAGAGCGCCTTTGAGTGCCTGAGCAAGAGTCGCTTTACAAATGCATTGATCAGATCAATGAGACTTTTTTTCAAAGTCCGGCTGAATCGACTTTGAAAAACAATGTAATCTTATGTAATGTAGGATGTCGAAGTGATCAAGAATAACAAGAGATTAATAAATGGAGTTATGTTGATTTTCATTCTTGAAGGTTTCATAATAAAAGTGTTTATGGCTCGGTTATTTTTGTTTTGATGTCTGTTAACAGGGTTATTAAAGACGCCGTTGCAGTTTTTATTGAAATGAAGAGGCTTCAGTATCAATGCCTCAAATACATTTCCACAAACTTTGAATTAGTTCACTCAAATTGTCTCGTTCACTTGGGTTTTTGTTTTTTTGTTTTTTGTTTGTCTGGTTGTTTGTTTTTTGTTTGTTTTATTGTTTTTTGTATGTTTTTTTGTTTATTTGTTTTTATGTATGTTTGAGTTGTTTATATGTTGTATTCAAAGCATACTCATTGGCTTCTTGTACCTCTCCACACCAAAGTGTCCCAGCGCTTCTGCATTTGTTCGCACTTTTCTAACAATAATTATTGCCAATTTGCCTTTTCTTTCAACAGTTTTTTTTTAATTTAAAAATTGTTTTTCAAAAAAAATAAAGTTTTATTTTTTTTAAAACTTAAGTTGAAAAATATTTTTAAGTAAAAAAATAATTTTTAATGATAAAAAATCATTATGTTTAAAAAATAATTTTTAAATAATAAATTGTATTGTGACTTTATCTTTTTTGACATTGCATGTTTTTTAATAATAAAAAGACCATTCAATATTGCCAGTTGCCTCACAGTGCATTCTTTCACTGCATTCTATAGCTCGGTGTGATTTATATTGTTCGCCATGCAACAAATCAACAATTCCTAAAAGTCCTCTGAAACACAAGTGATACTCATTAATATTGCAACGCTTTCTTCTTCACTTAGGTTGCTTGTAGGGGTTTCTATTGAGTAGAATACAATGGCGAAAGAAAAGTTGTTATATCTTCGAGCCTTCTTTCAAATTGCCTATTTCATCTTGTAGAGTGTTGAAAAAGTTGTCTTAGTCGTTTTACATGCTACACATTATGATGAATTCATTGTTTTCAGCATACCTCACTTCTGTTGTGAAGCACGTACACAGTGCAAGCGCTTGTATGCAGGCTCTCCTTATGGCTTGAGGCTGCAAAAACACAAGTGATTGATAGGCGAGATTCTTGACTTGTTTCAGCTCGTGATGTTTTAATGCCTCCACACGAGCTGTTCTTCATTGATTTTTGTCGAAAGGTGGATACTTATTGATAAGTTAAATATGGTGTACGAAATAATATTTTTATCAATTTTTTATAATTATTCATTATAATTATTATACTTCTACTACTGTTTTGTTCCATGACTGGAAATTCCTTTTGATGATTTCAACTTTTCATCCAATTATTATTCAAGAGCTATTCGTGCAAGGTTATATGTTGAAAGCAGTCTGAAAGAGACTCACCACTACATGGCAGCTCCAACGTTGGCTGATATCCTCTATAACGCTTGCCTCATACTCTTCGGTAAAAGTCTATTATTTTGGAAAAAAAACAGTATGCACTATTTTCTAGCAACAGGGAGATATTTTTAGCAACAAAAGTTATTTTAAGAGACAAAAGTAGCTATTCTTGGTAACATGATTCTATTTTTAGTAATAGTTTCTGTAATCAGCCGACCAATGGCCATTGATGAAAAGGACTTGAGGCGATCATGCCATCTTTTAACTCCTTCCTTCCAAGCTTCATATATGCGCCCGTTGAATGAGCGGATAAATAGCATCCACTCTTCGATACCTCAACATATACAGGAAAAATATAATGAAGGAACTCGACGGGGTTAATGCCACTATAATAATATTCGTTTTTGTATTGTATTGTATTGTATTGTATTGTATTGTATTGTATTGTAAGAAGATGGTGAGAAGAATAATGAAGATGAAAAAGATGAAAAAAATATTGAAAATAAGAAAAATGAAAAGGATGAGAAGATGAGGAGGATGAGAAGGATGAGAAGGATGAGGAGAATGAGGAGGATAAGGAGGATGAAAAAGATGAGGAAGATGAGGAAGATGAGAAGGATGAGGAGGATGAAGATGATGAGGAGGATGAGGAGGATGATGAGGATGAGGAGGACGAGGAAAATGAGGAGGATGAAAAGGGTACAAAAAACAAAAAGTTAAGAGAACGAGAAAGATGGAGATGAAAAAAGATGATGAAAAGGGAGAGAATAAAGAGAAGAAAAAGAATGATAAAAATGAAGAAAAAATACGAATTTAAAGAATAAAGTAAAAAAAGAAAAAAAAAGAATTAAGCGAAAAAGAAGGATAAAAGAGGTTACAAATTAAAAAAAAAAGGGAATTTAATTAATCCGAGGGGGAATATGATAACAAAGAGAGCCGTCTATGGGTGATGTATGCAGAAGGGAAGCTAATGGAAAAATCAACATTTGAAACAACATTAGGCCAACAAACCTGTCTTTTTAATAATATTTTTTAAATTAACCGAACATAGTTGTTTGCTTGAGAGAGTTTATATGAAGTGTTGTATGCGTTGTATACCCGTGTTTTTTCACACTTACGTGTACCAGTATACAGTGCATGTTTGGGTGTCTGCAAGTATGGTCACACGTTAGTTCACATAGCAATTACCAACCCCACGATCATTTGTTTTCCTGTCATCTTCTTTAGCTCTTTGTTTTTATTATATATATATTTTTTTAATTTTTCCATTTTGTTCATTTCCAATAATTTCATTTTAATTGTTGATTTTTCAACTCAACAGAAACACCGTTAAGGTTAGCAAACGTTTTTTTGGCCCAATCTGACCATTTATAGAGCATAGAGGCCATGTGTCCGAAGCATTGATGCTCCCAAGATAAACCGCTTTTGCCAGCTTCGATAACAGAGAAGGCCAGCGCACTAATTCGGGCATATAACTCTTGTCTGGTGCTCCAACCACTTGACCACACGAACCTAGACGTTACTTATCGGCTTGTGTTTCCACTTGTTTGATTGACTATTTTCTTTTATTTTTCAGCTACGAATCGATCGTTTTATAATTAATTTTTTTAACGCTACGGTATGTTTTAACGGTTCGTAGCAGAGCGCTCCTTAACAGTTTGTAATCAGCGCCATACCAATGCTTTGATAACATTATATTAGAGTTGGTCAATTGAAAGTTTCTTTGAACTCTTGTTTGTTAAGGTAGGATTTAATTGCATTGAATGAAATTAAATTTTGGTCTTAGAATATCTCATAAAATTTTTAAAGGGTTTTCATTGTTTTAAATAGCTGCTCAATCGATGCATACCTTTCTATTTGTTGAAGGGTTTATGAGGCAGTCAAAAGATCGTTTTTTTAAACGTGATTAAAACCTAGATTCGAAGCTTTCCGAAAAATAAATTTTTGCAATTGATTTTTAAATAAAAATATTGGTATGAAAGGTATTTCGGCTTTTAGTACAACAATATGCCAACATAAAGATGTCACAGAATTTAAATGCAAATTCTTCAAACAAGAGGATTCTACCATCATTTCTAAATATTCCTAAATGCTTCCTTGAGCACTAAAAGGCATCTTAAAAGATGATTTGTGATAATAAAAGCCAGCAGGATTAAAAAATTGACAGGTTGAGATTTCTGTACCTCATTTATAATTTCATTTATGATTTTTCAAACAATCAAAATTTCTCAAATAAGATTTTGGCTTTACTTATTTACTGCACTTCAATCAAATTCTATTAGCCAAATAATCCAACTTTTTATGCTTACCACTTTTCGTAGAAGACAAATTTTGATTTAATTTTTATTTTCATCTGTACTAATTCGTAACATCCAACTTCAATACAACCGGATCCATTGAATAGCTATCCTAACTTCAAAATGGCCTTTCATTTCGGATCACTTTTCGCTTATTTAACTTGTTCATTCAACAAACCCCAAACAAGAGAACTTTTCATTCCTGCGATGATTAACATTCGGGAAGAAATATAAACACACAAAGATTTTTATTACTATTAAAAGAATGCTAAATGTGCGCCTGTACCTCACACACAACACCCCATTTTAGAACTGCAACTTACTTGTTTAAGAATTTTTCACGAGCGTCTTCGACGTCTCATGCAAAGTTTCATTAAGAAATTAACTTTTCTTCCTAACGCAAAAAATTGGCCATGCACGAGAACTCAATCAGGACCAATTTATGACGCCCATTGCTTTTCCGCTTGGCCACTTGAGCGTGGCTACGATTTATCGGTCATCGAGGCATCATACACCTCACAAACACTTGAAACAACCATCTCTTGTTGCTATAATAGATTTCTAATTTTTTTATAGATAAAATCGATTCGGAATTTTTGTAAGATTAGTTACTTCTTTCCAAATTCTTGCCTCTTTCATTATGAACGGTGGCTACGTGATGTGTTCGGTTAAACAGCGTCCTTTTCTTGCACGAACAAGTAACAATTGAAAGTCCAACTTAAGTGTTTTGAATACACATAGTAGAAACCAAAAAAATAACAATACACAAACTCAATTGTAGAGTCTTACGAGCATACACAAGTCTCAAAAGGATAGTGAATGAGCAGAAGAAGCACAACAAACAAGGCAGATACATTCCAATACTTCAAATAACTAACCTTATCGACCGATGTGCTTGGAGCCAAATAACTTGCTAATCCACTAAACAAATTCGACCTTGTAGCTTCCTTCCTTCTCCACAGAATAAAAAATATTATACCCTATTTAGAAACTTTCTTAACAACCTTACACGTCCGACCTACCGATTCCTATTTAGTGAAGCACAATCGGTCTGTTCAGTCAGGAGCTTGTTGAGCCACAGAAGTTGGTCCTTTTATGCACGCATTATGGCGTCTTAATTTGCCACAGTTGTTTTCATTGCGCTTGTCACAAAAGAAATGTTGTGCTGCAGCCCTTGTAGCCATTGCAAGCTTCACAAACGCATAGTCGCTCGATCGTTCATAATGCTATCGGCCCTATAACACAATCTTATCTAGTCATTGTCATAAGCCGTTATAATGCCTTGCGTCTTAAAATCAGCTCTCAACTCTCAAAGCCGTTCATGCATTCCTCAAAGAGACTTCTTAGAAAGCTTCTTCGACCTTCCATGCACAACCTTTGTTATTCGACTTCGCCCTGCCGTTGATCTCACTGCATCATGCATACTCCTACTCAATCTTGACAATCTTGTCAAGCCTAAATGGATTTTTTGTTTATCAACCATGCAGTAGTGGGCTCCACTGATGGCAGGTTGAGTGTCTGGAATGTGTCACAGCGATGAAAGGGTGAGTTTGTGAAAGAATTTGAAAGGAAGTTTGTCAGTCAAAAAAAAAGTACTCACAGCTGCAATAGTTTTTGGCATCTTATCCATATTTAAGTTTTATTTCTTTACACCGAAATCATCATCAGTCACATTTCTGGTTTCAAATCGCCGTCATCTCCACATGCCCATCAACATAATCAACAGAAGGACCAACCTCTATAACAATACCAACACAAAAATCCTTAAAAATACCCACGAAATACTTTCATAACATAATAAAAAACAACAAAAAGACAACATCAATCATCGCACGACGTTTCAAACACTTTTATCGCTTTGATTAAATTACTTTGGGAGGTAAATGATTCCTGCACTTACAGGCGCCTCATTACATTTCTCTTGTTTACTGTGTCTTTATTATAATTGTCGTTTTATGGGATTTAGTTTAATTCATCTCTATTGCTTTTCGTCTTCTAAAGCAATCAAACTACACATGTCTCAAGCGCAAACGACCCTGCCATTAACATACATGCATAGAAGCGTCACTTGGTGATTTCAGTGAAATGCAAAACAACATTTTTTCGAAATCCTTGAATTTTTTAAAAATCGCTTAATCATCATCACCAGCATCATCATCCTGATCATCCTCCTTCTCCACATCCTCCTCGACCTCCTCGTCTTCGTCATCCTCCTCTTCTTCGATGCCTGGTGGAAACTCCTCCTCCACCGTGGGATCGTTGACTTCGATGAGGTCGTTGGAAGGAGGGTACTCAGAAGCGAGTGTGGAAGGCATGGCGGGTGAAAAGGCCGTCACCATGTGCTTGAGACCGAAGCCAATGTAGATGTTTTCGAACTTTCTGGTAGTGGTTGTTGAGTGGCATCAACATCGACCAACAATATACAATACAACAACGGGTATTGTATTTTTGTAGCATTAACCTAACACAAACATCGTCACTTGTTGATTGTATGATTCCATGGGTGTTGCTACCACCATAACCTCAACCATTTAACACCTAAACCATTCAAAACCTTAAACATTCAACACCTCAACTCCTCAGCATCGTCCCTTCAAACACAAACAACTGACGTACTCGCCGTTGAAGAATGCATGAGCTCCAGGCCACAGGTTTGAGTGCACTGCCACCACTCCCTGGTCAGGGAACAGACGGGATGACAACTCCACAGTCCATGGCACCATGTGGTCCACCATCGAGTCCTCAGACAAAGGCGTCAAGAGAGGTGGTCCTACTTCTGGTAGCATTCTCACGGCTGATTTTTTTTCTATTATTGTTGCTTCTTCTTCTTCTTCCTCTTCTTCTTCTTCTTCATCTTCATCGCCATTCGGATTCCACCACGTCAACCTGCCCTGGTAAAAAGTTACTTTTGTTGCAGTACTTAATAGAGTTTCCACACACATCCCTCTAAACCACCCAGTCTATAAACTTACGACCATTGCCAGTCACTTTCTCTCCACAAGCAATCACCTGGGGAAGTATGTAGGGCACCTGATGCACCCATCCATCCAGACTCTTCTCCGCCTGCTCCCGCATCGTTGGTGCTTCGAAGTCAGGGTCCATTTCGAGGTTCTCAGGACTCTGTTCCTCTTCCTCCTCTTCCTCGTTCATGGCGTAGTAGTCTTGCGGAGCCACGTGAGTGGCTGCGGAGATTCTGGCGATTTGTGCTCTTAAGTAGTTGTTTTCGAGGCCAGGGAAGGGAGGGAACGAGATGATCTGGTGCAGGTTGTTTTTGCAAGTTGATCGAGTCGAAGCAGAGGCTGAATAACGTACATCAACTTGCACCATACCAACTCACAGGAGCGTCCAGACGACCGCTAAAGTACTTGCAAACACGCCTTGCTACCTGAGGTCAAAGGTGTCAGAACTTTCAAATAGCATGAATTGAACTCATAATTTGGATGAAAGAAAGTACACATGAAGTTTGACTAAATCCACGAATTATGACACGACTGGATGATGATGTTATAATCAAGTCACCACCATTACCTGGATCTGCTTGGGAGTGACAGGGGGAAGTCGAGACCACAGTTTACCAGGGTCGTTGCAGACGAAGTAGATCTTGCGGTTGATCCCCTCTCCTGCTTCCTCGTTTGGAGGGTCTGGAGGCGGCTTGTAGGTATTCTTGGGTAAGGGCATCACAGGAATCACTTGGATGGTGGTGGTGTTTGTTGGTGAGTAAAAGGTGCTTAGAAGTGGTGGTTGTTGTTCTTGATTGGAAGAGGTTGGAGGCAATAGTAGTAGTAATTGTTGAGTGGCAACTAGTGAAAATGGTTGGGGTGGTTGATGCGATTTGTTAGTGGGTTTCGGCTGAGCGCTGTTGGTTGGCTGTAAGTGACTTGGAATACAATTGACTAGTATCAATTTAGATTTTTGAGAGGCATAGTTGTGAATGGGTGCTTGCACTGGTGGTCGTTCTCTTTATAGGTGCTTTTAATGGTTAAAAAGAAGTAATGAGAACGAGGAAGTGAACAAGTAGTCAGCGTTCGAGACTCCAGTGGAACTCTATGATGGTTGCCACCACTAGAAACAATTTTTAGGTGAAGAGTTAAATAGGTGGTATGACGTGTGTTATAGAAAACAGAACTGTGTGAATATGGAAAAATTGGTGCTAAAGGGTGAACGCTTCAAGGGTTGCAATCATTGTATGATGCTGCTGAAGCGATGGGATGTAGTTGTGTTGATGCCTTGGTGTGTGGCTGAGTCTTTAATCAGGCTTTTTATCACTTTCACTTGGTTATAGCACACTTATTCACCCGCCATTAAAGGCATATTTCCATTTCATCCCTTCTCTTTCCAAAAAATCCATAAAACTCGACACAAATGCATATTTCGAAGCAATCACGCTATCGCTTCACCTCCCACAACCCCATTCACCTTCTTCCTCCTCTTCATCATTCTCATCCTCAGGCTCTTCCTGAAAAGTTAAAACGTGTGATCAAGGAGTCATTTTCAATACTTGCCTCTAAAGCTTAGCTTTTAGTACAAAAATAATTAACTTTTGTCACACGTTTAGAAATTTATTTGCTTTCAACCCTTTCTTTTTTCAATGCTTCGCCACTTGTAACGTCTTCAAACGCACAACACGAACTCCCATCACGCCTCCAAGCCACCTACATTTTCAGCTTCTTCCTCTGCCTCCTCTTCCTCTTCTTCTTCGTCACCTTCCACGTAGTCCGACTCCACGACGATATAGTTTTGTTCGACTCCGTAAATCTTTCCCCAGAACCTTGCGTTTTCTAGACCTTTGTCCTGTGAGATTGAAATGAATGGCAATTCGTTCAAAGCTTTTTCGTGCAACTCCTAACCTCACATACTTGTGAATGAACTAAAATATTAGCGCTGTATTCTATTGTATTATAAAGCCTACTTAATACATCACTCGTTGTAGCCATTCACTTTGGCAAGTTTCCTCAAAGCTAGGAAGATCTTGTGGGTTTCTTCCTTTCCAAGGCCCACTCCAGCCTGTTCGAAATAATACGAGGTCTCCATCAGGTCTGCCACTAAAGGCTCTCCATCCTCGTTTTCGAAGTCACCTTCCTCCACGTCCTCGAGGTCCTGTAGATGGTGTAGTTGGAGGTGATGGTAGTGGTGGTGTAACGGTTATGTTGTAAGTGGTGATGGTGGTGCTGGTAGGTTTAAGCTGATAGTAGTAGTGATGGTGGCAGTGTTTTGTGCAGACATGGAAGCAACGATGTTCTTCCAATTTTCAATAACTTGGCTTCTTATAATATCGTTGCGTGTTGCCAGTTGAGGCGATTATGTGAGTATTAAGGTTTTTATTCGTAGCTTTTGAAGTTATTAGTGAATACTGGGTTAGTTGATTATAGCGTTCATTTACCGTTTAATCTAGTTGAAAGTTGAAAAAAAAAGTTGCCATTAACTGATACTCATTAGACATCTTAATTTTTTGGCGTTTCACGAGTAGTTATTACAATGATAAAGCCTTTTGAATGCTTTTAAAGCTTCAAAAGCACTCAAAACTATTGGAAATCGAATAAAAAGCTATTAATAAGCGTTATTTTCGAAAATTCAAGATGGTTTTTTAGTATTATTTGTTTATTAATTATTTTAAATATTAACTTTTATTTTTATTTTTATTTATTGAATTTTTATCTTTTGTCGAGCAGTCTCAAGGTTGTGGCATGTGGGTTTGAAATATGTTATGGTATGATATATATTTCAGTTGAGTTTATGACTCTTTTATTTAAAATCCAATTTTAATTATAAAAAATGAATATTGAATGGGTTTCATAAGTTTAAATTATGGTTTTAAACATAAATGTCAGTAAAATTGAAAAAATACGTGTAGTTAAAAACACTATTTTTCATATGTGGGTGTATTCCACATTTAATTTACTTTTGAAAATTAAAAAAAAGATTTTCTTACCGTGAAAATTTTTTTCTGTATCTTTGCCAAAGCCATGTGAATTGCAGTCGGAGAAATGTTATGGAAACTTGAACCCCTAGTTTCAGCACTTTTAGTTTCAAGACTCAAAAGCTCGAATATGTCAACCACGTTTTTTGGTCTCATAGTGAATATTTCAGTCAATAGCTTACTCAGATGCTGATATCTGAAAGTAATAAAAAAGTTTTTATATTATTCATCAATTACATTAAACAGTTACATTATAAAAATAAACTTCACAAGTTATTCGTAGTCATTAATCTTCTAGCTTCTAGCAATTCAAAATCTTCTTCAATAAGTGATTCTCGTTTCACAATTGAACTATCTTTATTTTCCAATGTATCATCTAGCTCTTCTTCAATTTCCCCTTCTTCATCTTGACCACTATTTTCTTCTTCTTCCTCTTCTTCTTCTTCTTCATCTAACTCTTCATCAAGTTCTTTAAATTGATCACTTTTACTTCCAGCAAAAAAACGAGCAGGGAAAAATTCGTATTCAGACAGTCCCGTAGTCATTTTTAATAAATGTTTTACATTTGTTTCACTATTATATCTTTCTAGCCAAACTTTAATTAGGTTGCTATGGAAATATTTGAACGTTCAAAAAAATTTAAATTACACAAACAGTCTTTGAGGTTTTGAATAAAAAAATTGAGTGATTTGAAACTTCATGTTCAAACTACATTATAAAAATTAAAAATAAAATTTCTTGAGAAAATGAAATTTACGCTTGCTATTAGTAAACCCAAGTGTAAGGATTTCTTCGAATGGTCTTTTGAATGCCCACGTTACGAACTTTATTTTTTTAGTATTTATTTTGAGTTCGAAAGATGAATTTGTTTTATTTCAATTTAATATAGAAAAAAAATAAAGTAATGGTCAAGAGCGGCAACTTCAAATTTTATTGAAAATAGTTCTACTAAAGCGTTGTTAAATAAAAAAACTAGTGTTATTAACTATGAGATAGACAAATTCTAATCTTCATAACTATATGGAAACGATAAAAACTCAGGGAAAAAAAGATATTTTCAAAAATGAGTTATTTTGTCTCTCAATCAAAGGATTCTCCATCTCCTCTTAAAATTGTAGAAAAGTATCGAAGCTACTGGGATAAACCAAAAATAAGCAGAGGAAAAGCTTTGTGGATTCTTCAAAACGAGCCAGCTGGTGTAAGTTTTTTGTGAAAAAATATTGATACTCGATCTTTTATTCTAATTTTTGGGAAGGCTTCACCTTGAACGTAATTTCAGACATTTTTGGTTCGGAGGGCAAATGAAGATGGCCACCAAGGGACCTTTCTTTTCTTCTCTGAACGTCAGTATCACAAAGCACGCAGTGTGGAGATTCTGTACAACGAAAGTGAAGGCTTCTACCTCAAGGGGTGCTCACGCTTCTTCCATGACATGCTTT
This sequence comes from Branchellion lobata, assembly GCA_947562095.1. Classification (NCBI taxonomy): domain Eukaryota; kingdom Metazoa; phylum Annelida; class Clitellata; order Hirudinida; family Piscicolidae; genus Branchellion; species Branchellion lobata. The sequence goes on along the minus strand of OX387247.1, from coordinate 3,612,291 downwards.
CTCTTCTTGCACACCACTGCTTCCATATCAGGTAAGGATTCCCTTAATCTTGACCCTGCCATCTTTTTTTATGGAATGTTCTAGAATTTTTAATCATATGTACTAATTAGCTAAAGTCCAAAGAGTTTGTTTGCATGTGTTGAATTTTTTCAAATATTTGTACTATATTATCTATTCTATATACAAATGGTTTTCCAAAAAAAATTTCAGTATAAAATTTATACCAGTTCTAGTTATAGCTGACTACAATGTAATTTAATGTGTGTCAAACCTTATTCTTTGAGCTAGTCATCTTTCTCAAAAATTGATATTTCATATCATGTTACATAATCCATTACCCTCCTAACCTCAATGTTTCACACAAACTTACACACACACACGCACACACACACACACACACACACACACAAACACACACACAAAAACATACACACACACACACACACACAAACGGACATGCATAAGTTTTGTTTGAATTATAACTTTCAACTTTCGAAGATAATCTAATGCAGCACATTCATCATCAAGAGATCATGCCATTAAGGAACTTCATCATTTTTTTAAACTAAAAAATTTTGTTTACAATTTCAATAAATTTTTCAAGTTAGAAAAAATCATATGATCCTCCATCCCACTCAGATGTGACTGTTGTTTAATTGTCAAGTTGATATTGAGGGCTTTCCACAATGTCAACAACCTCAACGTTGATAGAAACAACAACGTTAACCTCGTCAAAAAAGTCAACAATGAACTTGTTACCATTGAAAATGACGATGTTACACCTACTGTTAATTACAACCTTGGCAACAAGAGCTTCACTGCCAATCAAATAGACTGCTGTAATGGCGTCACTACAAACACAACAAAATCAAAGACTCCTCTAGCAACTCAGCATTATAATCAAAATCAATGTGTTCCTTCCAACACCACCTCTGTCAAACCTGCTAGCAATCGCAGCTCAACTTTTCACCCTCCCACCACAAGTCACAGGAATGCAAGCTTTCCAATGGAGAGTTCCAGTGCAGAAGTGATTCTGAAGGACGTCAACAACAATCACTGTGCACTCTTCCAGACCAGCCAGAGCTTCAAGGGTTACGACATCAAGACTTGCAACAAAAACAACAGCAATGACAACAAAAGCACCTGCTTTGGTTTCAAAAACTACTTGGTCTCTGAGTCGTGTGATGATGCCAGTCAATATGACAGCCTGCTGCCCTACTGCAATGACAAGAGGCAGGCAAGGGGTGTTGACAACGACTATGACAACATTTTCAACTGCAACACCACGTCGTCATTTGAGGGCAATGTGGAAGCGGTCAGACTGTCAGGTGTGGGTGTCAATCAAAGTAGAGGAGATGCTGGCAAGCCCTTGATTTCGAGCACAGAAGCACTGAAGTCGGTGACTGTTCTCAATGTATCTCAGTTGCCTTCCAACAAGCCTCTGCCGCCTGAAGACTCCACCACCTCTTCGGTCTCGAGCACCTCTCTCAAGGAGGTCTCCAACAACAGCATCTCGGAGCCCAGTCCCATCTATGCACAGCCCTGCCAGGACAACGACGTGGAGCTTGAGAAGTACAAGGCGAAACTCATCAATATGCGCACCTCGTCTTTCTACCGCGGCAACAAGCCTGTGTACCTCACCATCAGCACTGACTACAACATTCCCTTTGACGTGTCTCCAACACACAAGTTCAAGCCACCTCTTTCCAACTCACGCTCCCTTCCACAACGATTCTTCTCCTTTGAAGGCTTTCCTGTCTCTCCATCCCCACTGTGCCTCGATGACCACCAAGACACAAAGGCTCAAGTACCTGTTCCTGCAACTTCTGCCTGCGGGGTTGCCAATGACGTCGCAAGGGATGAACGCCTAAGTGAAAGCACCACAACTACCTCTGTTGCCTTTAAACTTGACTCTGCTGCTCTCACCACTTGCAGTGATAATAAAAAAATGATTACTAATAAAAGCAAAAGCAATAAAACCAATAATAAGAACGATGAAAATATTTTATTTATTGAAAGTACATCTGCTCAAAGAAATATACTTGAATCTTCGACAAACAACGTTCAAAACACTTGTTACACCACCACCACCACTTCTAGTATTACTACTACTACTGCTAATACAATCACTACCAGTAATACTATTAATCTTAATAACAAAAATAGCAATACTACTGCTGAAAATTATAAAAACAGGAATAATATCACAAATATTAGTAATAATGATTTTAAAAATGATAATAAAACTGATGGTGGTATTATTAAGGATAATATAAGTTCTCCAAGCAACCAGGGTAAAGCTGCTTCTGTTAAGGCTGTGATAGGTTCTTCAAGGGGTGTGCATGTGGACACTAACAACAAAAAACCCAGCAACAACAACAACTACTCAAACAGCTTCTACAACAGGCACTCTGAAGACCCGTGGCATGCCTTTTATGTTTCTTCTAGAAAACAAGCCACCATTGAGGATGAGGCAAGTGGCCTTGCTGAGGAGCCTCTGTACAGCCAAGTCGACCGCACCAGACACAAGCACCACATTCCACCACCAAGCATTCCAAGTTCCACTGCAGCAGCAGCAGCTGTGGACGACACGTACAGCAGCATCAGCAGGCTGAAAGAGGACTGGCTCGAGCTGAGCACTCAAGAGCACCTCAGTGCCACCGCTGAGAGGAAGGAGCCTCTTTCGAGCAGTGAGGACATCGTCATTGGCAACCCCCACTTGAAGTTGCCTGTGGTAGTGAGCGATGCCTCCTTCATCAATGCAGGAGACTACACCATAGGCAGAATGAACGGCCGCGAGAGGAAAAGCGTCGCAGAGGTTGACACTCACACCAGTCCGCCTTGCATTCCTCCTCGTCTGCAACCGCCCCCCCTTCTGCCCAGGACAGCTCCCCACATGTACCCCCTCAAAAGCTCTTGCGACCGATCCACCCTGCCGTCCAGCAAGCCTCTCTTCTTCACTCCCATCCAGCACAGCAGCAACATTAACTACTACAACTACATCATAAAGACGCCACCAGACACACCAGGCTATAAGGACGCCAGTGGCTGGGATGTGTGGATGAATGAGCATGCACCTTCTGGTCTGAGGCACCTTGGCAAGAACAACTACGTCAGCTTCAAACTGCGCACCCCTTACAACCACTCCTATCACGCCCCTTTCAACTACGCCGAAAACAACAATAATAATAATAATAATAATAAAGATGTAAACAACAACATTAAGGATGTTGCCAATGAAGACAATCACTTCAAAGCTCATCTGGACGCTCTCTCGCACCACAAAAACAACAAAGACACTAACAACAACTTTCTGACGTCACAACATTCTTCAGACGCCGGCAAGCCAGGTGCGTCGTGTGGTGCTTCGTCACTTCTCATGCGCACCTTACTCATCAGCTTCCTATGACTCATTTTTCACTTGTGCAATAACATGTGTTTGCCTTGGTCTGCTTGAGTAATTGCTTCATTAATTAATCGATGGTTGGTTGACCACCCGCAGTGAGTTGTGCATTGATTGACAGTGGCTTCCATGAAGCTATCCAACTCTCCTCCTTCAACTACCAGACCCTCACCAAGTCATACCTTCCTCTTGTTTTCCTACCCACTTCAATCATCACAACCACACGTCTACACGCGCGCACATACACACACGCACACACACACACACACACACACACACACACACACCAACACACGCACGAAAACACATACAACAGGAGATTGTCAGAGAGTGAAAGTGTGGGCGGTAGGTTGGTGAGGGAATTCGTAAGAGCCACACTAAACTCTCCACAACAGGGAGCTTGTTTGATGGCTGTGCACGTGAGTGGTGTGGTGTTGTGTGGTGTGGTGTGGTGCGGTGTAGTGTGGTGTAGTTTGGTGTGATATGGTGTGGTGTGGTGTGATGTGGTGTGGTGTGGTGTGGTGTGGTGTGATGTGGTGTTGTGTTGTGTGATGTGGTGTTGTGTTGTGTGATGTGATGTGATGTGGTGTGGTGTGATGTGGTGTTGTGTTGTGTTGTGTGGTGTGATGTGGTGTTGTGTGGTGTGATGTGGTGTTGTGTGGTATGGTTCCGAGTAGAAAAAGCTCAATGTTTTTCGTGCATGAATTAGAATCTGGTTAGGCTTTCATTGGTGTTTCTGTGTCACATCTTACGTCATCACTTCAAAGAAAGGCCTCGCTTGCTTCTTTTATGAACTTGAAAGCACTAGCTTTTCTTTGAAGGACTTGCTACAACATTTAACTAAGAATCTATCGGTGAACTTTGTTGCTTGTGAGTGGTGCATGGAATTGCATGGTTCAATACTTGCTCCTCCTGCTCAACCTTAGATAAGGCAGTTCATGGATGGTGTGAGCAACTTGGTCAGAAATGAAGAGGCTTGGAATCAGGTGGGCGAGGAGGGATGATCTAAGTCGTGGGTCAGATGGATGGATGGTGGAGGTTGTGGGTCAGATGGAGTGATAGATTTTGGTTGAATGAGTGATTAAATAGTGGGTGGATAGCTGAGTGGTTGGATGAGTGGGCAGATAATTGAATGATGAATGGTCACATGTTGGAATGGTTGCCTGTGTGGCTGTCTGTGTGGTTGTCTGTGTGGTTGTCTGTGTGGTCGTCTGTGTGGCTGTTTTGGTGGCAGTCTGTGTGGTTGTCTGGGTGGCTGCTTGTGTGATTGCTGACGAGGGACATGCACCATAGCAGAGCGTAGAGCGGCGCAAGAGGGACTGCACCATCGAGGAAGTCCTCATCAACCTCATCGTACAACCTCTCCACCCTCAACTCTCGTCCCTCTACCTCCTCAAGAGGAAGCCAGAGTACAGCCTGTAAGGCACCTTCTGTACAGCTTCGTTCTCATGATTTGATTATTTTTTATCAAATTGTTTTTATGTGAACTTTTTTTTATTAATTTTTTCATTTCTCTTTCGTTTAATATTAAATACAAAACTTTTTCAAAATATTTTTTTATTTTTATAAAGTATTTTTCAATGATTTCTTGCTTCTTCAGACTGGCTAGCTTATCGTCCTCGAGAGATGCTGCTGACCTCCTTGGAATGAAAGAGGTCTCCAATAACAAAAAAATAATAACAATAATAATAATGATAATAATAATAATAATAATAATAATAATAATAATAATAATAATAATAATAATAATAATAATAATAATAATAATAATAATAATAATAATAATAATAATAGTAATAATGATAATAATAATAATAATAATAATAATAATAATAATAATAATAATAATAATAATAATAATAATAATAATAATAATATTAATAATAATAGAACAAAGAACTTACGCCTTATTTAAAAATATTATAGAACTGAGTTCTCCTTGTTATTTCAAGTTTAATCTTTCCACAAAGAACGATAAAGGGGTTTTATTGACATACTTACCGAGAAAGTAACATTCAACATCAGACACATCTCCCACCACACAGAGTGGCATGGAGTCGGTTCTTGAGGGGTGTATGGACAGGGGTGTGGTGCAGGGGTGGGTGGAGACTGGGCCCATGGTGAAGTTGATTGAGGTGGCCCAGTGCTGCGCCATGATTGAGTCCAAGGTTGGTATGATTGTTGTGGTGGTGGTTGTGATGGTGGTTGTGGTGGTGGTTGTGATGGTGGTTGTGGTGGTGGTTGTGATGGTGGCGTGATGGTGGTATGATGAGATGAAGCGTGGGTGTGGGTGGGATGTTAATGGTTGTTATGGTAGTGTAGGTGTGTATATGTAGTTATGGTGGTGTTCATAACACTCAAATATAAAACACTTCAACTACACTATTCAGCTTCTTAAGAGCAGTCTTCTTGATAAGGAAACAGTCTTCTTAGGTGGGTTCAACATTTCAAAAAATTACTCCTAACTTTCTCATGCACTCCACCAAGCTACCCTCCCTCCACCACACACCCTCTCACACAGGCGTGGTTGTTTGTTACAGTTCGTTGCTGTTGCGGTGTGGTGAAGGCACCATTGTAGAGTCTGAGATGCTGGGTACCTTGGTCAACCGGGTGTTGTGCAGCACCATTGAGTGTGTGTACGCCTTGCATGTCCTTTGTGCCTCCCTGCGAGTGGTCTTTGAGTGCCTGAGGGGCGGATTCGGTAACTTCGGCGGAGGTGCTTGCAGCAGAAGTAGTAGTCGTAGTAGCGGAAGTAGTAGCAGTGGCGGTGGCGATAGCTTCAAACTTGGTAGAAAGGAAAGCAGCTATAGCCTATTCGGTGTTTTGAGTGTCGGTGAGACGAGTGGACGAGGCGGCTGGTACAGCAGGAGGGACCGCACAGTGACTGGTGGCTTGAGTGGTTCAGTGGAGAAGCTGCGACAGTCAACTGGGTGTGTGCGGGTGTGCTACTGTGGTCTTGGTGATCCTGCAGCAACTCATGACCTCTACCTACCTATCAACCGCAAAACCACCGCCAAGGACCTCCGTGAGTTGCAGGCGTTGTCCATTTTTGAAGAATAGTTAAATCCCATCTGCTTCGGCATTGTAGCTTTTCAGCCTAACTCATGTAGAACATTATCTCAGGTCACCCGATTGAATTGACTCAAACACCACTCCACCACAATCATCACAACCACCACCACAATCATAAACACCATTTTACCACCATTACAACTACCACTCCACCATCATTACAACCACCACCACCCTCTCCAGGCTGCATGCTGCTGCATGCACTCAAACTGCCAAGCACCTCCTGCTACAACATCTATCACAGCCTTTCCCGTCAGTCCACTTCTGTTGATCAATCCACCACCGTCTCAGCCATTTAGAAACCTTTCTCAATATTACCACTTTATATTAATAATTTTATTTTTCTATTTATTGTATATTTGTTTTATTTTGTATTCTTGTTGATTTTTTATTCTTTCATTTACATTTATGCTTTATTATCATTATTTTTTTTTTTTTCATTCTCTTTATTTCTTCTTCAAACCTTCCAGCGGAGAAGTGTTTGGAGGACGGCAGCAACATCTCGAGCCTCCTGGGTCGTCCTAGTAAACTGGTGCACCGCATGAGCTTCCCTTCCTCGCCCTTCTCTCTCAAGACCTCCATCCTGGCCACCCTCAAGAGGAAGCTCAAGGCCTCTAAGTCCTTGAACGTTAAGAAGACCTCCGTCTCATGCATCTCTTCCCTTCCCCTCTCCTCCACCCAACGACGACAGCCCGACCACGACAAGAACTTCATGGTGTTCTCAAAGGCCTGAGTGACCATCGTTGCTCCTCTGTGCACCTCAACACCTCCATTCGATTGCAGCACTCACGCCCACTCTCATCATCAACGCAGTGCCTTCATTCCTCCTCACCAAGGCCTTCTTTCAATCCTTCTTTCATCCACCATTCGTTCATTTTTTCCACCATTCAATCCATTCGAGTCTTTCTTACATTTTTGACTTGTATTATCTTTTTGTATCGTTTAAAATTATCATACAAAGTTATATTATACATTTTATATTTTCAGCTACTCATAGTTGCCAGTTGCTGGAGTGACGACTAGCTTTAGTTGTAGCGCCTGGTCTACCAGAGGGTGCTTCACACCCGCATCCTCTGGCGCTCTATTGTGCCTGCCTTTATTTATGTTATTTTAAATGTTTTCATTTTATTTATCTTTAAAAAATAGTTAAGTTAAATTTGATTTTTGTGACGTTTAAGATGGCAGCGCCATTGATGGCCACGATGGACGATGGATGGATAATTTTTAAGTACTTGTGTCTTATCGTCTTTGGTGGTATTTATTGAGTGTTGTTCAAACCGTGATTCCTTCAACCTTTTAACTTTTTGTTCGTCAATTCCCGCGTACCCGTCTGTGCGTGTCTTCGTGCTCTGTGATGTTTGTTAGAGGGTATACACATGTGCATGTACATTTTCTAATGTACACTTTTGTGGGTATGTGTGATATTAAAAATATTTGTTTGTGATGACATGGCGTGATTGTATAATTTTGTATGAATTTTATATCTAAGTTTTTAGAATCTTTCGTGTGTACGTAAGTTGCCTATCATTGCACACCCGTATGCATCGAGAGAGCGCCAATGGAAGTCTTTAGAGATATTATTCTGTGGCCCCTGTTGCCCTGTTCCGCAACCTTCGATTATTCCCTTCTTGATAGATAAATAGGCCATTATCCTGCGTGCTTCCAATACATTTTCACTGGTTTTATATTCGAATAAAACGTTCATATGACGCTTGTGTTGTCATCATTTTTGATATGCACACGTCTTCTAGAGGGAACTTTGTAAAAATAATTTATTTTGCAAATAGTTGTTAAAGTGAGTGTGAATACAAAGTTTCGACGGGAAGAATTGCTAGATAGGAGAATAGAATGTAATTGGATGACTGCAAAAGGTGTGTAAAGTTTATCAAAATGACGAGTTTTCACAAAAAACATCTCCAATAAGCTAGAAAGGTACTGAAGTGTAATACTATATCGTGCTTGGTGTGCCTGGTAAATATATTTTGGCATCGCATCAAGGCGACAACGTTGTAAATGACTGCAGCTCTTGCACGCATGCGAGACAACACATGAAAGCTTGCTTGGTGTTGTGACGATGAGGAGGATGCCAGGGCGGTATGACAATGATAAAGATGATAACGATTACGAGGGTGATTATAACGATGACGATGATGATGAATAGTATTAGCGATGATAATAAGCAGCGTTAATTTTGACCTTGTATCAGAATGAACGATCTTTCGTAGGTTCAACAACGGGGGAAGACTAATGTAATTTACAATTATGGTAATTTTCATAAAAATAGTGTTGAAAGTAAGCTGTAAAAGTAGAAGTGCGCTCACGTGAGTCACACGAATGCGTGGTGACTTGAAAGAAATGACGCCACGGAGAATGACTGTGTAAAAGAGCTGATTGAAACGTTAAAGAACATTAACATTGTTTGTAGAATTAATGATGTCACTGCAAATATGAACTCACTCTGGAAAAATATAATTAAAAATATATGGAACCTCCTATGAACCGTCAACAATGCAGAAAATATTTTGAAGACTTTGCTTAAGTATGGATATAGAATGTGAGTATTAGAGATGAAATGTGGACTAGAGTGCGAAGAGTGTTGAGAAAAGAGAAGATGACAGAGTAAGCAAGGTGTGGATGAAGGGATGTGAGGATATGTGCAAATGGAGTTGGAAAGATGTATGTGTGTAAAAGGGGAAGGTGGGAAGGTGTATGAGGGACGTAGTGGTGGAAGAGTGTGTGAGGAGTGTGGGATCTAATGGCATGGCGATAGAAGGACGTGAAAGGCTCATTCGGGCGGTTTGAGGTTGAGGAACTTGATCAGCGGCTTGGAAACCTTGAGTCTGTTCGAGGGGAACAACAAGAATGACATCACCAAAAATCCTTCAATACATCGAACGAGTTTTATTCACAAAATTATTTCCTAATCCTATTCATGATTATTATAATTATAATACATAAGGCACCAATTAAAAAATTATTGATAGGGCAAGGTGCAAATAAATAAATAAAAATAAGAAAAGAATTGACGAACAAAGACAAGTAGTGCTGGAACACTTACTTGGAGATGGAGACACCAGAGGGCAGAGTGGAGGGGGGCGATGGGGTGGGAGGTAGCACTCGGTGCTTCTTATGGGAAGCAGGAGAAGTGACGTTGTGCGAGGGAGGGGAGACTGCAGTGGGAGGGAAGGACCTGGTCTTGCTGAGTGCTGTGGCGGCCATGAGTGGAGACTGGTTGTGCTTGGTGGGGCTGCTGGCATGGTGGTTGATCGATGGCTGTGAAGAATTCTTGTTGAACTTGAGCGTCTCGTTGCACCGGGTGGGCAGTTGGGACAGCAGAATCGTGTCTTCCGAGTGCGATGTGGGCGAGGTGTGAACGTTGTGAGGGGTGGTGTAGAGTGGCCGATGCTTTTGAGACGTTTGATTAGAAAAAGCCTCAGCCGAAGAGTGGTTGGAAGGCTCGAAGACTTTTGTGTTTTTGACGGAATTGTTTGCGAAGGCATTCTTGGTCAAGGTGTGAGAGGCCTCCAAGTCGAGCACCTCGGTGGAAGGAGTAGAGTGGGTGTTGTTCTGGAGATCTCCATACAGGAACTGGTACCTGAGGCTCTCCTGGGTGGGTGAAATGAATACGTTGTTGCCTGCGGTCCGCGTGAAGGATTTTTCGTTGGTCGGTGTGTTGCTTGGTGAGAGATATGCCCTGTTGTCCGTGGGCTCTGCATGGCGACCGTTGTAACAGAGGGGCTTGCTGTCGAAACTGGGTGAGTTATGGAGGTGGCAAGAGGAGTCGATAGAGGGCGAAGAGGGACTGCGCACCACGTTGTGATCGTCAAAGCGGTTGTCGTTGTATTCGGTGCTGGTGGCATTGTGGTTCGAGTTGGTGAGGTGCATATTGATGTTGTTGTTGCTTTTGTTGAAAGAGTTGGCGTAAAATGAGTTTTTGTTGACTTTGTTGCTGCTCCCATTGGGACATTTAGTCTTCCTCCTGTTGTCGTTCTCCAACTTGTCCATCGTCTCCTTGTAGATGAGTCTCTTCTCAGCGGTTGACAGCTTTTGAGATGCAGTGAGGCTGTTAAGGGGGTCGAAGTTGTTATTGCTGGCAGGTGCTTTGCGATTGCCTTTGGACTTGGTGGTCTTGCTGGGAGAGGTTTCATTGCTGCAGAAGTGGCCTTGTTCGAGCCACAACACATTGGCGTTCCTGCCCTGGGGTGCCTTGTCGTCGTGCTTGTCTGGAGCCGTTGCCTTCACAAGCCTCGAACTGGTTGCGTCCTCTTTGTACATCAAATCGGTCTTGTTGGAAAAGGCGTAGGAGAGTTGGTTGATAGTGAAATTCTCATTGAGAGGCGTTTTCATGTCTTCGGAGCTGGTGTCAACGTGGGTGTCGTTGCTCTGGTGCTTCTTCTTTTTCTTGGTGCTCTTGGAAATGTTGTCCAAGATGGAGATGATGGGTCGATGACTGGTGCCGTTGGAGTCAAAGGACCTGTTGGCTTTTTCCACCTTGGAAGTTTCCTTGGGGGTGAGGCCGACGGCTCCATCACTGTGCTTTTTGCGACCAAACTCCTTGGCGTGGATGCGGTGCAGTAGGGTGTTCTTGTCGTGCATGTGCTTCAGCAGCATCAAGTTCGACTTGTGCGACGTGGCGGCAGCGGCGACGGAGGTCTTGGTGTGCCCTGAAAGGGAGTCGTCAGTCTTGTTCTCGATAAAGGAAGAGGTGTAATTGAGTTGGTCAGAGAAAAAGTTGTTGTTGTTGATGTGCTTGTTGCTCTTCTTGTTCTTGCGAATGACCGGATCATCGGCGTCTGTTTCGTCGTCTTCGGCGAACGACACGAACTGACTTAGCATGGTGAAGGGCGCCTGTCGCATGGCGTGCGTGGATTGGATGTCTGTCTGCAGGATGTTGCTGGTCTTCTCCTCGAGGCCTTCTGGTCCGTATGTGTTGCGTTTGAACTTCTGCATGCTGGCCTTGGGCGTTTCGAACTCATCTTCGTCCGCCGAGTGCTTCCTGAACTTGTCGATCAGGGTCCTTCGAATCACTCGGCCCTTCGACTCCCGCTTCTTCTCATACAACTTGGTCTCCACAGGCTTCACCAAGCCTTTCAATTTCTTTTGCTCTGACTCTTCAGCCCTCAACCTTTCGTGGTTTCAATGGGAATCATTTGTTATCATCAAAGGTACATACGAAGCCTCCAAGCGTCACCAGGCAATAGAAGTACTATAAAAATATTCGTATTTGTATTGTAGTATCGCAATCAACATCCTATATAACATGAGTTCCAATCTTTCAAAGGCGCCCTATTCATTGCTGAATAAATTGACTTCATAGAAGTTATAACACAAGACCAAGTGAAAGGTCAAATGGGAGATCGTGAGAGAAAAAGAAGAAAGAAGGCGGAGGAAGAGGATTAAAATGATGTGTGATGACTAAAAAGAAAAGACGGAAAAGATATATTGAAAATGAAAACGAAGGATAGAAAGAAGGCTTATTGAAAAAAAAGAAAAAAAAAGTCAACTTCCTCGAAGTCAGAAAAAAAACTCACGATGAAATTAAGCGAGATTCCATCATCTAAAAACAAAAAAAATATTTTGATTTATAAAAAAACGGTTGCGAGAAAAATGGACTCCACGCCGAAGACGAAAGTTGTTGTTCTCGAAGAACTAAAGATGTTGAGAGATGGACGACTTTCCAAAAGTTTGAGGAAGCTATTCATCAAGGAGTAGTGGTTGCATGATGATAAGGCAGTGATAGAGGGTCAAAGAAATCTTTACAAGCTTTGATTTCAAAGAGCTTTGGGGTGGACACGTTGAATACAAAAGAAATAATACCAAGAAGAAACACCAGTAAGACAAGGGCTCCCAACCTGAAAAAACAGTCCATGATATTAATACCAAAAACGGACAACAAAAGTTAAAAACAAATTGCGGTTGAAACAACAATAAAATGCGTGAAAAAGCCCTTTGAAGAGTGAAGAGGATGGAAGGAGATTCGAACCTGGCCTCTTGAGGGGTAGGGTCGACGATCTTGAAGCCAGGGGTGGCATCAGACTGCTTGAAGGTGCCGTCGAGTTCCCAGTCAAAAGGGTCGTAGGTGTCGATGCCTCTGCTGCTCATGCACTGGTACATGAGACCTCGCAGGAAGGTGTAGTCCGGAGTGTCCATATACTTGAGGTCCGTCAGGTGGTTCAGAAAAGGCTGGAACTGGGGTTGATGATGAGTGCGATAGTGGTGGTGGTGGTGGTGGTGATGATGATGATGATGATGATGATGATGATGATGATGATGATGATGATGATGATGATGACGATGATGATGATGATGGTGGTGATGATGATGATGATGATGATGATGATGATGATGATGATGATGATGATGATGATGATGGTGACGATGATGATGGGGATGGTTTCATACATGTTCTCACACACGTGGTAAGTGCGCACGCAATAAAAAAGCACTCAGCAGGCTGGAAATGTGAGTTTAAACGAAACGGCTTCAAAAGGACGAACGGGACTCAAACCTGGACGGGTAGGTGCTTGAGGAAGGAGCGGTAGTCGAACTTCTCCTTCATGTTGCCTACCTGCTCCTTGTCCTTCGTTTTCCTCCACGGCAGAGTGCCAATGAAAAACTCCACCACCATGTAGAACATCGACCACAAGTCGTCCATTCTGCCGATCTCCTGCGAGGCCATTGCAGATGCGAGCTATCATTAGCAAAGCTTCTCAATCCACAACTTAATCTGCTTTCCTTTCAGTGTGAATTAGACTACCTCTTCATCTACACACAATCTACCTCTCTTCTAGTGACCAAAGCACCTCATGAAGCGCTCTATTTGTATTTAAAAGCGAATCGACTTTCACTGCCTCATAGATAAGATGCAGAACCACAAACCCTGTTCTTGTGGGCGTTGACGGAGGCATAGCGCACCGTGCCCCTAAAGCCCACCAAGGTACGTGGAGGCCTCACTTCACCGTTGTTGTCCATCCACTGCCTCGCCAGGCCAAAGTCGAAGATGTAAATGACCCTCGAGGTGTTGGGAGTTCTGCCTATGGCGAAGTTCGACTGGCAGGTGTTGTGGGTAGGAGCATACTAATCTAATCTAATCCAATAATCTAATCAAAACATTTTTATAGCGCTGATCAAACACTGTTAAAAAGCAAAACAAAACAAAAGAAGTTCATACAGAACAATACGAAGGTAACTTAATCATAGTGGCGATGGAACCAGATTTAACAGCCATAATTTTGACGTGTGCAATACGCAACGTCATAAGGATCAAGTGGTATTTGTTTGCGTAGAGTACACCATGCGCTTGCTCACCGGCTTGATGTCCCTATGCAGGAAGCCAGACAGGTGCACATTCTCAATGGCTGTCAAGATTTGTATCACGAGTCTGCAAGGTCCAATGGCGGAATTTCACATGGATTTATCAGAAAGAAACAAAAATTATATAAACTTATTTCCTTAATCTTCACTCCTTCATTAAACCTCAGTCAGCCCATCCATTGGTGTCTACAGTACCTGACGTTGGTGGAGACGGAAAAAACGCCTTTGGCCTGAGCCCTCCTCAGCTCCGCCAGGTTCTTGCCCAGCAGCGACATGACGATGTAGCTGAACCTCTCGTTGCGACCACACGCGTAAAACCTACACATGTGGTCCTTCCCTTCAAGGTGTAAAAGAGGATTTCTAATTTTTGGGTAATTTGATATATATGATACATACTACAAAAACAAGTACTTAATACTGGATGAGTAAATACTATTAAATGAGTACATATTATTGAATAAGTACATACTATAAGATGATTACACTCTATCAGAAGTTAATCTATTATAAGTGGGTTAGAATGACGCCATGCTACTGTGGTTCCTCAAGGAAGCAAACTTCTGCAGCAAAGAGTGTGGAGTAAGTCTTAGCAGCAGCTCCACAACTGAATCTATTGAAGTGAGGCCACATATGACAACACTGCCTAACCAGACCAGAGTCCAAAAGTTGCCGAACAAAGCTTCACACAGAAAGGCATGTTCAGACATTGGTGATGTCTGCAGCGGTCCACTTTGTCAATGTTTCTACCTTCTTTGAACCTATGATACCCTCAAGGAGACTGTGAAAGCTAACAAGCTACCTCCAAAACTCCTTATTCATTAAAATTCCAAAGCAGCAAGGTAGTAGAAAATGCTTCATAATAGTCTGACAAGGATGCATTTCATCACTTTTCCTTCGACCAAAAAAATGCTTCCGTTGAAGTCCCAGCCTTTAGCTTCAGCCTGGAAAACTCAGCCATGGAGTAATTGCTCTGGGACTCAGACAAAATTTAAAAAAAAACCCAGCTTACAACAAGGAATGCTGGTCTATAAGCAAGAGTGGGTCTGCATCTTTATATAGTGCACTCCTGCAATTGAAACTGGCTGGAAGCCATCTAGTTTCTTGCATAACATCCCAATAATAGTTCATCTTCATCAAAATTGCTGTTTTGTCACTAAATAGATCAGATTTATTCCACTCAAGACGAATGCTGTCATATGAAAATTCACAAATGGAATGCTCTTATGAACAAGGAAATGTTACAGCTTACCTTGAAGCCTTTTGAGCACAGCAAGTTCCATTTTTAAAATCTGTTTTTGTTGAAGCACTGACTCAAGTTTCAAAGCCACCAACTCTTTGTACTGTAAATCCTGAGCCTCATATATTTCTCCAAAACCTCCTCCACCAATCTTCCTTGTCTGAAATAGGAATAAGTATGTATTCTGAACTAATTATTAAATGACTTTTTATTTCTACGAAGTAGTTTGAATGCTTTAGACATTATTTGAGCTCAAGTAGAAATTAATAATTCATAAACTAAGAGTATATGTATATATATACATATATGAGCTCACCACTTTCCATCGATCTCTAATTACAAATCCTGCATGGACAAGATCTTCTGTAGAAGTAGTAGTGGCGGAAGCCATCACTAGATTAATTTCCCAACTATTTTAATTTTTTCCGTTTTTATTGAATTCAATAAACATTTATGAACGAGTTGAATAAATAACTGATAAAACGTGTAGACTATTTTCATAAATTAATCGTTGTTTTAGCTTAATAAATTTATCGTCGGATATTTGTTTATCTATTTTGGAAACATAAATATTTTTTTCTTTCTTAACATCTTAAAAACGAAGAACAAATAATGTTGATTAAAATATTATTAAAAGATGATTTACTTAAAAAAAAGTTAACTGCTAAATTTAAATTAATACTTGATAAACTCTATAGTAAACAGATGAGATCTAATGGCCAGTTAAAGCAGCCATTTAAACTTTTTTGAACTAGGTTGAAAAACCTTTAGTTGAACTATTGATATTTTCTATTTAACTTTATTTTATAAAATTACAGAACTTTTCAAAATATGGGTCAAAATGGGATATTTTTCAAAAACTCGTTCACTTTTAAATTATTAAACTTTTAAAATATTGAATTTTCTGAAAATGCTGTGAAAATGTCTGAAATGGTTTTACGAATGAAAAATATCAAAGGAGATAATGATAAGATGAATGATCTAGTTGTATCCAAGTCTTCCTCTCTTATTTCTTCCAATATCATCTTTTTCAATGGTGATATTCAGGTTATTAAGTTTATTCAGTACATTAGTACATAAATTTGCATTAAATATTTTTATTCAATTTTGTTCTTTTTTGTTCAGTTTCATACGATTCTGTACTGAGTTCAAATCGAACATGGTGTATAATATTAGATTCTATGGGTTATTAATTGATTTTTAGATTACATTTATTAAAGGAATTTATTAATTTCTTTACATCATTACTTGTTTCTTGGATGTTCACTCCAAGTTTCTCTATAGTTATAAGTCACAGTATTTGAAACATTAATTATTCAAAAGTATTTTTCATTTTAACCTGTTCACTCAAACCACCATAAAATGAAACTTTGATCTCTAGCATTTCGAATACTAAGTCTACATCAGAATTTCATTTGAATCATGGCTTTTACCATACCAAAATTAATTTTTTAGTTTGTGCATCTTTCAAGCTATATGTAAGTGTTTTTAAACCTTTCGTTGGCTCACAACATTAAAAGTCACTGCATCTTATACACAAGATTCAAAAAAGTATAAATCATTGCATGCTATTATGCTTAACAATTGCAACTAACTAACATTGAAATATTATTTTCAATTCATAGAAAGAATTATAATTTTTTTCACTAGGATTATGTGGAGAATATGGAAGCTGAGTATTCTGAGTGGGATTTAGAAAGTACCGCAAAGTTGATCAACAAAAAGTACAACAGTAGCTATGTCTGGGTGGTCAAGCCAAACAAGATGATTCACAGCACCTACACTTCCTATAACAACTTTGTGCAGTCTGGCGCCTATGGAATTCCAATTCACAAAGCAGCTCAGAAGTCTTGGCAACATTTACAGGCTCTTCTACACAACGGCTTCTTGAGCCTACTCAATATGAGTACCGATGCTGACTTGGAACAAATGTGCGCAGCGCCCGTATGTCTCATTGGCTTCAGCAAAGGCTGTGTGGTGTTGAACCAATTGCTTTATGATCTGTCAGAGTTGGATGAAAATGACAAAGTTTTCGATTTTGTAAAAAAAGTAAATAAAATGATTTGGTTAGATGGCGGTCATTCTGGCTCGTCAAACACGTGGCTCACCAATGCTGCGCTTTTGCGTCGACCTGCAGCACTGGGCGTGCATTTCGAATGCCACGTAACTCCTTACCAGATCAATGACCAACAGAGGCCGTGGATTGGGAAAGAGTACTTGGTGTTTATTGAAAACCTTCGCTCTGCGAATGTTAGTTTAACAGAGAAAATACATTTTGAAAACAAAATGGCTTCATTAACAAATCATTTCAATATTTTGAAAGACTTTTGAAAGAATAAAATCACACTTTCTATTTTCCGCCACGTGTAAACCTAAGTGACGCTGAAGTTAGTACCAACAAATGCGGTTAAGGCTAAAATGGAAGCAGTTCAAGAAACACTTGTGGTTGCTAAGCTACTCTGAATTAAAAATTTGGCCAGCACTGATTACATGCTATCAAAGAACGAGTTGAAGATTGAAGCAGCAGTGTCGACGAAGTAGTGAATCCTGGCCACTTCCTTCAGTATTTCCTCTTTCGCTTTGGCCTTTTGTGTTTTCGGGTGGTTATACTCCTTGAGCATGGTATTGAGCTCGGCCAGGCAGACCTGTCCGTAGTTGGAGGGCGCGTGAAGGGCATTTCTGACGGTCTCCCTGCCCTCGAAGGTGTGTTCGTACATGAAGGCCTTCTGCAGCAGCATCATCCTGTCGTTCAACATGCGCACTTCAAGCTCATTGCTCACATCAACTTTGTGCATGTCTTTTATGAACATTTTACCTTTTTTTGAAAAATTCTCCAATTTTACATCAAGTTTGAGACGAGAGATTTCACTGGCCGATAAAAGATCTTTTGTTGTTTTGAGTTTTTCTTCTACCGTTGAAACACAATCTTCGACGTATTCTACGTACTCGTCCACGGAGTAAGGAATTACCGGTTCTGAGGCCAGTTTCACAGCCAGGTTTGCCATAACTTTTGTGATAACCTCGGAGTATTTGAATTCGGGGTCAATAAATTTTTTGAAAGCGTGAAAGTTTTCATAGGCGGAGTGGTAGAGTGGGTAAAATCCCAGGCCTAGTGACTCGTCATACGTGTAACGAACGTCCAGACTTGGAACACCAGCCAGGCCTATGAAGTGGACGTAGTCACTGCCGGTGTTGGCATCGTAGATTTTCGGTCGGTTGTTTTTTTTGTCCGGGAATTTTTCCATGTACGTGTCATAGAGGGATTTTCGAGCTCTGTATTTTCTCTGTGGCTCCCAGATGTTCTTGGTGGTGTTCAGAATGAGCTTTTTCAAAAGGGGCTGACTTTTGAACTTGACTGAGTAGCTTCCTAGCACTGCAACGTCGGTGTTGATGTAAGCCACAGTCCTAGAACGTAGCAGTTTCGAAAACTCCTCCACAAATTCCCTCGAACCAAGACTTCCATACTCCTCAGCTCCCCACTCGCAGAAGATTATGCTTCTGCGAGGCTGCCAGCCTGTTTGGTTGTGGTACGCCATCAGGACTCTGCTCAGCTCCATAACGATGGAGGATCCAATGTTGGGGTCTATAGAGCCCGGTCCCCACGAGTCGTAATGGTTGCCAACGATGACGTACCTGTCTGGTTCTTCCTTCCCTGGAATCAAACCAACCACATTGTTCGTTTCTCTAACAAGAGTTTGAAGGTTGACGGATAGGGTAGCATTGACATCGTTATCGCTTTCCCGATCCCCGTCTGAGTTAAAGCCTAGCTTCTTCAAAATGACGTAGGCATCGTCTTCTCTGATTACTTGCAAAGGAATTTTTGGCAAGTCGGCATCTTTGACTTCAAGTCTGTAGGCCTCGGGAGTGGCTGGGTAGGCGGGAGTCAAGTAGTCGCCACGGTTCTGGTTCTTGAGAGTTCCTCTCTGGACGCCAGTTGCTGCAGTTTCGAAAAACAAACTTGAAATTTTTGAAAAGTTTTTCACTTCAGAAAGTGAACATTTACTTTCAAAAATTTTAGACGCCATTTATTACAATTTTTTTAACCTGGTAAGTATTCTGAAAAGGGGTAAAAGACAGCGTTTCCTTTGACGTTATATTCATCGGGGTCGCTGTACAGAACCATGCCACCACAGCCATAATCCTGGGCGTATTCGGCTTTGACAATTCTCGAGAGCTTTCCATACCTTGCTAAGCAGATAACCGATGGACCTAGTTTGTCTTTAACCGCTTCCAGGTCTTCTTTTCGGGCATACTTCACATATATGATGGGCCCCTGGGTCGTGTAGATGCGTTATTAAGCTTTAAATGTTTGTTTGTTCCTACGGTACTTTAAGTAAGATCAAGGTACAAACTTGAAAATTTTTCAAACTAGATTTTTATTTCAACAGCTTAGCGATGATATTTGAAGAAATTAACTACTTAAGTTTTATCGATTTTTTTAAATTTACAAAACACAAAATCATCACCGTCACATCTCCAGAAGCGGAATAGGCATTGAAGATGGAACGCAGATAATACGGGTAGTTAGTTTGGTTGGTGACGAATGGCAGAGACATGTCTTCAAAGTTATTGGCCTCAAACACCACAGCACTCTGGTTGTCTAACACTTTCAGGGTGTTCAGTTTTTGGGGGTCTGGGTAGGATAAGAGCACCTGGTACGGCACTAGCTGAGTGATGTAGTTTAGCAGTAATAATCAGCGCCATATAGTTGTTTTCATTAGATTAACTTATTTGGAAGCTTTAAGTTTAATACATTAACCAGAGGCGCTCTTCAACAACAATCCAACCTTGACGCCCCTGAGACCGATGTCTTTGAAGTGTTGTTGTATGTAGTAGGCAGCATCGGTCTCTGCTGCTGTGCCTGCCACCTTCCAGCCCAGCTCTTCGGTAAACTTGTAAAGGTGCTTTTCTATGTTTTTCCTGTTAACATTCTTGTCTAAGTAGTAAAGGACTTTGTATGAAGGCTTGCCTCTATGAGAGGATCCGGAGAAGGGGATGTAGTTGAAATAAAAGATGCCAGTTATTACTGCTACGAAAAGAACGCTGATGCTGACGAGAACCACCAAAATTACGCTTGCTCTTGCTGCCATTATTGAGGCGATTATGTTACCACACACACGTTTAAAAGTCGAACGAGTCTCCAACCCTTTCTTGAAGGTGCCGGCTTTTATAGCTGATGTTTCGGTGTGGGGTTGAAGGTCTTCAGGGTATTGTTCCGTTGAGCTACTCACTTTTGACAACCTCCTTCTGCTTTCTAAATCATCAACTTGCAAAGCCATTGTCTTACTCTAGTGCGATCTTTTCAAGTTAGGTGGTCACATGTTTATAAGCACAGCCATGTGTGTATGTGCACAAAATTGAATGACTGGGTAGGTAAAAACAATCAATGAATATTATTATTGTCCAATAGCTTTAGTTCACTACGAACCTTCCTCAAGCATAATAAAGGTACAACATCGGTTCGTACAGGTAGCTCTCAAACCGGTGTCATGGAGAAGTCTCTCGGAGTTGGATCAAAGCTAATGCATTTTGAAATCATCTAAATAAATAAAGGCTAAAAGTAGCAACCAGAAGTTTTAAATGTGAGTTTGAAGTTTCTTCAAAGGAACTTTTCGGTTAGATATTATTTTGATTACCGTTTTGTGTCTCCTATATTTTAAACTAATTCTACCCGCAAACTTAATTAACTAGATCCTTTACGTTAAGTAATCCGCACCTTAGTGCCTACACAAATTAAATGGATCTCATTATAATTAGTAAACAACCAAATTCGTGGTAAGATGAGTTAGGCATAAGCCAGACTGCAGACTTTATTTGTCTACTCGAACATGCATAAAGAAGCTCGTACGGAGTAGAATGACTAATCTAATTCAAGCTTGTGTTCATATGAAGTCTTTGACGCAAGAATAGAAGGCACTGTATAAATTGTCACCAATTTGGGACATTTCCAGCGTTTGAGTGGAATTGCTTCAGTGGAATTTATGTAGTTTTTGAAGGTCAAACTAGAAAGGTATTTGTTTATTGTTAAAGTAACGACTCAAACTTGAGCTTAGTCGGCAGTTGAAGCTTGAGCTTCACGCTTTACTGCGTAACCTATAAGCTTACAAATGGCTACAGACAAAAACAATGGACATGGTTACATGAAGAAGCAACCAATGGCAACAATGACCAAAACTTCATGTTTTCGTGCGAACCTCATCATATACAATAGAGGTGGTAGATCGATTCATGCAAATAGCTCTCAAAGGTGTCATAACATTATTGATTGAGGTCAACGTATTTCTAAACACATTTTAAATAACATCTTATTGTGACGGTCTTTTCTAAAGAAAGTCTGAAAACAAAAGCTCAAAATTTTGTCTTATCTTATCTTAATTAAAGCTTTATAAAGCGCCTTTTAGACCTTTGTTCATAGGCACTTTGTAAGGGAGAAAAAGTTACATTTGTTAAACTAAAAATAAAATAACATTTCATAACATCATTTGAATTTCATCTTATTAAACTTCTCCAGAAAAGTTTTTGGCTCTAACACCTTTATAATGGTGCTTCATTTTTTGAACGTCTTAAAGTCTCGTTGGGAAATATGACGTGGATGCTCTTAATCAGTCTCAATTGGCGCTATATAAATATTTTCGTTTAAGTAGACACATACTTCGTAAAATTTATTGACTTTTATTATTCTCATTTTTATAGCATTTCTTTTAGAATTTTTTAAAGGCGCTTCCATAGAAATGGATTTACTCACTGTGGGATACTATAGAAAAAGAGCACTTAAGGACCACGTCTGTTTTTTACTTGAGTTATCACTTTTTACAACTCAAAATGAGCTCAACTGGGAATCGAACCCTGAACCTCACGATTTAAAGCAGGTTTGTTAAAAATTAAGCTACAAGTGCATTAAAATGCCAGTACGTTCAACTTATTTATTTGATTATTTTTTGTGTATGTTTGAGACTATAAATTACGGCGTAGGATTTGCATCTATATTAGCAGATAAGCAATTTGAAGGTTGATATGAATAATAGGTTGAACAATTGATTGAGTTTGATCATTAGATACATTGAGTTGCTTTCAAGTAGCATGACAATTTGATTTGAGTGACATAGTTTGCTGCAGGTTTGAAAAATAACTATTTACACTTTGTGGAAAGTGAATGGACACATTACAGATACAAAAAATGGCAGTGGACACTGGGAGCTTCAACAGCAATCATTTAGTCCAGCAGGAAACACATTGGAGTCTGAAAAACATAACTAGTTCAAATATTTATTGAAACAGACATTTTTTGCAAGATTTATACGGTTAAATTAGTAAATGACAAATTTTACTCACATTGAAGGCAACTTGACTGAGTATATGAAGCTTGAAAGGTTAGGTTATGTGGTCATAAGTTGAAAAAGTCTTCAGCACTCATTTGTTGAACATCATCCATATACAAATTAAAACCCATTGTATCTTCCGAAATATCATCAAAAAAGTCGTCGATTTTTTTAATCTTTTCTTTATTTTTATTTACAGTTTTACAGTTTTTACATTTTTTTACTATACTTTCAAATGAAGCATGAGTCCCAATCAGAGTTGTGTAAGCTGGAATGATAAAGAAAAAGTATGATTTTTCAAAATTTGATAATCTATAAATAGGAATGGTTTTCAATTTGTCAAAACCAATATGCTCTCATGAATTGAAAAATATAATTACCATTAGTAATTTCTATGAATTTCTTCGTGGTATCAATTTCAGTATTTCTGTCAGGGTGGTATTGGAGAGCTAGTTTTCGATATGCTTGTTTTATTTCACAATTGCTGGCCGTTTTCTCTAATCCGAGAATTGAGTAAATGTCTGCATGCACAAATACTAATTGAGTGCAGAAAATGAATAACTTTGAGAACTCCATTCCTGAAATAACGAAGTAA
Source organism: Branchellion lobata (assembly GCA_947562095.1). Taxonomy (NCBI): domain Eukaryota; kingdom Metazoa; phylum Annelida; class Clitellata; order Hirudinida; family Piscicolidae; genus Branchellion; species Branchellion lobata. Next base: position 3,589,351 of record OX387247.1, on the reverse strand, counting down.
TTTTATAACTATATAGTAAGCTAATTGTAGTAATTTATAAATCCAGGAAAAGATTTAGGGTTTGTAGACTTTGAAGAGTCTTTAGAAATGCATACCATTTAATTATACTGGTATAATGGAATAATTTAGAGCAAGCCTAGTATGGGATGAAAAGTCTGAAACACTGACGACTAAGCCAGAAATACTCATCGAAACCAGATTGCTACACGTAAGGCTTTCTTTTTAACGAGCGTTAACCTAGCCACTTTTTTGTGTAAAATAATTTTATGTATCAAGTTTAGTTTTAACTTATTTTGATAAAATTTATTAATGATAATTTTAAAAAAATTATTTTCAAATAAATTAGACATTAAAATTAATTCAAAAACCTTTATTATTTTTGGCGTAAATTTTACGTTGAAAAACAAACTTGAGGTTATTTAAAATTAATATAAACATTTTTTTATGGTTGCTATCAGTTGTACTTAAAAACATTCATTATAAAAAATACTATTAGATATTTTCAAATCTATAAAAATATATACTTTTTCCATGTTATTTTCTTTATTTATTATTTTTTAACAGTTTTAATCATTTTAATGAAAATAATTGAAAGATTGAAAATATATATTCAACTGAATAGTTAGAGTTTAAGTGGTGGCTAAGGTAACACTCGTTGATTATAGTTATAAAATTGGTTTGTTGTTTAAATCCGCGAATGAGGGTGCCTTAAGCGCGTTCAAGACTGGATCGCATTTTAATTTGTTTGGTGGTGTTTTGTTTTCGAGGTTCCATTATCCAAATTTTGCATTGCATTGAGTTGAAGTTTTTCTTTTTGCATTAAAAAGTGATTTTTTAGGAATTTACTGACTTAATGTAATTTAAAAAGTTTAGAAATGGATGATACTCAAAGTAGTTTAGCAAGTGGGGACAAACAACATTCCGAAGAAGTTCATGATACCGGCGAAACAAACGATATAAAATCAATCAATCAAGTGGATAAATATGGATTCTTTGGTGGTTCTCAATACACTAATCCTAATAAGTTGGTTGTATTTTTGAAGAAAATTTCAAATTTTGTAAAAAAATATAAAAGTTTACATCTTTTATAAATTACGCACAATGTTTAACCTCCTTTATAAATTACGATGTCTAACCTTTATTATAGATTACTCACTGTGTTTAACATTTTTATATGTCAAATTCTACTGAAAATATCATAAAAATAAACTATTTTTAACCAGAACACTCAGCAAGGAGTCATTGAAGAACATCCGAGCTAGAGAACTCAAGTGGATTTGTCTTATTGAGAATTGGGACCACTGGATGTCCAAGCAATTCACCAAGGTGCCAACCTACTTAAGAATTTGTTCAATTTTGAGATAATTCACTAAAGTTTTTTAAAAAGGTGAAAGAAAGATGTCGAAAAGGAATTCCAGACTCACTGAGATCAAAGGCTTGGCAGTTATTGTCTGGCTCCTATGTTTCCATGTCAATGAACAGTGGCCGTTTCCAAAAGTTTTTGACAGTTCAGGCTGATAAGGTGTGTTTATTGGACATCAGGAAAGATGTCAACAGGCAATACCCGCACCATGAGCTGTTCACTGAAGAGAAAGGACAGGGGTGGGAATCTTGTTTTGAAGGAATTCTCAAATTTCAAAAGCATGTTGCTATTGTAGCACATTGTGTATTTTAGTCACCATATGAATCTGAGATGCAGAGTGTTTCAGAGAATCATCTTTCTCCACAACAGTCAGGAAGACCTCTTCAGTCTGCTGAAGGCCTACTCGGTGTACCGGCCTGAAGTGGGCTACTGCCAAGCACAGGCTCCTCTGGCCGCCCTTCTGCTCACCATCATGCCCCTTGAACAGGCTTTCTGGTGCTTCGCCACCACCTGTGACTCTTACCTGCCTGGCTACTATGAAACTGGACTAGTGAGTGGTTCCATATTATGCATGTTCAACTTGTACCGTTTGTGCTGCCACTTACTCACTGCCACCGTTAATATCGTAAAACCATTACCAGCATAGCTGTAACAATGACAAAACCACTACCACTACTTTTTAAACATGACCATCTTTGCCACATCACATCAACCATTGCCGTACTAACACAATCATCATCATCACAATGAACAGCCACAGCCACAACACACCACTGCTACAGCCTTATTGCTACTAATACACCACAACAACCATCTTTTCAGGAGGCAGTGCAGGTAGACAGCATGGTTCTGATGGCTCTGATGAAACGAACATGTTCCGTCGCTTACAAGCACTTGGTATTTGCGACCCCCTCCTTTCTTCTTATTGGGCACTTCACTTGCTTGATTTGGCGCATTATAGATAAGATTTATAATCATTCATCTATTTTACATCAGCTTTGTCACATTTGAATATCAACCAACGTTCCTTCATTTAACACATTTGTCTTTTTTGACAACTCCTGATGTACGCCTCCATAACCTTCAGAAAAAGTTGAAAGTGGACCCGCTCTTGTGGATGGTCGACTGGTTCTTGTGTGTTTACGCACGCACACTACCCTGGCCCACCCTCTTGCGGGTGTGGGACATGTTTTATTGCGAAGGTCGGTGTCAGTGACGATTCATACATTGAAACTACAATCATTAGAAAAATGAAAAAATCGTCTGCTTTCACGGCAAAACTATTTATGAAGCAAGTAAACGGAGTGACCTTAAAACTCTTGTGGTTAAAGGCCACTAAAATACTATTCGTCGTTGTATTTTATTTATTTTTTATTCCAAGTTATATATTTTTGTATATTTTCCTGTTCATAGTGCATTATAATCAAAGAATGCGTCATTGCGACTCTGATGCAGGCGTCAAGGTGTTGTTCTTGGTGGCACTGACGATCGTGAAGGCAGTCCTGGGAAGCAGGGAGCAGGTGGAGGCGTGCCATGGCTTTTACGAGACCCTCGACTGCCTCAAGAAGGTGCCTCAGGAGTGCCTGGCTGAGGAGGTCTTCATACCGCAGGTGGTGTGGCTGGAGTGGTGATGGTGTGAGTTGTAGTTGTGGTTGAGTTATGATTAGAATGGTGTTGAAAGTAGTGGAGTATTATGGTTCTATTCCTGGTGGTCGTTTGGATGTTTTGGTAGGTGGAATGCTCACATTTGAGACACACCGTTGAAAGCAAGAAACTATTTAAGTAACAAGTGGTGTGTTTCAGCAAAAGATCCCTTGGTTCTTCAGTTGATTGCCTCAATGTCTCACAAATCCGATGAATCATAATAATCAACATTTTATACAAGAATTAATTATTGCTTCAACCTCACCAAACAGATGCTGAAGTTGTCTGTGAGTTCGCGGGAGATGGAAAGAGAGCACAAGAGGCAGGTGAAGAAGTGGAAGCAGCAAAAGGGAGCTGAGGGAGTGGCGAAGGGGTTCGGAAAATTGAGGTTTCCCTGGAGGAGCAAGGAGTCTGGGGAGGAGGCGGGCTTGGCTGAAAGGTCTGAAGAGGCAGAGGAGGCAGCAGAGGATGACCTCACATTTGAGCAGCAGCAGCAGCAGCAGCAGTGTGAGGTAGCTGCCAACTCACACAACAGCTTCCACGTTCCCATCAAAAGATTCAGCCTCAAGAAACTTTTGTCGCCACAGGCCAAAGCACCCACTTGTCCACCTTACCCCCCTCCTCCCCCCACTCAACAAACTGTCTCCACCAACACCACTCTCGATATCCTCACAGCCTTCGTGCATGCTAATTCACAGTCAAGTGGTGGTGCTGATGTCACTAAGAAGGATGGCGCCGACGATGGTGAAGTTGATGGCGATGGTGAAGTTGATGGCGATAGTGAAGTTGATGACGCCACCAATGGCGAAGAGCAAAGATTGGACCGATGTGGAGGCGACAACAGCAACTGGGCCACAAGGAACAACTTGGCAGAGACCATACTGGGTGAGCAGAGAGACCTCACTCAAAGCGCCTTGAAGGACGATGACAAGAGTGGCACCATCATGAAGCGTAGCTACCTCGATGGCGGTGACGCTGGCGATAGCAGCTGCGATGGCAGCAACGACAGGCCTGCTGGCACTGCGTTAGAAGCTGTCGTCTACAACGTCATGCACACGTATGGAGTGGGCTACGTAGCGAGCGCTGAGGCTTGCGCAGGAGACGTCCGAAACAGCACAAGTAACCAAAAGCTGGGTGAGGAGTACAGGTTCCGTACTGTTGAAAAAAACACTGACCACGTCGCATATGACGAACAAAACAAACATGAAGTCAAAAAAGTTGAACTCAACAAGCTCCATTGTAAACCACTCAACAAGGAACCACTCAACAAGGAACCACTCAACAAGGAACCACTCAACAAGGAACCACTCAACAAGGAACCACTCAACAAGGAACCACTCAACAAGGAACCACTCAACAAGGAACCACTCAACAAGGAACCACTCAACAAGCAACCACTCAACAAGGAACCACTCAACAAGGAACCACTCAACAAGGAACCACTCAACAAGGAACCACTCAACAAGGAACCACTCAACAAGGAACCACTCAACAAGCAACCACTCAACAAGCAACCACTCAACAAGGAACCACTCAACAAGGAACCACTCAACAAGGAACAGTTTAACAAAAATGAATTTCACTTCAAACAAGTTAAAGTCGAACAAGTTGAACAAAACAAATTCTATAGCGAACAACTTTATAACAAGCAACTAATTCACGAACAAATTGATAACGAACATGTTTATAGCGAACAAGTTAACAAAGAACATGTTTATAAAGAACAAGTTAACAGAGAACATGTTCATAAAGAACAAGTTAACAGAGAACATGTTTATAAAGAACAAGATAACAGAAAACGAGTTAACGACGAAGATGTGTGTGAACAACAACTAGGAAAACTCACTCACACACAAGTTGACAATGAACTACTCAACACGGAGCACGTTAACGACCAAATCGTCAACACGGAACAAGTTGAAAGTGAACCAGTGGACGAAAAACTTGGCAATAAAGAAGTTAACAGTGAAAAATTCAACCATCAACATGTTAACAGTGAGCAACATCATCATGAACCATCTAACAAAGAATGGTTAGAACCAGTAAACAATGAACAACTTACGTATGAACAGCTTATCCTCAAACAACTCAGCCACGAACAACTCAGCCACGAACAACTCAACCACGAACAACTCAGCTACGAACAACTCAGCCACGAAAAACTCAACCACGAACAACTCAACCACGAACAACTCAGCCACGAAAAACTCAACCACGAACAACTCAACCACGAACAACTCAACCACGAACAACTCAGCCACGAACAGCTCAACCACGAACAACTCAACCACGAACAACTCAACCACGAACAACTCAGCCACGAACAACTCAGCCACGAAAAAATAAAAAACGAGCAAGTTCAGGACGAACAGATGATTTGCGGGCACTTGGAACAAGAAAAGAGCGAAAGCCTCTTAAGCAGCCACTCCATCAGTGACACTGACAAGGCGCTTGCAGTTTTTCAACATGGCTCCGAACATAATGAGAAGGAGGAGGAGGAAGAGGAAGACGAGGAACTCGATGTTGCTGACGACAATTTTGATGATGGGGATGACGCTGCTTCCGGCAACCCACGTGACAAACTGGAGGATATGAAGCTGATTGAGGGGCTTAGGAACACGCCCGTTTGTTCCCATGAGTGCCTCGCCAGACACAACACTCCTGAGAGCCCTGCCGCCTATGGGGTTCATGCTGCTGCCTACGTGGCCGCTGGTGTTGGTGTCTATGAAGTTGGTGGGGGTGGTGATGTTTGTGATGTTGTTGATAATGTTTATGCTGATGTTGCTAGGAAGGTTAAAGATGTTTGTGATGACGCTGCGAGTAATGATGTGTCTGCGGATGTGGGTGGTGATGAGGTGGCTGCTGTTGATAGTGGTGATATAGTTGATAATGGTGATATGGTTGATGGTGGTGATATGGTTGATGGTGGTGATATGTTTGATGGTGGCGATATGGTTGATGGTGGTGATATGGTTGCTGGTGGTGATATGGTTGATGGTGGTGATATGGTTGATGGTGGTGATATGGCTGAAGGTGGTGATATGGTTGATGGTGGTGATATGGTTGAAGGTGGTGATATGGTTGAAGGTGTTGATATGGTTGATGGTGGTGATATGGTTGAAGGTGGTGATATGGTTGATGGTGGTGATATGGTTGATGGTGTTGGTATGGTTGAAGGTGGTGGTATAAGGGATGATGGTGGTGGTATTGAGGATGATGGGGGTGTTGGTGTTGACGATGGTGTTTGCGACGTTAAGGACGATGATGTTTGTGATGGTGGTGTTGGTGGAGACGATGGTGAAGTTAATAATGATGTTGGTGATGACGATGAAGTTAATAATGATGTTGGTGAGGTTGATGATAATAATGTCATTAATGATGGCGATGCCGATGATACTGTTGCCAACGGTGGTGAAGATGCTGCCGCTATTAATGCTGGTGATGTTGGAGACGATATGGATAATGTAAGAAATGATAATGACAAGGCTTATGACGAAAGTGATGATATTAATGTAAATTTTTGTGGCAATGTTAGCGATGGTAAAGACGATATTAATACTAATTATTGTGGTGATGATGGAGATGATATACATGGTAACGTCTACGGTGACGGGTGTGATGCCGACATTGATAATATTTTAAATTATGCGTGTGATGATAATGATGATCTTTGTCTCGGAAATTATAGCCTCAATAGTGGAAATGACGGTGATAAGTATGGAAGAGGGGATGATGATGATGACGATGACGATGATAAGTATAGAAGAGAGGATGATGATGATGATGATAAGTATAGAAGAGAGGATGATGATGATGCTGATAGGTATGGGAGAGATGACGATGATGGTGATAGGTACGGAAGAAATGATGACGATGACGATAGCCGTTATAACAATGCTGCTGATGATGATTCTAAAGACGAATAAGCAGGCTACAAAAAAGTTTAATGATATCGACTGGTGACTTCAAGCGACCAGTACCTGACATTCACTAGAAACTCATAATACTCCCGTTAAAAGTTTTATAAGAATATCGTCCAGACATTGGAAGATAGTCACCATTCTTCTTACTCGTAATCCTTTGAGGCCATCCGTTCAATGGTTTTCCATATCGTCCATGCATATTGAACCTTTCGCCAGAGTACTTTTACTTTAAAATTCACAGCGCACTACCTCAGTATTATAACCACAACGGCATATCTTGTTTCAAAAGCCACTTCACTCGCGCATGCCACGACACGCTAAAGTCAAACCATCCACCCATGCATTCCCATGCTTCTACAACTCTTCACCTATCGAATTCATTGTTTCGGACTTAAACATTTTATTTGTATATTTCTTATTGCATGCTGCATGCTGCATGTTCATTTTATATTTCGTTTTGCATTTTAATTCTTCAAAGTTTACATATGTATGTTTTACTCGCCGTGTCACGAGGAAGGAAGAAGGTCAGTTGATGGGGAGGATGGAGGAAAGAATGAGGTCAGTTGATGGGGGGGGGGGGAGGAAAGAAAGAGGTCAGTTGATGGGGGTGGGGAAGGGGGAGGATAGAGGAAGGATGAAGGAGGGAGGATGGAGGAAGGATGAAGGATAGAGGATGGAGGAAGGATGGAGGATGGAGGGTGGTTGGGAGGAGGGAAGATTGAGGGTGTTAAGGAGGAAATTTGCACCACAGAGCTTCACCATACTTCCAATGCGGCTCACACCTTCCAGCAGTTCAAGAACCTTGAAACATTTTTATTCCAGTATATTCAGCACTGAAATTATTTTTCTACTTCCTCCATTCGTGACACTTTTGTCTGATTGTATCCGTTACGTCAATGAAATTTACTTTGCTGAGTTATTTTCGTCAAACCACTTTTACCTATTGAAGTTTTAAGTTTTTGAAAACCTTGTTAAGTTTCATTAAAAGTTCACTGAATAAACTTTGAATGTCTTCAATGTATATATTTTTATGCCACAGGCCTGTGGAACTGAAACGTTGCATGGAGGGCTTCTCTCAACCTTTAATCTTTTCTCTTCTCCATCAAAAAACATCGTCAAGCAACTCCTTTTTTCGGACTTTTGTAATAAGCATAAGCCGCTATATAAATGCAACGATATCTCACATTGGTCTGTTGGCCAGACCACATGTGGAGGCTTCAACTCAGGATGTTTTGAAGACTTCTTCATCGTTCACTCGTTAAGGGAAACAATAGTTAATCACCCCCTCATTAAGAACACAATATAGGATTGTTCTTACATTAAGAAAACAAGTTGAATTGTCAATTTTAAAGTTCGATTAAAAATCACTTGAACTTTGAACGAAATTGCAGGCATGGAGCCGATGGGAGGTGGGTCAGCAGCTAGGTTGCGAATATTTTGACGTCAATTTGAACAGTTTGTTTAATACAAATAAAAACTCAACAGATTTCGAATTATCATGTGCTATGGCATCATGGAAAAACACCTGTTTATTTTTTTCTGTTTCAGCTTCTCTGTCGACACATGAAACAAGATCGAAAGGTCAATGTGCTAGGATAGAATTTATAATTTAATATTCAATTTCAACTTCTCATTTACATACCTCCCAAACTCATTATGTTTTTCAAATTAAATACGTGTTCAGGTCAATTTTGTTGAAGTGTTTAGGTGTTTTTTGAATAACTTAAAACAAAAATTTCGACTGAGTGAGCGAATCACACTAGGCTGTCAACGCTAGAGCTTTAAGTGAAATTTGAGGACAACAGAAAGCTTCTC
>OX387247.1:3540606-3578106 GCA_947562095.1 Branchellion lobata | reverse complement strand
ACGCACGCACGCACACACACACACACACACACACCAACACATACACATACACATACACATACAGAGATTGGGTACAACGGCAGCTCTTCCCACGTGGAGTTGCGGATCTGTGCAGGCATCACCACCGGGGGAATGGCAGTGGCGTTTGCGCAGCCGACAGACGTGGTAAAGGTGCGCATGCAGGCGCAGAAGAAAGGCGTGGTGAGGTACTCAGGATGCATCGATGCCTACAAGACCATCTGGAGGAGCGAAGGAGTCGCTGGGCTTTGGAAAGGTATCTTATGAGGCCCTGGTTAGATAGAATGACCATCTGTTTGAACTTCGAATTGATTTCAAATTGCGGATTGCAGGAGTAGTTCCGAACATGGCGAGGAACGCCATAGTGAACGCTGCAGAGCTGGTGTCGTATGACCTCATCAAGGAGACCATCTTGAAAAAAAAGTGAACTTGCAGTGTAATACTTCTATAGCTTTTATGAAATATCCACTTAAGCCCCGCTTCACTCTTCCACACTATGTTCCCACAAAGTCCACTCCACCACAACCTACTCAACCATATTCCATTACAACACATCTTATTCCAGCCCAGCTTATTAAACTTTTCAATACCATCTTCACTGGCCCCTCACAGATGGATGAGTGACAATATGCCGTGTCACTTCGTGTCAGCTTTCGGAGCTGGCTTCTGCACTACAGTGATTGCATCGCCCGTCGACGTAGTCAAGACTCGGTTGGTGGAGGGTTAGGTAGTTGAAATTTTTGAACATTAGTACTTGAAGATCCTAATTTTTTTCAATCTTTTTGAAACACCGGTGGGATACTTCTCTACAGGTACATGAATTCGGCTAAGGGAACCTACAGAGGAGCATTGCACTGCGCAGGCGCCATGTGGAAAGAAGGAGGATTTTTGGCTTTCTATAAGGGGTGCGTGAGTGAATGAATGATCACCGTGCAAGCAATTGTTCCAGCCAATCATACGTTTAAAAGGAATTTATATATTAATTCGAATATTTATTTTTTCATTAAAGTGTACATTTTAACTTGTTTCAAACAGTTTCATGCCTTCTTTCCTCCGTCTGAGCACCTGGAACATCGCCATGTTTGTTTCTTTCGAGCAGTTGAAAAGGGCATTTTCGAAGGTGGTTGACAATAAAACAGTCGTCTGAAACTTTTTATTCGCCTTCGAATTTTATTAAGGCGGTGCTCAGAATTGATATTTTTGCGAATTTATTCGATTGTTTGTTTGCGGAACGATATTCCATTTTTTAAGGTTTTCGTAATTTTTTCAATTTCTTTTTTTCTGACTTTGATAGTCGCTGGATAACCTTCCTTGAAGAATCGCACAAAAATGAATTTATAATTTTTCAAAAACTTTCTAACTTTGTTCAAAAAAATTATTTTCATATTCTGTTTTGTAGCCTCCAGATTTTTTCATCACGGCATAATGATTTACATAATTAATTTTTTTTAATTGTCAGATAATAAATTTTCTAAAATCTTTTGATGTATTTGGTGCATTTTCGAAATAAACTTTCCAATGTTTCAATTAAATATTTAAATTCTGTCTAAAGCTGCACGAATAAAGTCTATGAAACGGAGTAGATTCTAACTTTATAAAGTTTATAAAGTTTATAAAGATTTTATAGAAAATGAGGCTCTTAGTTTAAAATTATTAGTTCAACTTTTTTGCGTCCGTATCATAATGGTTAGCATGTTTTGTTGTAAAGCGTAGGTGAGTAAGCGAAGGTTTGAGTCTTGAAAGCCGCAACTCAAGGAGGGCAGACGCCGTGCTGAGTGGCTAGTCACCGTGTAACCCATAGCGAATACAACCTTTTCCATAAAGATGCCTTTGAATAAAGTACTAAAAGACTTTTCACAAATGCTTTGATTAGATTAGATCAGATTATAAAAAATATTTTTTTAGCTAGTAAGAAACGAGTTTTCACTGAAAGCATGAAAAACTTTTTTTAACTTTGTTTTCAATCAAACTAAAAATATAAAAAATAATGGAGAAAAAGATTGAAAAATTTTAATTTACTTGGTTTGAAAATAATTCCTGAGGTACACGATCTTGATGTTTAAAGAGGCCGTTAGCTCGCTCTAGAAAAAGTAAACACATGGCATCTCACAGTTCCAGTGTATTGCGTCCGTGGAACGTTTCTTACAATCATTCTGACACTGAAAGGTTGTTGAAATCATATTTAATTATTTTTTTGAATAATTAAATTAGTAAACTTAAATCAGTTGTGTTATTATACAGTTTTTAGGTTATTCGATAGTAAAGCTGTTAGTATATATGTCTCCTCACAGATGGATTTGTGTTTATCCGCTATATATTAACAGCAGAAAGTCAGTTTCAGAAGGGAGACGCATTCCAAAAATTAAGGTAAATAGCATTATCTATAGAATCGGTAAACATACTTCAGAGGAAACTTTAATAAAAGGGAATTACGATTATTATTTGCATCTAGTTCATAATTTAACATCAATAATATACATAAGTTTAATTTATTCAGGCTATAGAGAACCCTACAGCGGCAGAGATAAGAGACTCACTTACAGCCAGTGGTCTACAAGTCTACTATGAGGTTCAAGTATTTAAAGCTTCTTCAAAAAAGGAGTTTATGATCGTTTATTAAAATATAAATGAAATGATTTTCATCAACCATCTATCTTTGCAGCAAGATAAGTGCCATCCGAGTGAGAAAGAGCAATATGGCCGAGGGCGTGTACGAGTACAGTTGCGCAACCAGCAAGGAGAACTTCTCAATCCTCAATTTGGAAACAGTCAGTTACTTTTCTTTATTTTTCAATAACCTCTTGCTTTATTTTTTTCCATGAATAACCTTCTAAAGTTACTTAACACTTCTACACAGAGAATGCACTCTTGACTTACATCTGTTCAATGATCCCAAAACTCAAGTCTCGAAGTTCGGGTGGCCATAGCAACCAACCAGCTCCACAATCCAGCTCCAGTGCTGTTTCTGGGGGTGGCTCCAAAAAGAACAAGAAAAGGAAGTGAAAGTGCATAAGTGAAGTCAACTTTGCTGTGTTTCTGCTTGAATAAATAATGATGTGATGTTGGTTGTTTTTTTGGTAACATTAAAATTTTCATAATTTTATATAATAAAATCAAGGCGCTTTATACTTAATACTAGTAGTGTTTTCTCGGTATAGAATTTCCAAAAGTTAACTAAGACGACGGTTATTAGAATTTTTCATTTTTTTCAATCATGAAAGCTAATAAAAAATGAAAAAAACAGCAATGCCTTCACAGGGTCGTGAATTTAGAAATCAAGAAGTTTGGTTTGATGGTCAAGAGTTACAGAGTTCACTTCACTAATTCTCACTCACAAAATCACTCAATCACTCGTACTAAATAAATTCTATACTTAGTCCCAGTAATTGTCGTTGAGGTTTTTGACGAAGTTGATTTTGTCTTTCGAATAGAAGCGACTGAAGTATTCGAGGGTTTGGTTCGAAAAGTCTCGACTGTCGCTGAAGAGGGAATTCCTGTTGTTGAAAAAACTCTCTATCTTGAAGGGATTGCTGTTTTTTAGTGGGTTTTCTCGCTTTTCTTCTTCGCGTCTTATGCCATCATCTTGTGCGGTAGTTTCGTGCTGGGTGCTGAAGACCTTGTTGGGAGAGGAAAGCTGAGACGAAGAAGACCTAGTGGGTAGCGGGTACTCTAACCTCCAATCCGTTGGAAACTGCTGCTTTGAGGTTAATACTTCCACTAGTACTAGTTATTTTTCTGTTACAAATAATAGTATTTTGAATATTATTGTATTACTAAGAATGCAAGTATGGATGATCAAGCCTCGTAAAAAATAAAAAAACAAAATTTAATCTAACAACGCAAGAACAATTACTATAAGTTGAACCTTATTGAGGTCGAAGGAAGAGAACTGTGACGAAGTGCTGAACAACTCGCTATTCATGCCTCCATCGGTCTTGTTGCCACTTGAAGCTTCCACCCCGCTTTCTGAGTGGCCTCCTTTCTCGCTTCTTCGTGCCACCCTCCCAGTCGAGTACGCCCTGTTGGAGGCCTCTTGAGTCGTTTTTTGCGAAGTTTCACGACTCTTCACAATGCATTTTCTCTGAAGGTCTTCCGAAGGTGTAGTTTCACTAGAACAATTTTTCGCCTTGTTTGTCATTAGGATACAAAACAAGGAGCTGGCAGAGAGACTACGACAGATCGTCACCACGATCACCTGGAGACGTTTCAAGCAACCTTCAAACCTCACGAACATTTTCCCTAAGTTATCTCAAGCAATGCCTATTCTAATTTAGCAGTCTTGGATTGTTTGCTGCTATTGCCACTCGAAACATAGTGTATTGTTTTACAAACGTCTAACCTAGTGAGAGCTTAATTGCTCAAATAAAGCCGATTGATTTTTTCAAAATCTGAAAGTATTCAAACACAAAGCATCACCACGGTAACAAGGAGAGTGGCAGCCACACAAACACACAGCAGTACGATCAGAGGCACTTTCGTGGATCTGCCTGTCGAAGCCCTTGCCTCCTTCAGCTGGGCGATGTGCAAGGCCCTTTTTAAGGTTTGTAATACTTCATGGCATGGTTATGCTTTGAATAAATATTAGTTTTTTCATCTAAGACAAAAAAGGATTTATTCAAGCGGTTTCACAAGCATCGTGAAGACTCACAGCTCCGCATCGTAATCAGGATTGCCCAGACCCGCGTGACTCGAAGATTTTTCCAGCAGGTGTACGAGCACGTGAGTCTTTCCACTTTCCATCACCTTGTTGCCACTGGTCGCCACGACGACCAGGTGGAAGCAGTTGTGTTGGTTGGAAAGGTTGCGATGGAAGGGGTGTGAAGTGAAAAGCAGGCCACTGTTAGGATTCACCTCGAACAAGTCCCTTTCAACACTGCTGCTTTTCCATTTGTTTTCGTTGTCAATATTGCTGATGTTGTTGTTTTTGTTGTTGTTGTTGTTGTTGTTGTTGTTGTTGTTGTTGTTGTTGTTGTTGAGGTTGATGTCGTGGCTCATAAGTTCATTATTACGGGACAGTTGTGCGTCGTATAAACTTTTGTTGATGGCACTCTTCCTCTCTTCAGCCACTGAACACTCGATCCTCTCCTGCCACACAACCTCGTACTTCACTGCGTTGTTGGGAGGCGAGTCAGCGTCCACTGCTTTGACCTTCCCGAGTGCTTTGAGCTGGGATATGTAGGCGCCATAGAGGTTGAAGTTGTAGCTGTGAAGGGGGTTGATGACAAAGTGAAATATTTAATATTGTATATCATATTTGAAATAAAAAATGATAGTTCCATTATAAATAATATTGGTAATAATACGTTATAGATTGGTGTTTGACAAACGACGCAAAAGATAAATGACAATTAACGGACAGATAGCGTCTTTCAGACTCACGTGGTCTTTTGGAAGACAGGGGGTGAGTCCTCCACGTCGGTGACAAAGACCTTGGTGTGACACAACACGTCATTGCCTGCCGCATCAACCGCTATCACCACAACCTGCCCGTTGCCCAAGGGCGGATGGACATTCAAACGAAGTATGGAATACGTTGAAGAGTATCTGCAAATACTTATAGCTATTTTTTTTCAAAACATATACAACTCTTAGCTGATCGAAGCTTTAAGGCTTTGTTCACATAATGTTCAAGTTTGCTTGAAACTTCCAATAGCCGCGTGGTACAACATCTCAAGCAAGGGCATGCAACCAACGTTGTATGCCACTGCAAGCTCCCTGTCCAGGGACCTCACTGCAATCAGACTGCCACTCGAGTGGTCCATGAAGAAGACTTCGTCTGAGCCTAACACTGCAGACGTGGAATTAGCATAGTTTAACTATTTTTTTATTAACAAGTTAAAATTTCATGTTTGAAATATAAGTTTCAGGTAATATAAATCAGTTTTAACATAGTTTGTTTCTTCGGGAGTCATAGTTTATGCTGCTCACGAGGAACCCTCCGACATTTTTTTAAATTTGAAATGAGCAACAATGTTCTGAACTTTTAAAACGAGGGCTTTTCTGTCCCTATGGAAAATGGAAAAGAAGAAATGTTTCTTGACCTCCACATCGGGCTCATCTCACAGGAATGGAGCATTCTTTAATTATCATTGCATGTGATTACAAACAGTTATTATATTATAATTTTTTAAGGTTCATATTTTGATTCTATTGTCATTTTTGCTCTTAACTGTCGGTCTGTCTTCTTGTAGCAACAGTTGGTTTGACTTTGGTATCGAATTGTCATTTTTTGCTATTCTTTGTAGCATTTCTAGCAACAACAAACATTTTTAATAGTTTTTTCATGGGATCATAAGCTTTGGTTACTTCAAAATGTTTGAGATCAATTGATTTGATTCTGTGGTCAATTTTGCTCCTAATTTTCACCTTGGGTTTCTTGTGACATTACAGCGTTGGTAATTTTTACTTCGTTCCTTATTTTGTTTTTGTCATTTTTCGTAGGGTCTCTTGTAGCATGAAAAATTCTTCAGTAGTTATTTGGTGTCAATATAATCTATTATACTTTTCTAAGAATTGTTTACTTGATTAGATAGTCAACTTTGCTCCTAATCTAGACTTGAATTCCTCATGACATTGCCGTTTTGGTTAATTTGGCTTTTTTCTCTTGTTTCACTTTTCTTTCTTTGTAACATTTTCTGTAACATGAACCATTTCGAGTAGTTATTTGTTATGATTGTGAACTATTTAATATTTCTCAGTATTTACTTTATTTAAATCAGATTTATTCATACCTTGAACTTTTAAGGTTTTGTCCGTTTCTACTGTTTGAGGCAAATTTCCTTCTTATTTTACACTGACTATGTGTAAAGTTATAATTTTTTGTCTAGCATCTCTGCTCTTACGGCATAATAATTGGCCGGTTCCGCTGTAAAGTGTGATCATGTGGGCCCAGGTTTGAGTTCTGAAGGTGGAAACTCAATTAAAGTGAAGATGCCGTCCTAGAATGTCCTTCTTCTAGTAGCCCACATCGAGAAAAACCATTTCGATGGGAGCGCTTTTGAACATAGTGATAAAAGGCGCTTACAAATGTCAAAAATTACAAGTTAGATTAGATCAGATTAGAAGGATAAATTAGTATTAGTAGGGCTAGGAAGAGAAGTAGTATCAGTAGTAGTAGTAGTAGTAGTAGTAGTAGTAGTAGTAGTAGTAGTAGTAGTAGTAGTAGTAGTAGTAGTAGTAGTAGTAGTAGTAGTACTAGTAGTAGTAGTAGTAGTAGTAGTAGTAGTAGTAGTAGTAGTAGTAGTGGTGGTAGAAGGAGGAGGAGAAGGGAGATAACTAAAAGTGTAAGTTCGTTCGATTGTTTCTAGCTATGCATTGAAGAAAATATTCTGATGAAATAATTCAAAATATTCTTCTTATGATATGAACTTGTTGAAAGACACCTTCAGAAGCACTGCTTTCCACGTTGTCTGTCAATGTGTTCTCCCGTGTAGAGTATGGCAGCATGGTGAGTTCTGAGTGTAGGTAGTACCTCACTCCTGCCTCGTCCTCCTGCCGTGGTGAGCGTCTTCATACAGTACTAGGCTCATCTCAAAGGGTTTTCGCTGTTAAGTTGAAGCAAGCCATTGAAACGAAATATCCATCAGCTATCGGTCGCAACATTTAACTTCAAGTTTAAAAATATTTTTCCGTTATTATTTTGTTTTATGACAATTTAACTTTTTCTTTTCAAGCTGCAACATTTCCAGCTACTTCCTAGCTTGGCTTCGCTAAAATAAAATAGAAAACGCCACAAAGTTGCTCACAAGGTCGACGTCGGTGGCCTGGAACACTCCAACCACCTGCATGCTTCCCTGGTTCTCCTCGATGCTCAGCGACTTCGGACACGTGGAGAAAGAAGGCGCATTGTCGTTCACGTCCAAAATGTTGATGACCACGTCCATGGACGAAGTGAGGGAGATCGTGAAATCTTCGTCTGAGCAGATGATCATTACTTGGTGAATCGCTTGTGCTTCTCTGTCTATGCTTGCTGTGTGGGTGGTTTGTAGTTGGAAGGCTGTTGAAGACTGTTTTTCTATTCTGTTGGTGGAATGTTCGTAACCACATGAAAAAAAAATTTGTTTTTTTATAAAAATGGCAAAATATTATGGAAAAACATTTTATTTTGAAGGCATATTCACCTGTAAAACCCTCTCACACTATCGTCGAATACTCGTACTTGACAATTGACCACTCCTCCCAGTCCCGAGTCTGCATCGGTCACTTGGAACGACGCCACAACGGTGTTTGGTGCGCAGTTTTCTATGAGTTGCTCCTCCGCGTATTTGTGGTTGGTGTCACGTGGGAAAGGGAATGTCGAAGAAGAAGAAGAAGACGAAGATGGTGCTACTGAAAAATATGGTGGTGAAAAAGAAAATGAAGAAGAAAACTCTTTGGAACGATGTTCGATGTGTGGTGCGTTGTCGTTGACGTCAGCCACTTCGACGATGAGGGTGGCTGAAGAGGAGAGGGGAGGCACGCCCTCGTCACTTGCCATCAGCTCCAGCGTCACTCTGGGAACCGACTCGTAGTCAAGAGGGGCCAAAAGACTCAAAACGCCAGTGGAAGGATGTAGAGTGAAGAAGGAGTCAAAAGGTTGCAGGGTGGAATTGCTTAACTTGACGGAAACTTGAGCATTGTTGTTCTCGTCGGCATCGTCTGTCTGAACCTTAAAAAGCTCACTCCAGCCTTGGTTTTCAGAGACGTAAAGCACGGAAGGCAGGTTGAGAAAGTGAGGAGGGTTGTCGTTCACGTCGGTCACAGTGATGCTGACTTTGCTCACTCCACTCTTGCTGGGATGGCCCCCGTCGAAGGCGACCAGAGTTAGGTGGTACGAGGCAGTGAGTTCCCTGTCTAGAAGACCTTTCAGCTGTAGGAGGACCTCTTCACGCACACTGATGCCGAAGAGGCTCTGGTGTAGCTCCTTCAGCTGGTACTTCTTTACGCCATTTTGAGGACTGTCGAGGTCAGTGGCTCGAGGCACTACTGCCAACGTCGTTCCGATGGCTGCCGATTCTGAGATGAGCAAGTTGATGTGAGGCTGGTAGAAGGTGGGTGCGTTGTCATTGATATCCACAATCAGGAACTTGATCTTTACCATCGACACCATCGTGTTCTTCTTGAAGACAATGACGTCTGATTGCAAGTAACACAACTCCTGTGGGAAAAAATGTATGGAAGTTGTGTTTCAATATTTTATATAATAATAGTCTTAAAGTTTAAAGAAAAAACAAGGTAAGCACGTACGAGAGATGGGCAGATGGAGTCTCTGTCGAGTTTGTTGGAAGTGGTCTTGATAATACCCGAATGTCTGTCGACCCTGAAGTATCTCTGGTTGGGGTCCTGTTTGAGGAAGACGAAAGTGAAGTTGCCACGGTCGATGAGGTGTTTGTGTGAGCGTTTCTGTGTGTTTTGTTGGATGTGTTGTTGTTCCTGTCGTTGTTGAGTACTTGGATAAAAAACTGATCTTTTTGCCGATGCGAGATGTGGTTGTTGGGACGAATACAAAATACTGTTGTGTTGATGAGCCCAATGGCGTTCCAAGATACGCACCTTTGAAGAGGTGCTTCTTTCGTGCCTTGCAACTCCACCCCCCTCTCCGTAATGCCCGTTCTTTCCTTTATGTTTCTTATCTAGGCCATTAGTGTTCTTTATGAGGTCTTGCGTGGAGTCCTTCTCGACGCCTGCAACACCTCTCTTATTATCATTAATGTCACTAGTGCCTAAACTAATGTAATTCGCATCCCTTTTCTCCTTTTTGTTGTTGTTTTTATAGAAAAAATGTCCGAAATAGTTGTTATCATCATCATCATCATCATCATCATCATCATCATCACCATCATCATCATCATCACCATCATCATCATCATCATCATCATCATCATCATCATCATCATCATCATCATCATCATCATCATCATCATCATCATCATCATCAACATCATCATCATCATCATCATCATCATCATCATCATCATCATCATCATCATCATCATCATCATCATCATCATCATCATCATCATCATCATCATCATCATCATCATCATCATCATCATCATCATCATCAACATCATCATCATCATCATCGCCGTTATAATCATGTTCCTTGTAACTCGTGCTCTTGGCGCTCTCTTGCTCGTTCAGGCAAATCTCGGCCAATAAATCAGCTGCTTCGATTCTAATATCGCCCAGGAAAACATTTCTTTCTAACTCTTCTGTGACTCTCAACGTAATGGGCTGGCGAAACGAAACTGCCGACGTCTGAGAGATGAAGAGGAAGAAGAAGAGGAAGAGGAAGAGGATGAAGACGATGAAGATAGTTTCCATTATCTGGATGGACAAGCTGACATGGAAATTATAGTTGGAAGTGGTTCCAACATCACTTTCATGGGAGCATCCGCTAGCGCCTCCAACGCAAGTCAACTACGGGTCTCTTCACTCTTTCTTTCTTTCTACTGTCAACCAATTTTATCATTCAATTAACCACTTATTTCAATAATATTTGAA
Source organism: Branchellion lobata (assembly GCA_947562095.1). Lineage (NCBI taxonomy): Eukaryota > Metazoa > Annelida > Clitellata > Hirudinida > Piscicolidae > Branchellion > Branchellion lobata. The sequence goes on along the minus strand of OX387247.1, from coordinate 3,567,603 downwards.
TTTTATATTATTTGGATTATAATATAACTATTAAAGATAGTAATTCTACTATTGCTACCACGACTAAAATTACTGCTACTACGATGACGACTACTACTATTATTACTACTACAACTACTACTAATACTACTACTACTACTACTACTACTACTACTACTACTACTACTACTACTACTACTACTACTACTACTACTACTACTACTACTACTACTACTACTACTACTACTACTACTACTACTACTACTACTACTACTACTACTACTAGTACTACTACTACTACTACTACTACTACTACTACTACTACTACTACTACTACTACTACTACTACTACTACTACTACTACTACTACTACTACTACTACTACTACTACTACTACTACTACTACTACTACTACTACTACTACTACTACTACTACTACTACTACTACTACTACTACTACTACTACTACTACTACTACTACTACTACTACTACTACTACTACTACTACTACTACTACTACTACTACTACTACTACTACTACTTCTACTACTACTACTACTACTACCACTGTTATTTCTACCACCTTTACTGCTACCACAACTGCTTTCACTACAATCACACCCCTACTATCACCATAACCACCACAGTTACCACCCTAACTACCACCGCAACAACGCCCACAACCACCACTTTTACCCTTTTCCCACTACTACGGCGATTACTACTATTTCTACCACTACCACTACAACCATTACTACCACTTCAACCACCACTACCACTTCAATCACCACTACCACTTAAACCACCACTACAACTACTACTCACCAGTCCAGCAAAGCGTCTCAGAGCTTCCACGTACAGCCTCAATGTCGCACGATGCAGTGAAGTTTTGACACTGGTGACGTTATATAAAGTATACACCCCGTTGGTTTGGAAGATAGTTCGTGAATGGTCTTTTGCTTGACGAGTCAACGTTATAAAGTTGATTGCGCCTTCTACAACTACAAGCGAGCACCAGGCCGCGTGAGTGCTCTCTGAGAGTGCTTGGAGGTTGCAGGGCCTTGCCTTCGTTATCTGTGCACGCAGTGTTAGTGTAATGTCTTCAATCACACAAACTCCTGCTTAAACACACTGCTACACTAACAAGCGACTCCTACGAACTAATATGCACCATTACCCAATCAATCATTCACACTATTACAAGAAAATGACCAAACAAACACACACACACACACACACACACACACACACACACACACACACACACACACACACACACACACACACACACACACACACACACACACACACACACACACACACACACACACACACACACACACACACACACACACACACACACACACACACACACACACACACACACACACACACACACACACACACAACACACACACACACACACACAATAACATACACACACATGCGCTTGCTTGCACGCACACACCCACACAGTTGGCGCGATTTATTAGTATTTTGGACGGACGGAAAGAAGTGAGGCAGAAAGTCATAGAATAATTAGTTCAATATTTTTGAAATTTTAAAGGTACAGAAAAGTGTTGACACTTGAAAACGACTGGACTAGAAGTGTGATTTGCATGTAATGAGGCTAATGACGAGCAAGAGTCCAGCGAGAACCGTGTAAGCTTGTACTCTGTACGCATTCATATTAAAATGTTGTTTGTATTTGAAACAGTATGAGTATGAAAAGGGAGTTACACTATAAGAAGTAGTAATTATACAGAATTAGTTGTGCTTGAGAGAGTATTAGGAATGAAGATAATTCACAACCGTCAAAGTGTTCCTTCTTTGACAATGATTCAGATAACGGGAGACAAAAAAAAGATGTGATAATGATGAATGTGTTTTTATTGGTTGTGTGATGATGATGATGATGATGGTGATGATGATGATGATGATGATGATGATGATGATGATGATGATGATGATGATGATGATGATGATGATGATGATGATGATGATGATGATGATGGTGGTGGTGATGATGGTGATGATGATGATGATGATGATGGTGATGATGATGATGATGATGATGATGATGATGATGATGATGATGATGATGATGATGATGATGATGATGATGATGATGATGATGATGATGATGATGACGATGATGATGATGATGATGATGATGATGATGATGATGATGATGATGATGATGATGATGATGATGATGATGATGATGATGATGATGATGATGATGATGATGATGATGATGATGATGATGATGATGATGATGATGATGATGATGATGATGATGATGATGATGATGATGATGATGATGATGATGATGATGAGGATGATGATGATGATGATGATGATGATGATGATGATGATGATGATGATGATGATGATGATGATGATGATGACGATGACGATGACGATGACGATGACGATGATGATGGTGATGATGATGATGATGATGATGATGATGATGATGATGATGATGATGATGATGATGATGATGATGATGATGATGATGATGATGATGATGATGGTGGTGGTGATGATGATGGTGATGATGATGATGATGATGATGATGGTGATGATGATGATGATGATGATGATGATGATGATGATGATGATGATGATGATGATGATGATGATGATGATGATGATGATGATGATGATGATGATGATGATGACGATGATGATGATGATGATGATGATGATGATGATGATGATGATGATGATGATGATGATGATGATGATGATGATGATGATGATGATGATGATGATGATGATGATGATGATGATGATGATGATGATGATGATGATGATGATGATGATGATGATGATGATGATGATGATGATGATGATGATGATGATGATGATTGATGATGATGATGAAGATGACGATGACGATGACGATGACGATGACGATGACGATGACGATGACGATGACGATGACGATGACGATGACGATGACGATGACGATGACGATGACGATGACGATGACGATGACGATGACGATGACGATGACGATGACGATGACGATGACGATGACGATGATGATGATGATGATGATGATGATGATGATGATGATGATGATGATGATGATGATGATGATGATGATGGTGATGATGATGATGATGGTGGTGGTGATGATGGTGATGATGATGATGATGATGATGGTGATGATGATGATGATGATGATGATGATGATGATGATGATGATGATGATGATGATGATGATGATGATGATGATGATGATGATGATAATAATGATGATGATGATGGTGATGATGATGATGATGATGATGGTGATGATGATGATGATGATGATGATGGTGATGATGATGATGATGATGATGATGATGATGATGATGATTATGATGATGATGATGATGATGAGGATGACATTGCGGTTCGTTTTTTTCTTCACATTATTTGTTTTGGGCAGTTTGTGACCATTAGAATTTTTCAAACATTTCGTCAATTTTGATCATTTCAGTAAAATGCTTTGAGTGCAGACGTCAGAAAAAACAGTGGCATCCAATCGATCAAAGCAGCCGTCAAGCGAACGTGTGAAATAATTAAAGTGTCATCCAGTCAACAAGTCACCAAGCAAACCACGCGGTGGCTTCTACCAGCCCTCCAGCTATCTTTCCTCGAACACAACCCCCACCAACCAATACCGACTACTACCAGTCTCCACCAACAACAACAACCACTAACGCCATCCACCACTAAGCACAACTGCCAACCACCACCACCAACCTTCACCACCAGCCCACAGTCATGGTCTCTGTGGGGAGTTCAAGGCCTTAATAGCCCACAGAAGCCCAAAAGCTTTCCTCCTCCATCACCAGCTGACGCTTGACCACACGAGTGTTCACTTGCCATAATATAAACATCCATAATTGAACGCTCGAAACGAAAATAAAAGGCTGAAAAAAACGTGATGTACAAAGCCAGCCTCAACCATAGAAACCAACATCTACCTTAGCAACCAACATTTACCAAAGTAACCAGAATCAAACATAGCAACCAGAGTCAACCATAGTGACCAGAATCAAACATAGCAACCAGAACCAAACATAGTGACCAGAATCAAACATAGCTACCAGAATCAAACATAGCAACCAGAGTCAACCATAGCGACCATGGTGAGCAAATGCAACCAAGCAAGCAAGCAAGCATAGCAAGCAGCCGACAAAGCCACTAATCACCTCGGCCAACCAATCAAAGCAGGGGCTGAGTTGTGGGCTATCAGTAAATGCAATCTTGATTGCCTGTATAAGCCACCTTTATGCCGCGGATAAATAAGTCTGTTCCTACGTTCAACTTTGCGATTGTGTCCCTGCGCACGTCAGCCGCAGTAGAACTCAAGCATCGCTCAGGGAACTGTGAATGTGACTCCTACTGCAACCTTCTCAGACTTGCTACTGTGTTGTCACTGCCATGATGCAATCGGAGAAACAAGGGAAATGACACTGTGTTTGCAAGGCTGTTGAGTCACTTCTGAGGCGCAGATGATAGCAACGAGAAGTTTATTACCAGTCCCACCAGACCATTTTTTGATTTACAGCGGCTGTATGAACGAAGGGCACCCCTCAAGGAACCACCCCGACTCGAACCTCTACTGGTCCGTTGATTCTGACTGGATTATCAATCATGTGTCCACGTGGTGAATTGTCATTTCAATTGTTGCGTGGAAATAAAGCGAAAAAAAATTGTGCATTTGAAAAGTTGAAATTTTGTAGAAGATTTAATCAAACGCTTTAAATGACGCCAATCTACGGCGGTCTTCAATATAGCTTTGTTACCAAACGTGTGAACAAAAATGTTCGGTGAAATATTTGCATAAATTAGAAAAGATTAAAACTCCAGCTCATTGCAGAAACAGCATAAATCTGCATGATGGCAAGCGATGATGCTATCACGCCATCCCAACGCATGCACATGCGCTGCTGTGGCCGTCAATTTGGACGGGCGTTTTGTCGATTGCAAACTAGATTTGTCGACAACGCTGTAACAATAGATAAACGACCTGAGTTTATAGTGTTTAGAATCTGACAAAAGAATAAAAAGACAAAAATGATGAAGAGGCGCACGAGAGGACTGACAAGTGACGAGATGCTCTTTTAAAAGTTGCTTGAAATGGAAAAGAAGGGAAGGGAGTCGTTATAAAGTGAAAGGGATGGTTTCAAATACTGAAGTGGTATTGCTCGCCAGCGCTTGGCAATTTATAGCATGATTGAGACATATTAATTGTTGGCGAGATTGTTGGCATGTAGATTTCTTAGTTACATCGTTTAGGTTTTTCCGTGCCACAATTCAGAGCGATAACTATATTGTGGACTTTTATGCTGCCTTCGTAGTCAAAGGAATGTTCATGAACCTTCATATTCAGTACTTCATAGTCGCTTTTAGTATCAAATGTCACCTAAAAAGGAATAGACATATTTTGTCGACTTTTTCAAAATTATTTCAGGAGAAGCCAATTATATATATAAATAAAAAAAGTTGTTTCAAAAATGAAGTTTATTGATTTTATCTCAGATTTTAATCACTCAATACTTGAATTTTGAGCTCATATTGAAATTGTAAAGCATAATTTATTTTTTACTTTTTTGTTTATTTATTTGAAAAATTCCTTGAATAAATGAAAGCAATCGTGCAAGCATCGTCAAAAAGCAACTTTGAAGCGGCTTTAAAAGCCATTAAAATTTTCGCCGAACATCGAATGAAAAACTTGCGAAAAAATCGTTCATACGAATCGCATGGCATTATTCAATCTAATGACGAACAATTGTGTTTGATTTGAGCAGAGTTTGCCATTGCAATCACACAACTCAAGCTCGAGGATGGGGAAGCTTTGAGTGGTGTCTGAGATAGCGGAAGTTTTGGTTTTAACGACAACATTAAACCACGCAAATCACACTTTTGTTTTTTCCATTTTAGTATTAAAATGAAATGTTAACTGTGAGGTCTTTGTGCTTTAATTCAACAGAAAATAAACGTAAAACAATTTGAAAACCAAAAAAATTCATTTAAGAAGTTTAACTACAAAAAACACATTTTTTCATTATGTTAGTTTTTCAATTTAAAAAATAATAAAATAAGAGCTGTAAAAACTTGTGTTCATCCCTATTTTCTAATGTTTGCATAAATTTAATTTTATCGGTGTTTATTTTCGTTTAGTAATTTATTTAATGCAAATATTTGTCAGTTGAAAATTAAAATCATGTTTGATCGTGAATTCGGAGTAGTGTAAGCATTTCAAAAACATTTCACTCACTATCCTTCCTTTTATATCAGACAACTCGATTGTATTTAAGTATATATACTTTTTTGATGTGCTATATCGAAGCAAGCTTTCAAAAATTCAGCCGCTTTCATTTAATTCAAATACTCAGAAAGGATAAGCTACAAACAATTATTTGTCAAACAACAGAAGGCCCGCTCCTTTTATGGGTCATCCGGACTACAGAATCCACGAAATGAATAGACGTCTGCAACAAAGGATGGATGTAGTGTATATAATTTATTATATATCACATGTAAAACCAATAATGACTAAGGCTCACAAATACTCATTTGGCACAATTACCACAAAAAGGACAGTGATCACTTGTGGTGGGATGCTTTCACAACAGAATTTTTTGAAGATGATGCTACGCTTACTCTTTCATTCAGTCTCGAAGATGGACCTAAAAGATACAGTAAGTGATTAGATGGTTGGTTACGAAGAAAGAGTTTAAGTACAAAATAAGTTTCAATGTACCACAACTATTCTTTTCCCTTTTTTTTGAAGTTACTTTTTCACCTACTAAATGTTACTTCCAAGCTTACTATGCACTACAGCAATAGGTCGCAGTCTGATTCCTCGCTACTTCCGCAGTCTCTTTGAGGGTGGTGTAACTGACATCTACTATGTCCTCAAGTACTGCAAGGTAACCAACCATCTGGTTTTTTTTATGCATAGTAGAAATATAAAAAGTCAAATGAACGAATGATTTTTCAAATTAAAACCAACCCACTTCCAGGAATCCTTCCACAATGCCTCCATAGTGCTTGATTGTGAGCAGGCTTACGTCATATCATACCATGGTCGCAATGTATTCACAAAGGTGCCCACATCTGCATGAAACTTCAATTGCACCTACTTTGAAATCGTCACTTGCACCACAGGTGATCACAGATGGCCACTTAATATTGGAATTCACTTTTGATGACCTCATGCGCATACGATCATGGCACTTCATCACAAGACAACACCATGAACTTGTAGGTGGTGGCGGTGGTGATGATGATGATAATGATGATGATGATGATGATGATGATGATGATGATGATGATGATGATGATGATGATGATGATGATGATGATGTTGATCATGAAGATGGTAGTTTACATGATTGTAATGATGAAGCTATTTTTAAAAGCATGACTCATGACTATTTTCCATTAATGTTATTAAATCTGCCACCAAGGTACCGAGAAGTATTCTCTCTGTGCAGGTTTGGAACCACACATACATTTGATAAAATGTGAAAAGTACAATACTTGTTGTTGACTTTGCTATAATGTGATTTTCATACCTATGTTTCTATGCAAAAACAATAATTTTTTTCAGCAGAACATGCCGCTGGCCGAACAAATAACACAAAACATCACCTGCCAAGGCCTCACCAAAAACACACTCAACTTCCTCAGGGTTTTTAAAAATTTTTTTATTCAATTAATTTTTGCAGTTTTAGACTTATTTTGGGTTTTTTTTTATATTTTCTTTTTGCTTTTTCTTCTTTTGGAGTTTCTACTTTTGCTGCAATAAAACATGTCGTTAATGTGAGGTTTCACATCGCTTTTCTAAACAATTCCACTTGAATATATCACCATTTTTTTAATAAATTTAAAAAATTGTGAACTTAATAAATCGAATTCACTTAAGTAAAAATTAAATCGCGTATTTAATTGGAACTGCAAAAGTTAAAAATCATTTAAATTCTCAAACTTGATAAATAAATTCTGAAATAACAATTTTGTAAAAACATACATGTCTTTTTTCCACTGTATTTCTTCCCATCTCATGGTTTTTATAACCCTAATCGACCATCACTTGCAGTTGTGTGTGATCCTGGAGCCGATGCAGGAGTTGATGTGTCGCCATAAGGTGTACGGCCTGTCGCCCAGGGACTGTCTCAAGACGACCCTCTTCCAAAAGTGGCAGAGAATTGTTGCTCCACCAGGTGAGTGGCATGAGAGGTGAGAGTTGTGAGATGAGTAACAGATGTTTGGTATAGTCCTTTTATCTTCATGGCTTTAAATTGTTCACTCCACAGAGACGGCAAGGCCTGCAGTGAAGAGGAGAAAAAAGAAGGCGAGTACAAAATCGAACAACAATAACAACAACAACAACCCACCCAGTCCCTCTATTGTTCCTCTCTCCAGAGCCAAGAAAAACGCTATCAACAACAACAATAACAACAACAACAATATCAACGTCTTTCCAAACACTACCATGATTCAGGACGTGATGTTGGTAGGTGAGCCTACCCTGATGGGGGGTGAGTTGGGTGAGGAGGATGAGAGAGTCATATCGAGGCTTGAAAACTCTCAATATCGAGCCCCTGACTCTGATGAACAACTGGACAACAAACCACTCACGAACCTTCCCCCATTCAATAACATCAACAACAATAGCACTAGCATCAGCAATATTAACAACGCTTCTAGTCAGGTTACAAGCAATGTAATAGGCGAAGGAAACAAGACAGCCAACAACGTTAATAACAATACCAACACCAAAGCGATTTCTATAAAAAGTGATACATTCTTTGATAATAGCAAAAATAATAATAGTAATATTAATAAAAGTTGAACAATTTTAACGATATTTCTATAAAGCCATCACGTTTGTAAATGTTCTAACTGTTGATCAAGCACGTCCTCTTACGAAATATTTATCTTTTTCTTATGCTGTCACTTCTGCTTTTCCAAACAAATATTTTAGTTTTCTGGATTATTTCGATTGAATACAATGCTTTTGCCCTACCACAACTATATCAGTTTCTATATCATCATCAACATTTTTTACGCAAGAATGACTTATTTATGCAAATTTTGTTTAAATTATATCAATGTAAATTTTTCAACTAATTGATTTTATAATGAATAAACGACTTGTTGTTATCAATTTTATAGTCTAAATAGGGTCTCGTATTTGGGTGTTAGGCTCTCCGGACCCTTACCCATCGCTGATTTCCATTTAAAGTACAACAAACTTTTAAGCAGTTAAGATATTAGTTTAAATCTAATTGTTTCAAATGTTTATCTCAAGTAAAAAAATAATTTTTTGAAATACTATTAAATACGTACTAATTTTTGACCTTGTTTCATAATTTTTTGGGTTTTATGTTAAACTCGAATCGCGTTCACGTTTACGCTTTTTAAAAAAAAAAAGGTCTTTTTTTATCATGTTTGATGATTATTTTCATTGAAATTGTATTCATGATTGTTTTGTAATTTTATAAAAAGTACCATTTTGTGTAATTTTTTTAATACGTGGAAACCCTGACTGTGAAATTAAAAAAATACAATACCGGTATTCTTTGTAAGTTTTGCTAGTTTAGGATGAGACAGTTTTTCACAAAGTTTCAAGTTTCTTATTTTGTTGCAAAAAATTATTACGTTATTTCCAATGGTAATATAGACATGTTAGTCCATTCATAGCCTCTATTCATCTGCTGCTGTTTGTTCACTGCTGTTCTTCGTGAAAAATACTCTCTTGAAACGTGTATTTTTTAGAAAATATTTCCGTTATTTGAAGAATAAATAGATTTTATAATTACTTTTGATCTCATTTTTCAAAATGCAAAGAAAAGGTATAAACCTTTAAATATATTGTTTCAGATTCACTTACAATGTCAAACTTACAAAAAAGTAATTGTTCTTTTTGGCATTTCAAAATTTCCTACATTCAATAAAAGTAAAAATAAATTTATTCAACAACAGATTTTTACTACTTAAAAAATTTTCTACTTAAATTATACCCTTTCCAGATTCCAATCCAAACATTAAGGACTCTTCTTCAGACTCCAAGAACAAATTTCTTGCTACGTTCAGCTTGACTTTGTTGACGGTTCAAAATGCCACACAGACCTTGGTGATGCGTTATGTACGCACCAGGCCTGGAGACATGTTTTTTTCTACATCAGCTGTCTGCATGTCAGAGTGTATAAAGTGCATCACATGTCTGGGCATAATCTTTTCCATGCACTCTTTTGATGTCCGGTTGGTTAGCTGTGCAACAAATGACATTGTTAGAATGTTACTTTCACCACCCACAACATCACCACAGTCTATGGGCAAGCCACTTGAAAACCAATATGTTCAGTGACCCGATGGACTCACTAAAAATCTGTGTGCCTGGCTTCCTGTATGTTCTGCAAAACAATCTGCTGTATGTGGCTGCTTCTAACCTGGAAGCTGCCAACTATCAAGTGGGTTTGGTTGCTAACCTTGGTTATATGAACCTCTGTTGACCACTGTGTCAAAATGCATATGATGCATATTGACAGGTGGCGTACCAGTTGAAGTTGTTGACGACAGCTCTCTTCAGCGTAATGATGCTTAAAAGGCGCTTATCGTGGGTGCAGTGGTTGTCCCTGTTGATCTTGACAGGAGGGGTGGCCATGGTGCAGTACCCCACAGACAGTGGCCACGTCAAAAAACATGAAAACCCACTAGTTGGCTTTTCTGCCGTCGTAGCTGCCTGCTTTTTGTCTGGCTTCTCTGGCGTTTATTTTGAAAAAATTCTCAAAAACACGGGTCAGTCGGTGTATGTGAGAAACGTCCAACTGGGATTCCTTGGAACAGTCTTGGGGCTGGTGGTGTGTTATTGGAAGGATGGAGCGGCCGTGAGTGAGAAAGGTTTTTTCTTTGGCTACAACGTCATGGTGTGGGTGATCATCTTCTTGCTGGCTCTGGGAGGACTGATCGTGGCTGCTGTGGTCAAGTACGCAGACAACATTCTCAAGGTTTGTATGCATATCATTTCTCAGCCTAAATAAGCAGCACTACTCAACCAACTCACCATTATGGCTCCTACTGCTTTCATTATCACCCGCACACCATCACGCCATTCATCATTACCACCCGCCCACCATCACGCCATTCATCATTACCATCCGCCCACCATCACGTCATTCATCATTACCACCCTCCCACCATCACGTCACTCATTATTACCACTCAGGGATTCGCCACTTCAGGCTCCATCATAATCGCCTGCCTGGTGTCTGTGTACCTTTTCGACTTCAAGATAACCCCTCTCTTTTCGGTCGGGACAGTGCTGGTGATGGTGTCCATATACCTGTACAGCAAGTTCATCTACGTCGAACCAAAGAGCCTTCCAGTCCTTGCTACATAATCTTCTCCGAAGCTTCAACCTCACTACACGAACATCGCCATTCCACCTACGTTGCTGCAATCTACATTGTAACATTTTATTGTATACAATGTATTACTAATTTTTTTATAATTTTAATTTTGGGAAATTCTCTTAGCTTGCGTAAACGATATTCATTATGCCTGGAGAATACAAGTGGTATTTGATCGCTACATGCCTCTCGAGTGTCAATCTGGCTCTCTCAATCTTTATTGGTACTCTTATGCAGGTAAATAAGTATGTGTTAAGTTGTCTTGCAGGGTTTAAATTTTCGGTCGTTCGTTTTGTCAAACAAGTCCTCGAAAGTCTCACTACCTTTTGATGTATCAATAAATGTAAATATCCACATCTCATTAATCTGCACTACGCTACTCACGTAACGACATCGGATCGACATGGCACGTGTAAGCCGCTGGAAGGGTGTTCTCACAATAACACTGAAACGACATCAGATTCGACTTCTTGAAAAGCTGTTGTAAGAAGATTGAACAAGCGAGCATGCATCGCGTACAACGCTGGTAGGCAACGTTCATTGGTATGCCGTCAAAGAGGTATTTTCGGAACAATCTCGAAGATAAGGCTGTTGTGAGTGCATGAAGCTACGTATGAGGAAGTCACCGAAACTTTCTTGAAAATAGGATGCCTTCACAGGAGTTTAGAGACGAATCCTGTCACTTAAGCAATACACGTAGCCAATAATCAGTCATCAGCACAAGAAGCAGCCAATCATCAGTCAGTCACATTGTACGCAACCAATCATCGGTCACCGGGATCGAAACATTAGAATAACACTCACTAACTTAGTAGTTTGCGGTGCAATGCTGTGTGTGCTCTTGCGTGCGTCACCACTTCAAATCGCTTCGCAGCATGAGGCAGCCACGAAATGCAACGAAATGCCTTCAGAAATATGTATTTACGAAGAAACTAAGTGACACAGTAAGATATAAAAGAAATGAGATTACAGAATGAAGCTACATGCGTCAGTGCTAAAACTTTGAATGATTTCGGGTATATACAGTTCGTTTATATAAATAATTTACAAATAATGAAAACGATCAAATCTACGTAGTGTTCGTAAAAGCAAAATAATCGTTCTTAAATATATCTTGAGAAAGTCCCTCAAAAATATAAAAGTTTCGACGAAAAGTCCACATTAAGCATCCTGAAAGCTCTCAAAGCTGCCACAACTGCTTCATGCACCCTCATGTGATTCGGAAGTCTAGTTATAGTGCATGCCGGTGCACGCACGCACACACGCACACGAACATAAATGCTTTGAACAACGAAATAAGATACGGTGTGACTTAAGTCACGCATGACTAAAATCATAACGACGAAGAGGAATAATCCACCAGGGAGGGATTAGATGAAGAAGGGGATGAGGACAACGACGATGGTGATTTTAGTAATGATTCTGGCGACGCTAGAGGCGTGGGACGTGTGGGAGAAAGGGTGAAGGAAGAGGAGGAGGTGCGGCTGACCCTGAACTTCTTCTTGCTTCTTGGGGAACTCACCACTCTGACCTCCTGCAAAGGTGCAGTCTGACGAAGGAGTGGCGAGGTGGATGGCGAGGAGGATGACGATAGGTTTGTTGTGGGCGTCAGAGTTACTGGAGAAGAGTGAGGACGAGTGGATAGAGAAAGAGGTGAGGCTGTAGAGGTGGTCGTAATTGGTGGAGACTTGGTGGGTGCATTGAGGACGATGACAGGAACAGGTGTGTGCAGTTGCTTGACTGCCTCTTGATAGCTTGGCAGACCATCATTAGGAACTCCTTTGGATTCTTTGTTGGCACAGAGTGTCGAAGTGCCCCTGTCTTTGGTGCAATCATTGTTGCTGTTGTTTGTTGATGCCTGGATGCCAGACTCGGCGATTGTTTTATTGGAAAGTTGAGAGGTAGCAAGGTGAGAGGTAGCAAAATGAGAGGTAGCAATACTGGTGGATGACGACAAAGAAGATAACGATGATAAAGATGCCGACAGAGCTGCTGACAACGATGAGGCAGATGAGGATGAAGATATAGGTGATGATAATGATGACGATGACGAAGTCAGTGACGACAGTGAAAGAGACAAGAGATATGGAAGGTTGTTCTTGTCGCTGCTGCCTGATACCTTGGTGTAGGTGGGGAGGGAGTCATAGCTACTGTGACCCTCTGAGTCACTGTCGAGGGACTTGCTGGGTGGTGTCTCCTCACGGGTGTGTCTTTCTCTGTTCCTGTGTATGTAGCCTTCAATCTCTTCAAACAACTTGCTCTTTCTCTCATTTGTGCCATTAGTCATGGCAACCCCATTGCTACTGGTATTTTTCTCTCTTGAACTGCCGTCCTTGATGGCTTCATTTTCGTCTCTGGCACAATTCGCCTCCACAATTTCACTCTTATCGAGGTCCACGCGTGTAAGAGTGAGATTGGAGCTGAGTGACCTACTCAACGACATTAGTGCATCTTCTCCCAACTGGTTGCCATGCAGGTTCAAATGTTGCAGCGTGGGATGGCCCGAGATGAAGTCTGATAACGAAGCAATTCCTGCAGAAAAGGTGGTGGAAAGAAATTTGAGAAAAACTGAAGTTGAAAAACTTCTGCGATGGGTGATTAGTGTTTGACGGGTGGGATGAATGCACGCATGCATGGAAAAAAAGAAAGAAACGCGCATACCATGACCAGAGACTCCAACAGCCTGGAGACTGAGATGTGTGAGGGAGTTGTTGAGAGCCAGCCCATCCTTCAGCCTCACCACCCCGTCATCGAGAAGCTTATTGTGGTCCAAGACCAGACTCTGCAGTGTCTTTGTGTGCTTCTGTGGAGGTGTTGTGATGAAGTGGGTTGTGGTAGTGTAGTGTAATGATGTTGTGATATAGTGTGTGGTGATGAAGTGTGGTTGAAGGATTTGGTGAGTTGATGAAGGTAACTTGGGAAGTACCAGCGAGCGAGAAAGAACAGGCAGAGAGAACTTGGAGAGTTTGTTGTTGGCAAGGGAGAGGTGGCGGAGAGAAGGGTGGTTGCTTGAAAGCATGTCAAAAATGTGGGTAGCGCCTTGGTCCTGTGGTGGTTGTTGTGGTGTTGGTGCTTGTGAGGTGATTGTGGAAGAAGTTTTTAAGGAAAAGGTTTTGTAGTGGTTGTTGTGATGCTGGTTGTTGCAGTGGCAGTGGCTTTTACAATGGCTGTTAAGACAATGGGTAAGCAGTAGTGGTTGATGAGGAGACCACATATGAGACCACCACGACGCACCATGAGGAAGTTGTTGCTGACGTCAAGGAACTGCAAACACTGGTGTTCTCGCAACAGGGTGCATAAAGTGCCCGCATCTGAACTGCACAACTGGTTGTCACTCAGGGAGACAACCTTAATCGATTCACTGCTCTGAATGGCATTCACTGCAGTGGTGATAAGATGGGTGTGTGAAACAGTGTGGGGGTGGCTGGTGGTGTGGGTGTAGTGGTGAGAGTATGGCTGTGTAGTGGCGTAGGTGTAGGTGGTGGGCAGTTTGGAGGTATGGGTGGTTGTGTTAGTGTGAGTGATGAAAGTGTGGGTGATGGAAAGATGAAAAGATTGGTTGGAAACAGGTGTCCACAAACCAAGGAGGCTGAGGTGTCTGCCTGACGACACAGAGTTGTGCAGTGACAATGACTGCAGACTGCCACACATCTGGAAGCCCTTGATGAAGCAGTTGTAAGAGTTCTCTGGTACGACCAGATGCTTCATCTCTAGACTGTACAGTGAAGTGGTCTGTTGGAGGAGTGGTTTGATGCTTGCTTACCGACTGAATGCTTGAAGGCGCCAATTGATTGAAAGTTCCAATGGACACCTGCTTCAAGAACTGGGAGAAAGCCTGGCAGTCCCTGGTGCCGAGGTTCTTGCAGGCGGAGATGACCAGGCTGTCGCATGGCTCGTAGAATGAAAGCAACTCAAACATCGACACTGAGGCCTGTTGAATGGGTGGCTCAGAGTGTGAATGGCTATTCAGTGCTGCTGTTGAGTAACATATTGCCACTCCACCTTGCAGCTCTTCATCAACTCTCCGCTCAAAAATTCACACCATCATCACCTGTTCATCCAAAAGAGCTGTCTCAATGACGAGTCTCTCCATGCGCACTCGTCTGAAGACCTCCTCGAGGGAGTCCACCTGGGCACTGTCCAGTGCCAAGTCTGCCGTAGTGGTGAACATTCTTGTGATCCGCAAGGAGTAGTGGTAGTGGTCATTATTGATCAAAGTATAAGTATTAAAGGGTGTAGTATCCATTAGAGTATTGATGTGAGAATCAAAGTGGGAGGAAAAAGAACGTCGGTTATGGAGGTACCTTTGAGAAAGAATACAGGCACTTTTTGTGAAGGGTCTGCAATTTGCTGGAAGGTGTATGATAAAATTATTAGTAGTGGTTGATGGTGATGGTGGTAAGGTGATTGAAAGAAATATTGTCAGTGATAAAAATCAGTCCTTGATGAATAGACCCCATTATCATAGCTACAAGCCACCGTGACATATGCTATAATTGTCACCTTACTTTTGCAAGTATAAAAAAATATGCGAATGAGTTGAGTGCTTTAATGAGCTATGGCATATAATTAAGAGAATATGCATAAATTATACAAATGAGGTACCTTGAGCTGAGCAACGACACTGAGAGCTGGCTGAACTGAATTCTTTTTGCAGCTCTGTTGGTAGGAGGCCAATAAGTTTTCGGTGGAACCCTTGCAAACTGTGATGGTGACGGTGTAGGATGGTAGAGAATGCTTTGGTGTTGGCGCAATAGCAAATGTCATTGTGGTGGTGTGATGGTGTATGTTATAGTGGTGGATTGAGTAGATATGATGGTGGTACAGCCATGGTGTGGCGGTGGATGTTGACAGCCTGGTAGTAGATGCTGGTAAAAGTGTGGTGATACAATAGCAACACCGAGAGTTAAAAGTTGCTCAAAAACAGCCCACACCAACCTTCTGACCATGGATCAAGCACGCATGAATACACAGTAACCAGCTTGTCTGAGAAGTTCACATTGTGGCCTTTCTTGTTCAGTTTCCTGACTCTGCCATCATCTTCTTTCAAATCCTCCTTCACCTCATCCACCCGCCTCTTGTTTCTGTTCACCTGAGGAGACTGCATCAGCATCTTTTCAAAGTTCTCAACATCTTCTGCAAAAGAAAAGTTGGAACCATCCACTGCACTGTCATCGTTATTTAACTGACTTGTGTCACTTTCACACAGATCACCCTTCTTGAGCGAGTCATCATCTTTCACACTACTTGAATCTTGATGATGCGCTGTAAAATCCAGATTGTCAGTTGAGGTCATGTCACTAATCATAAAGTCACTAGTGCTCCTCCTCTGCAAGTCCGTGTCAAAAGTGTCGTAATGTGAAAGATTTTCTAGATTCGATTGGAAGAGAGATTCACTTATTTGAAGCTGTTGTTCTGAGGCGAAGAATGAACCAACCTCCGGCCCGCTTGCAGCTTCAGTTAATACGTCGCTTTTCGAACCTTTTTCACCTTCTAGCTTGATTGCTAATTCCACATCGACTGAACTTCCTCCACAACTTTCGTTTCCGTTTTCATTTATTTCTAAAGCATTCAAACATACGCATAAATTAGTTGCATCTAAAGCACTTTTTTTGAAATTCTCTACGTCGGAGTTAGCTTGAACTTGATTTGCGAATGCAACGGGACTGTTTGGCGGTGTGAGCAGATTCTTGGAAGGATCTCCCTCGAAGGCATAAAAAGACGAAGACGAAGAAATTATAGTGGAGGTGTCGGCTTCCCTGGAACAGTGCATTACCTTGTTTTTTTCGTTATTTCTTCGATAATTACTCACATCGATCCCTAACATTTTATCTACATAAGGAACTATAAAATAAATTTAAGTATTCTTTAATATAAACTTCATTTGGTACTTTTTGAGCTATTTATTAGCTTTTTTCTAACTAATCGTCTAAATTTAGAAAACATTCAAATACTTATACAAACAAAGATAACACTATCAAAGATTCTACGTACAATGTGTATGAATCATAAGAAAAACTCAAAACTACAAGTTACTTTTTTGAAACTAAACCTAATCAATATTTTCCTAAAATTGTTTCACTTTAAATTACATAGAATACTATTTCGACAAAGAATTTATTTTCTTTAAGTGAACTTTTAAAAAATTATGGCTGTTGAATCTGGCTCCAACGGCGTGGTCGAGTCAAACGATGAAAATTTAAATCAATCATGTATTAAAAATAATTTGTCAATAAAGAATCATAAGTGTTCTGAGTGTGGAAAACTTTTCAAACGGTTGTCTCATTTTAAAGAACATCAGTTTTTCCACTCAGGCCAAGTTTGCAATTATTCTTCATCCACGTTATAAGCTAAGCTCTTATAAATCTTAAATTTTTTAAATAATAAATTCATGTTGTGTGAATTCTAAGCTTAAAAAATATACAATCAGAGACCTTACAAGTGTTCGTTTCTCGATTGCGGCAACTCATACAAACGGAAGGACCACTTGCGACGTCATGTGCTTAGAGTGCATAAACCCGCGGAAGAATCATCAAAGTTACTTCAGTAAAAAAAGCTTTTTTATTAAAATTTTGTCTTCATTAGCATAATTTGCATTTTTATGTAAAGTATTGTGTGGTTTTTTTAATAAACCTTTATACAGTTTATGTAAAATAAATGAATGAGTTATCAACTTGACTTATTTCAGATGCACTTACAAAGACTGTGATAAATCTTATTCACTGAAATCCAGCTTAGATAAACACATCAATAATTTCCACACAAATAAGTACCATGTCAGTCAATTCACTTGAAACTATAAAGATTCCATTTTTTCATCGAATTGTCTTTATGACCGCTTATTTAAAATGTTCATTATGTTCACAGTGCACAGAAAAGGGATGCAAAGAGAGCTTCAACAAAAAACACAAGCTTAAACATCATGAGTTTGCTCACAAGGGTGTCAAGCCCTATCAGTATGTGAATCATTTCATTGTTCCAGCTAGAAAGTTTCTGACCTTCAGCTTCCTCAAAACCATCTTTACACCTCTGTTGCCATCTTCAGATGTCATGTGACGGAGTGTTTGAAGCAGTTCACTCAGATGGGTCATCTGAGAAGACACCTCAAGCAACATGATGGTTGTGTCTTCACCCTTATTACTGCATTTTCTTGTTTCTGCAATGAGAATAAATTATAATACAGTTCAATATGGTGTGATTTGACTGACGTTTCCACATTAAAGCAACCATGTTTTATGCAAATCATATATCACTCTGAAGGGTATCAATGTTCAGTGGAGGACTGCAGAGAGGTGTTTGAAAAGTGGTCTCAGCTCAGAAGGCACAGAGCTTGTTTGCATCGCAAAGGTGTCAAATATACAATACAATACAATACAAACATGAACATTATTAGAGTGGCATTAACCCCATAGAGTTTCGAGGCCACTCAAAATATTATTGGTTTCTTCACGTATCAACTCTTTCACTTAAGTGCAGAATGACTCAGTTTTTTTTTTTGGTAACCCACAGAAAGCAGATGCTCAATCTGCGGCAAGGTGTTTAGTCATGCCAACAAACTGAGGGAGCACTCAAGCAGGTGCATGAGGCAAGATGACAGCGGCACTGAGTCTTATGTAGTGAGCTGTGACGAGTTGTCTGAAGCACCAGCATCCATGCACCCCACTCAAAAGACACCACTAAACACTAAATATGTTTGCCAGACTCCATCTGGACGCATTGAGGACTTGAAAGATAAAAATAACCCGATGTGTATCAACCA
The DNA here is from genome assembly GCA_947562095.1 of Branchellion lobata. Lineage (NCBI taxonomy): Eukaryota > Metazoa > Annelida > Clitellata > Hirudinida > Piscicolidae > Branchellion > Branchellion lobata. The sequence goes on along the minus strand of OX387247.1, from coordinate 3,548,436 downwards.
CCATACAAAAACTGCTGGTGTTGAAAAAGATATTAGTACAAATGATAGAAATAGTCACAGCCATAATAAAATTAATTACGATAACGAAATATCAGATGGTTTTTTTTATAAGAAGATAATCTTAAACCCAAGTTCAAACTTGTTAAAAAATAAATTAATTTCTAGCATTTTTTCAAAAAAAAGTAATATAAATACCGCCAGTACTACTACTACTACTACTACTACTACTACTACTAATAATAATAATAATAATAATAATAATAATAATAATAATAGGAATAATAAAGCAATTGAAAACCAAAAAAAAAGCGAAACGAAAACTGGTAAGCATGGAAGCATGGAAGCTGGCAAGAACACGCGCAAGCAGACTTACATGTGCACATACAGTCTCTGCAGGCGAGTATACACAGAGCGTCGGAACCTGCTGAACCACGTGAGGGTAAACCATTTGGGCTTGCTGCACATTTGCCATAAGTGCCGAAGGACCTTTGCCTCCAAGGTACCTTTGTATTGCTCCACCTCTATCGTCGTCTTTATCATCGTTATCATAATTTTTTCCAATTTTTCAATTTATTCTCCACAGCAAAAGCTCCTTTTCCACGCCAAGAGTTGTGGCAGGCTCATATTGGCCACCAGAAAGGTTTGTGCCTCTACTGATGTTTCATGGGCGTCTTCATATCTTGATGATTATGAAGCTTTGATAGTAAAACGCAATTTTTAGAACACTATCATAAAGATCGCATCTACCACTCTTTAATCGTTGACGCCACTATGACTTAGCAGGGCGGGCAGATGAAGCGGAGGAGGGTGGTGGTGAAGGAGAGCGCACAGGAGGCTTTCAAGAGTAGCAGCGACTGCTTGAGGAGGCTGCAGGAGAGACTGAAACACAAAGCGCTGGTGCAGCGGAGACTGGGCAGTGCTGCTGACGGCATGGTAGACAAGCTGAGAAGGAATTCAAGGAAAGAACGCTTGATGGAATCGAGAAAGGCTGCTAACAAGGACTCGATCAAAACAGTGGCTGGAGCTTCGGAAACTGCCACTCAACATTTGCCTGGTATGTGTGCGAAAATTGATGGTGTTGAACAGTCGACCACGATACCATCGCAAGAGCCTTCAATAGTTTATTCAGCATCAAAGGATACAATTTTTAAGGAAAATAACCTGGAATTCATCGCCTTATGATATTTTAGTTTTTTTATTCATTTTTTAATGTGTGTCAAATCTAATAAACTACCATTGTGTTTCAATCATTGAAAAAATTGAATTTTATTGAAACATCAAAATAGCGATGAGATAGTCGGTTTATGCAAAAAAAATCAGGCCACAAAGTCCAAAGGTCTGTTGAAACCTCCTCTCCTATTCATGTACTGCCTGTGGATGGTGTGGCGTTGACTTTAAGCCTTGAAATGAAGCACTTGAAATTAAGGAATGGTGGCGAAGAAAGAATTCAAAAAGCACCTGTACTTCCTCTTCTGCAATACATTTGCTCCTGATACGATGTTGCCCTTCACTTGTTTGCCCTGTGAGTTAATGAATGGTGTTTATTGTAAATGAGGTAATTTAACTTACTGCATATTGGTGAATACGTTAGTGAAAGACACAGTATTGAAAGAGGGGTGAGTGCCTTGGAAGTATCAAAGGAGCCAAAGCCCATGAGTTTCATCATTGCTATTTCTTCTTCATTCTTCCCCTCCATGCTTGGATCTAAAAAAAAGAATCGTGTTTTGTCACAGTATTAAAATGATCAATATTTTGACCTACCATTTTTATCTTGTATTTCTTCTTCAACTACCTCATCTTCACCATTCTCCTCATTCAACTCATCAGCATGAGTAGTTCCCGTATACACTACATCATCAGTTGACCTGCAAAAGATGGTTACAAAACTGAAAATTCACAATATTCAACACTCAAAATTAAAAATAGAGAATAGTCAGCTCCAATCATATAAAATCTGGGATCCTTGGTACATTCACGACCAAAAACCATTAAAATATAGTTGTCTTGGGTTCAAAAAACAAATGATGCACAGTTTTAAATTGATTACTTGATAATAAATACTCAAAAAGTTGTGCACCACCCTGTCTCACTGAGCTAATTATACTCTACAAGATTCCAGCTTATAATATGAAAAAAAGAAAAAAAGATCATTGGGAAGATGAGTAACATTTCCTGATTTCATGAACTGGCAAACAAAAAGCAAGCAAATGACAAAGGGCATGGCATAATTTGGGTGATAGCTTTTCGAAAGTTTTGTGTGAATGAGTTAAAAATGAAAAAGAAGAAAGAATATTTTTGGACTCCTACAACATTAGTATTATTTTATGGTTTTTTTTCATTTTCTTGAATAAATCAAATCTATATAAAAGTTTGAAATGTTATAGAACATATGTGATTATAAATTATGATTCAATTCTTTTTTTTTTATTAATTAAGTTGATTTTACAGTAAATTTAGATTCTTTCAGCAACAATTTATAATGTAATTTTTCTGTTTATTTTTTCATCTCTTAATTTAAAGGTTAAAACGATTTGAATTATTTTTTAAATGAAAATCAAACAGTCTTTTTCAAGTGTAACATTTACAGTGCATATCTTAATTTACTTCAAAAAGTCTATGAAAGAAAAACTAACTCAGATCTTCTGTGTCGTCTTCTGTTACGTGAAGAAGATCGTCTGTTGTTTCTTCGAGGAGACCTAGACCTGCTTCTGGATATCCCTATATATTTGTCGATCAAATGAAAATGTTCAATATTTTGAATTTGAATGAAAGCCCTTAGAAATTGAAATTTACTTTCATAATCGGTTGACTTACGAGAACTTCTTTCATTTCTATCTCTTTCTCTTCTTCGATCCCTGTCTTTTTCTCCCCTTCTGTCTCTTTCTGAAAGTCTCCCAGATCTATCTCCATGTCTATCAACATCCCTTTCCCGATGACTATTTCTTTCCCTTTCTGTTAGGGTGAACACAGAATATAAATCAAGTTCGACAAAAAACACTGCGAATTATTGCAAAATTGCACTATATGAATTTTTTGGACATATTAAGTAAACAACTGTGAAATATTTGATTAAAACAAGTTATATTCACAACTATATGTTCACCCCTTCGCGGAGACCTGCTTCTGCTTCGAGGCATTTATATGAAAGAAATAATTTTAATAAAATAATATTTTATCATGAATATATTTTAAATAAAATCAACCTTTTGTATAAAAAGTAATCAACTAGGCGTATAGGGGTCTACGAGAATAGTCAAATGGCGAACTGTTGATAAAAACAATAGCTACTTTACAAGCTTCATATATTTTTTTTAGTATTTATTGAAACAAATTTAGACAGACGCTGTGGATGGTGTATAATCGAAAAAATTAAAAAATTGAAATTAACAGTAACAGAATGTCATTAAAAACTGTCAATTGTCTATAGCAAGAAATCGAAAATTGACTTTAGAATTAAGGAATCTCAAAAACTTAGAATTGAATCAAAGTTTTTATTTAATGATTATTAAAGAATTTTTTTAGTCTTCATTAGATCAAGTCTGGTTATACGCTGGAAATGGTACAGAATAGAGCGAACAAGCGAACTAAAAAAAATTAAAATCCACAAGAACTGAATGTTATCAGTCATAAAGATTAACATTGTACGTACAAAAAATAGTCAGAAAAAAAGTTCAAAATTGAAAACGACAAACAATGAGCATTATGAGCTTAGTGAGTATTGAGAAGATGAGGGAGGAATGTTTTGTTACAGTACGATGAGTATGGTTTTGGTGTATTTGTGCGTTGATCTCCGCATATCATGGGATGTAGATTTGACCGGTGGAAAGATCTGATGAAGTACGTGATGGAGTGATGAAGGCGGGTTACTGGTAACTTTTGAGAAAAGTGTTCAGCAAGAGATGCAAAAAGTTACTTTATTTTAAGATAGTGTTAAGATAAAGTGTAAAGGTAGTTAACCCTTATGAATTTATTAACTAAACGTTGAAGTTTTTTTATATGTTCATGATTGGCGAATCCACACCATGAAGTTGCCGAATATTTAATGCGAGATTGTTATATCATACAATTAAGGACCAAAAAGTCCATGAACCCTAATTATTTTAAGCGCATGAAATGTTTGATAGCATTCAGTAATTATACATATTTTTTATAGTCTTTATTGAAGCAAATCCAGACAAACGCTAGATCTAAAAATGATGAAATATTAAAAAAAACTGTAATCTACAGTTTTACCCAAATCGCAAGTTGAAAAACAGTTCGTAGAAAAAAAGGCCCTTTATCCCGGTGCTAATCTAATCTAATCAAATCATTTATATAGTGCTGATACACACTGTTCAAGAGCGCTTTGCTACGAACTGTTTAAACCACAAAGTTTTAAGGGTTTTACGAAATGAAAGTAGACAACTAATAGAGGTGAGATTGGGGGGAAGGGAGTTCCATAGAAGGGGCCCACATAAGCAAAGAGCAGATTTAGCGTGAGTACTATTAGAAAGTATTCTAAAAAAATGAGAATAAGTAGATCTCAGTTCCTTAAAAAGAGGCAACTTAAAAAAGTCAGCTAAGTAGGTAGTGAGTGATAAATTTTTTTTTCAAGCATGAAAGTGCAAATTTTGAAAACTCAACTTTTTTTAAAAAGCAACCAGTGTGAAAAGCTAAGGGTAGGAGTTAGACAAGAGAATTTATGAGTGCCAGAAACTAAGCGGGCAGCGTTATTAAAAGCTTTGGCGAGAGGGTGTAGCGTGGTCTCTGGGAGTCCCTAGTATAAAGAGTAACAATAGTGAGAGCGGAACAAAATAAGCAAAGAATCTAGTAGTTTGAGGGTTGGGTTGTCTAGGAAAAGTTTCAGTTGCTTGATACTGCAAAGATGAAAAAAAGATGATTTAGCTAAAGCTTTTATTTGTGGTATGAGAGAAAGTGAAGAGTCAAAGGTGAAACCTAAATTATGAATGGTGGAAGAAGGGGCGAGCGGAGAGTTTGATAAAATATTAAATGAGAAAAGAGATTCTATAAGGCGAGAAGACTTGCTAAAATATATAAAATCAAATTTTGATGCTAACCAAAGAATACGAACCGAAATGAACAAACCAAGAAAGAAAGCTTGCAAAAATCACCAAAAACAATAAAATATTAGGTAAAAACAATGGTGTAATAAAAAAATTGGAAAAAAAAGTAACATTTAAGAAATAAAACTCAACAGTAAAAACTGACATCAAGTAATAAATGCAACCAAAGAGTATACAAAAAAAATATTAAAAAATAAAAAAGTAAGTTCACTTTCTAAAATAGAAAAAAACATTTGACTAAATGCAGTTTCAAATAAAAATTTTTTATTGAAATTCAAATTTTTATCAAAAACATAAAAATAATGTTCATATTCCAAGTCTGAATATTTTGTAATTATTCAACTAAATATGCCATTACAATTTCTATTAAGTATACTTTTAAAAATGCATCTATTCGTGTAACGGCTTTACTTATGATTATATTTTAATATAAATGTTTTTCTGAGCTTTCTTATTTGAATATTCAAATCAAGTGAGCTGGTTTATAAGATCAATTGAAAGAAATGGCTTCAAAAAGATCTGCAGATCATGCATCAGGCTCGAGTGCTCCACCGACCAAAAAGCAAATGACTCATGTAATCCAGGAGCAAATTCTTTTGAATTCATTTTTTTATTCATCTAAATTTTTGCAGGAAGACATGGAAATCAAGGTGTTGCAATTCCAAAATCGCAAATTGTCAGAGAGAATAGAGGAGAGGAGAAGGCAAGAAGGTGAGTTAAAGGTACGCATTGAACAGTTAGAGCAGAGGCAAGCCACAGACGATGCTGTTTTGTGCATTGTCAACCGCTATTGGAACCAGGTTAAACTCTTTTATTTTTCACTTTAATGCATTAATTTAATAAATTCATTACGTCTTTTTTTATTCACTTTTTTGATGTTTTCCTCATAACTCTTGAACAGCTAGATGAGGATGTGAGAGTTTTGTTGCAAAGGTTTGATGCTGAAGGAGCTGATGAAGCTGAAAAACAAAGTACTTTCTCATATATCAACAAATAGGATAACAATATATCAACAAATAGGATAACAATATATTGACAAATAGAATAAAAATATATCAACAAATAGGATAACAATATTATATCATATATCAACAAATAGGATAACAATATATTGACAAATAGGATAACAATAATATATCATATATCAACAATTAGGATAACAATATTATATCATATATCAACAAATAGGATAACAATATTATATCATATATCAACAAATAGGATAACAATATATTGACAAATAGGATAAAAATATTATATCATATATCGACAATTAGGATAACAATATTGTTTTTGAATTTTCTTGTTTTTTTATAGTATTTCCAGCTTTTTTCTGGATTTTATTTAATAAAGGCTATAAAAAATGCATTATAATTTTTATCATTATCTTGATATATCCTTTATTATTACTCTTTTCAACCATGTACTATGATGAAAATATATACATACAATAGTATAAATATTAGTTAACTTTCACTTTGTTATGTTTTGTAACTCTTCCACCATCTCTACTTTGACTGCCAGACGAGAGCAAGGCAGTGACTTCCTTCTTGAACCTTCTCTCACAGTCTGACAAGCAGGAGATTGAAGACAAGCTCTCCCGCAGGGTTGACTTTTCTGAACGAGCCATCGGTTGGTATTGTTGTTTGGTGTTTGTATTGTTGTTTGGTGTCGTTGGTTGTTTCAACGGATGACTGTATTCTATATTGGAACCCCCTTGTGGAGCATGCTAGTGATCATGTTAGTGATCGTGCACCACAGGCAAGTTGTTGCAGGCATACGATCGGCTGCTGCAGCGGAAGGAAAAGTTGTGGACGTCAATGAAGAAACAACATGAAGGAGACGCAGGTGGAGTGGTGGTGGAATGGTGGCGGAGGTGGTGGCAAAGTAGTGGTGGAAGTGATGAGGAAGGAATGGCGATTAAGATGGTAGTTGTGATGATTGTAGTGATGGTATAAACTTTCATTTGAGTTTTTGTACCTATTCAGTGTTGTGGTTTTCATAGGCTGGGGAACTTTTAAATTTTCAAAGTTGAACTCCATTGTTAACCTGAACATGCCTGTGAACATTTCAGTTGAGAACAAAGAGGAAGAGAAGGGTACAAAGACAGATGTAACAAAGAGTAGCAAGGCAGACAAGCAAACAGCCGATGTTCTTGAAGTGAAGAAAGAGGGAGCAGAAGAAGTGGTTAAAAGTGAAAGAGGGGATGAGAAGCTTGAAGTGAAGGAAGCAGAAGTGAAGGATGGAGAGAAGAAGGATGACACAAAAAAGGACAGTGAGGAAAAGGAGTCAAAAAAGAAAGCTTCAAGCATAACGGAAGCAGTCAAGGTTGTGTGTGTGTGTGTTTTTGTGTGTTTTTGTGTGCAAGGTTTTTTGGATCAGTTTTTGAATGAATGATTGAATATTTTTTTGTAAATATAATATAATTTTATAGTATTTTTTAAATAAATATCTGGAATGAAGGTTGTATGAACAAATTATTAATGAATGGGTAAATGAATCAATGCAGGAGGAGATGGATAGACTGATGGATGAGAACAAACGTCTGCACAATATGGTCACACACATGCACCTCAAGCACCACAAGATCTCTCTCAAGGTTTACTTGTTCCATCCATCCATTTATCCTTCAATGAATCCTATCCATCTATCAACATTCTGTTTTTCTCTTAAGACTTTCATTCATCAGTACGTCACTCATCCACAAATAATACATTTTTAATCTTCCATCCCACTCATCCACAATAATTCTCATCACATTTTCCGT
>OX387247.1:3528106-3535606 GCA_947562095.1 Branchellion lobata | reverse complement strand
AACTACCACTTCAGCTCCACAACCACACCACCACAGGTCCCATCAACAGGGAAATGAGGAACTTGATCAGTAGTCTCAAAAGCCACAACGAACAACTCAAAGGGGAAATACAGCGCTACAAGAGAAAACTCAAGGAGGCCCAAGTCGAAATCACCAAGGTAGTGTGGTGTGGTGTGGCGCGGTGAGGTGTGGTGTGGTATGGTGAGGTAAGGTGTGTTTTGGCATGGTTTGGTATGGGGTGTTATGTTATCGTGTGGTGTGGTGTGATACGATTAGGTATGATATAGTGAGGCGTGGTGTGGTATGTTTTTTTGCGGTGTGTCTGAAACGATTTGGTGTTATGGCGTTTCAAAGTACTTCAAAGAGGCGAATCATTGCATTGACTGAATGAAAGAGTGAAGAGGATAACTCACGATTCTTCCATTATCACATCACACCACACCACACCACATCACACCACACCACACCACGCAGACGAAGGAGGAGTTGCAGCAGATAGCGCATGAGCAGCAGCAACAAGCAGCCGCCGTTGGAGCTGCCGATGCACGCTGTGTCGATCCCTTGAAGGAGCAGGAGGAGTTGGAAAAGGTTCACGCAGAAAACGAAGCGCTAAAGGAAGTCAAGGCTGAAATCAAGTGCGTCTTCAAGCCAATTGTTCTGCTCCACATTCTTCTTTCATTTTTTTTAATCTACACCTAACGCCTCATCATCTTTCACCATAATTTTTCCACACCTTACCACTCTTCCACCACACTCCACCACTTTTCCTTTTCAAGTGACCATTCCTTCACCACTTCTGGCCACTCCGCAGGAGACTACAGGAGAAGGAGAGAGAGACGAAGCTGCACTGGGAGAGCCTCAAGAGCATGAACAAGGAGGGCAGAGACAAGGCGCAGGTGGGGACTTGTGGAATGTTTTTCAACTAAACTTCTGTTTTACTTTTCTACATGAAAAAACTGAAAACAATCAACCACCTCCGACGACAACCATAAACACTTACAACCACTACCAACAACAACAACAAATCGGGGCCTTCTTCGATGAACTCGTGCGCCTTCCACAGTCAGCTTTAGTGCATTTGAGGACCATCTTCAGGCGCTCAAGATACACATCAACAACAACAACAACAACAACAACAAATAACAACCAACCACCACCTTCAACAACCAAAAACACTTAGAACCATCACCACCAGTTGATCTCGTCGGAGAGGAAGGCCCGCATGGAGATGGAGGAGTTGAAGAACCAGGTGCGGAGGTTGCAGGCGGAGGTGGAGAGGAGGGAGCGCAGGAGACTCTCTGTGGAGGACGAGGCCTTGCGCAAGCTCAAGAAGCAGGAAGAGGCCAACAACGAACTCAAGAGGTGCCTCGACACCAAGAAGCAGGTAAGTCACCAACCATGCAACCAAACAATCTTTTTTTCTACGAACCTTGCATCCAGCTTATTCTCCTATTCTACAGCCAACCTCTTAAACCAATCAACCAACCAACCACCTAATAAACTATCCGATTAACCCACCATCCAACCACTCACCATCCTCTTGGAACAACAACGCCACAGGAGGAGGAGACGATGTTGAACGACATGGAGGTGACAGGACAGGCGTTTGAGGACATGCAGGAGCAGAATGTGAAGCTGCTACAGACCCTGCGTGAGAAGGACGACGCCAACTTCAAGCTCATGACGGAGGTGTGTGTGTGTGTGTGTGTGTGTGTGTGTGTGTGTGTGTGTGTGTGTGTGTGTGTGTGTGTGTGTGTGTGTGTGTGTGTGTGTGTGTGTGTGTGTGTGTGTGTGTGTGTGTGTGTGTGTGTGTGTGTGTGTGTGTGTGTGTGTGTGTGTGTGTGTGTGTGTGTGTGTGTGTGTGTGTGTGTGTGTGTGTGTGTGTGTGTGTGTGTGTGTGTGTGTGTGTGTGTGTGTGTGTGTGTGTGTGTGTGTGTGTGTGTGTGTGTGTGTGTGTGTGTGTGTGTGTGTGTGTGTGTGTGTGTGTGTGTGTGTGTGTGTGTGTGTGTGTGTGTGTGTGTGTGTGTGTGTGTGTGTGTGTGTGTGTGTGTGTGTGTGTGTGTGTGTGTGTGTGTGTGTGTGTGTGTGTGTGTGTGTGTGTGTGTGTGTGTGTGTGTGTGTGTGTGTGTGTGTGTGTGTGTGTGTGTGTGTGTGTGTGTGTGTGTGTGTGTGTGTGTGTGTGTGTGTGTGTGTGTGTGTGTGTGTGTGTGTGTGTGTGTGTGTGTGTGTGTGTGTGTGTGTGTGTGTGTGTGTGTGTGTGTGTGTGTGTGTGTGCGTGCGTGCGTGCGTGCGTATGTGTGTGTGTGTGTGTGTGTGTGTGTGTGTGTGTGTGTGTGTGTGTGTGTGTGTGTGTGTGTGTGTGTGTGTGTGTGTGTGTGTGTATGTGTGTGTGTGTGTGTGTGTGTGTGTGTGTGTGTGTGTGTGTGTGTGTGTGTGTGTGTGTGTGTGTGTGTGTGTGTGTTTTTATTTTTTATTTTTTTTATTTTTTTTTTTTATAGTTTAGTTGCATGCTTTATTCAATCAAGTGCCAATAAGTTTTATGTTTCAAGGCTTGGAATAGTGAAGTGTAGGGTGAATGAATGGCTTGTAGATTTACATGAATATTACACCAAGTATCATAATGCTTTGTTGATATGCTGCGCGAGTGATGGGCGACTGTTTGTCGACACCTGTCACAGAGGATCAAGTCGAACCAGATGCAGAAGTTGTTGCGTGACGAGAAGGAGGTGTTGGACAAGCAGGTGTGCAGTCTGCAACATCAGGTTATTGACCAGTTGTTACCACATGGCAACAAAAACACAAGTTCAACAACATCAACATTTTAAATCGCTATATATTTAATGTTTGAACAACCCTACCATCAGCAACAATTCAACACAACAATTCAACACAACAAAACTTCAACACAGCAATTTCAACAACAACAAACTTTCAACACAGCATTTTCAACAAAATTTCAAAACAGCAACAACACTGCAACACTTGGCAGGTGGAAGCTCAGAACGTGGTGGTACGCAAGTTGGAAGAGAAGGAACGCCTGCTCATGTCCACCATCAACAACATGGACAAGGAACTTGCGTACGTTGTTGTTGGTGTTGTTGTTTCTATTATGGTTGTTCTTCAACACTGTTGAATCTATTTTTAACTTCATAATATCACTACCAACACCAACACCGCCACAGCAGCACAGACAAACACAAAACTACCACCACATCAATACCACTACCACAGACTGCGGCAGCAAGCGATGGACCTGTACAAGCGCAAGGCTGTGGAGTCGGCGCAGTCAGCTGCTGACCTGAAGCTGCATTTGGACAAGTACAAGGGCCAGCTGAAGGAGGTGCAGGTGGCTGTGACCGACAAAACCACCGCTCTCCAGAGCCAAACCTACATGTACCGCCGTACGCAGGTACATTGTTGTATTGTTTATTTTTTGCTTGATATTGTTGTGGTTTCATCACCTCTTTCATCTTTTCCATCACCATTCACCACAGGAGGAGCTAGCTCTGGTGCGCAAAAAGCTGGATAGAGCCAAGAAGATCGAGATGGCGTCATCTGCTGACGAAGTTCTAATGGAGGAGATCAGGGAGTACAAGGTGCGTTCGGTCTACTGTTTGTGTGGTGCTTTTCACATACCCACTCACTCATACACACTCACCCACTCACAAATACACCTCTCACGCTCACAGGAGCAGCTGACCTGCCCGTCATGCAAGGTGAAGAAGAAGGACGCGGTGTTGACTAAGTGCTTCCACGTCTTCTGTCTCGAGTGCCTCAAGACCCGCTATGAGACCAGGCAGCGCAAGTGTCCCAAATGCAATGCCACCTTCGGAGCCAACGACTACCACCGTATCTACCTGGAATGAGATCTGGCCAGGAAAATAGATTTATTTCCTTTTTTAATTTTTCTTTATTTCGGGTTTTTTCCACATAGCCATTTTGTATGTACTATTTTCTATACATTCATTGGAACCCTTGATTTTTGATGCTTATTGACATTTTGGACGGCGTCAAATGACTGGTTATAAGCTGACTCATCATCTCTATACTTGCATTCGAGGGCGTAGAGTCTCCACAATAAAAGAAAAAAGGTTATAATTACCCTAGCGATTTTTTATGTGTGTGTATTACTACTATTGGTTTTACGTGAACTTTGTTGATTATTTAAAAAAAAATATCACATTTATTAACGAATAAGTTAAGTCCTCGAAAGTTCTGATGCAAAACTTTCTAGTAATTCATTTCTGGACATCAACAAGGTGATTAAAATATAAAGACAGACTCTTCAAACAATACAATGAACTCATGAAGCAAAAGTCATTGGTGGTATAAAAGTAAAAAAGAAATAAGACTGAAGGAGAAGTGTTTAAAGCTAGTTAGATGGTGTCAGTCGGACAGGCTGGAGTGGAGAGACTCGAGTAGTGGTGTCTGGTGCTTGAGCTTGGAGGCTTTGAAGAAGAGAGAACAGTCAAGAGACTGACAAGGGTCCGAGAGCTCTGACCATCCCATGCAACAAGTACATAGCTGGTGAGAAGGGTGGGTGTGAAATTGATTGAAAACAATGGCATGCGCTAAATATGAAAAAGTTGAATATATTTATTAATTTTATATATATTAATATATATTTAAATAATATTCATGTGTTAAAAAAAGTTCACAAATGCTCTGAGGCGGCACACCACACCCATGTGCTTCTTCTGGGGGTCCTGTCTGCACTGGTTGCATAAGCCCTCGTTGGTGAGGCAGCCACACGTGGGACAGTCTGCAGAGGCGAAGAAGTGGGTGAGGGTGCTTTGGCCGTCTCGTCTGGTGGCTCTGGTGGGTGCTTGCATGGACGTTGTAGCAAATGAAGGGTCGTTAGAGAGGTGTGTGGGAAGCGCGGCTAAGCTGTTGTGAGACTTGATGGTCTTGGGGAGCTGGTGGTACCACTGGAAAGCATCCACGCCCAAGATGGAAGTGAAGCGGTTGATGGGAGGCAAGATCTGCTTGAGGATGTAGTAGATGGTGTTGATCCTGAGTGAAGGGTCCTGCACCACCTCCATGGGAGACCTGACTAAGCGGATGAGAGGCAAGCCTGGACTCCCACACACCACCACGTATGGCACTCGTTCGCCTCTCAAGGGCTCAGAACGCACGTCCTTGGCTTTGTTGCGTCTGGTGTAAGAAAGTCAACAGCTGAATGAGAACGAGTGGTGAAAGGTAATGAAACAGGTTGGATAGAGAGAAACCTGGCTATTTCAAGAGAAGGGATGCATGCACCGGGCCGGTATGACGTCACTCCTCGGAACTCCTTGGCAAAGATGAAGTCACCAACTGACAGCCTCTCATCCATCACCTGTGTGAAATGACAGTGGTGAGGGGTGCATTCGAGTGATCACTTCGTCCTCCAAACCTTGAGGCACTGCTTCTGCACGTACAGCCTGGCCTGCTGCATGTCCAAGGTGTGGAAGAGGATCTTGAGGAAACGCTCCATGACCTGCGAGCCACGCTTCATTTGTAGTTTCCACTAAACAATACGTTAATCATTGTACGTTATTATAGTGGTATAACCCAGAAAAGTTGAAAGCCACCAAAAAAAACATTGAGTCACCTTCCCCACCACGGGACAGTTATCTCTGCGCACAGTTTCAATACCCTTCGTTTCCAGCACCACTTCCCTCTGCTCCGCTGCCTCGTACTTGAAGCCTGCATAGCGCTTCTTGGCTGACAGCATGCAGGGGAGGAAGACCTGAAGAATGCATGCAGGGCTGGCAATACATTAAAATACACTATGAATACAAATATTATTATAGTGCCATTAATTCCGTAGAATTTCGAAGCAAGATGTTATATTCGAAAGCAACCTTTTCAAGCTTCAGTTTTATTGGCTTGGGATTTGCCATGCTAACAGCATCTGCTATTTCCTGACCAATCACAAACGCTTCTTTCTTGCTCCTTCCTTTCAACAGCACGAACAAACTGCCAAAGATACGTTAGGCTTTGTTTGATATTTAAATGAAAATTCATGTATCGATGCTCTAGTTCTGATAGTAAGTTGCTGAATAGTTGCTCAAGTAAAAACCTATTGAGTCGTCATAACCAAATTTGATGGGATTTTATAGGATCTAAAAAATAACGATGAAATTAATGATAATGGAGAACTGAATAAAAATTTGAAAATATTAATAGTTGAGCAAAAATAAAAAGAAAAGAGTTCTAACTTGAAGCCATTTTCGTAAAAGTAATCTTTCAAAATTCTAATTTTCATAAATTTTCAAAAACCTGTCGGTGTCTCCGTACAACACTTGCCCTGCCCAACTCTGGTTCTTCTCGACCAATGAGATGGCTTCTTCGACAATGTCTCTGGCTTTCTTCACTATGCTGTCTCCCACCTGCATATGCATCAATCACCAATTTCAGCCGTCAATCAAATTCAACCTCTCATTAGCTCCACCTCCAGAATCCCACCCACCTCCACACACGCCATGCGACCAGTAAAGGTTGCTGCAGTGTAACCGAAAGTCACGTTGGCAATCAGCTTGAGACCAAGTTGTCTCGCATGCAACACCTTTTGGAGGTCCTTGAGTGTGGTTGCTCTAATTAATTACTGTAGAATCTTATTTTTCAACATTTTAAATATTTTTATTATATAAAATTTGATAATTATTTTTTAGAAATTAAGATAAAGATGGACTAGACGACGACCTTGTTATTTTTGTGGAGCTTCATTGAGTTTTTAACCATGACTCTCGTATTTAGTATTTCTTCCACCATCCTATATTAGTGAAATAAATATAGTCTTGAAGTTAATAAGTTTCAATTTAAAATAAGAATTTGAAAAGCGACTATACGTTTTCGTAAATTTTTTCCCACATAAGCTGTAGAAACATTATAAAAATTGTGCATACTCAAAATAATTATCGCATGAAATGAAAAATGAATTGAAAAAAAAAATTCTTAGCAAAAAAATATAAAATAAACTGTTAAGAAACTGACTGAGACAAGATTCCCTTCTTTATGTGCGACTGCACAAATGCCACTCCATTGGAACACACGTTTATGCTGCTTTGCAACTCCTTCGAATGACATGCCGCAAGTAAATATGATTATACATTAAAATGAACTAAAAAAAATTTTAAAATGAAAGAAATAATTATTAAAACTGCCTTGAGAAGGTGAGGAGGGTAGTGCAGATTAGTGCACCCAAATTGGATAGGTCCTTTACTTGAAATGAAATATTTAAAAATTAAATGATAAATTGAATCTGAGTTGGAATTATGATTAATTTTTTTATTATTATGAAATGAAAATACAACAAAGTAGTATTTGTTATAGCTCAACTGACATTCACTTTTAAAGAATAACATTCCTCTCGGATTTCACTTTTGTTTGCAATCGGCACGATACGCGTGTAATAGAATGTCTCAGCGTTTTTGTTATAATTTTCAATTATTTTAGAAATATCATTCAATTCAAGTTCATGTAAAATTATTCAGTTCAAAAAAAGTTGCGATGGAAGCT
>OX387247.1:3483106-3523106 GCA_947562095.1 Branchellion lobata | reverse complement strand
ATGGTTGTAATGGTGGATGGAGTTGCCATGGGCATAGTGGTGGAAGGAGGAAGGTAGCAAATGCTGATGAGTTCGAAGACGCTTGATCCTGTGAACTCCTCCAACTCACTCACCTGTGAAGGTATTGGTGGCTTTAATAATGATGATGATGATGATGATGATGATGATGATGATGATGATGATGATTATGATGACGATGAGTACGATGACTATTATGATGATGATGATGATGAATATGATGATGATGATGATGAGGATGATGATGATGATGATAATGATGATGAATATGATGATGATACTGATCCAAAAGTGTGAAGTGAAGTTGATAGCACATCATACAACTTAGACACCAACGCTGCTGGGGAGAAGTTGCATGATGTCAGCATTCTTGCTACTCCTGAAAGGTCATGGGGTGGGTGGGGTGGCTTGGAAATGAATAATAAAAAAATTAATCGAAAAAGTATGAGAACCAAAGAAAAATTTATGATGACAACGATAATGATGATGATGATGGTGATGATGATGATGATGATGATGATGATGATGATGATGATGATGATGATGATGATGATGGTGACAACGATAATGATGATGATGATGATGATGATGATGATGATGATGATGATGATGGTGATGATGACGATGGTGATGATGATGATGATGATGATGATGATGATGATGATGATGATGATGATGATGATGATGACGATGGTGATGATGATGATGATGATGATGATGATGATGATGATGATGATGATGATGACGATGATGATGGTGAAATATGCCTCACAGTCGTTTGTGCAGAATGTGCCTGCCATAGCCCGAAGACACCTTGGCATGCCTGTTGTGAAGGCGCGTTCAGTGGAACAACGTATTGTTGATGTTGTTGTGGCTGTTAATGTTGTTGTTTTTGTTGCTGTTGTATTTTTGATGTATTATTATTGCTGTTGTTGATTTTTTTTTATTTCTGTTGTCGTGATGTTGCTGTTATGGCTATTATTGTTGAGCTCTATTACAAGTGTTGCAACTAAAAAATAAACAACTCTTGGCAACAAAATCAAACAATATTTTTCGACTTAATTGAGAAGCGCACAAAAATTGGAGCAACACTGACCTGGATTTGATGACGTCAGCAAACACCTCGGGAAAGCAGGGGGGAGGGTAGAGAGGGCGGAGGAGTCTGCATGGACGTATATTCCTTCTATGACGTGGTGCTCTAAAAGTGACTGTGTTTTCGTTGTTGTTGTTGTTATGGTTGTCGTTATTCAAATTAACTTTAAACTTGCTGTTGTCTTTGTTGTCGTTGTTGTTTTTGTTGTTGTTTTTGTTGTGGTTGTTTTTATCGTCACATATTAAGTGGTCTTCTCTTGTGGGGGTTCCATCCTTCTTGCGGTTAAGGCGTTGAGATGGTTTGATGTGATTTCGTGATGAATTTGAAGAGGAAGAAGATAGTGGAATAATAGAATATGATGATGATGACGACGGTGATGATGACGGCGATGATGATGGTGATACTGATGATGGAAGCAACAATGATGAAGAGGGTGGTGGTGGTATGTTTGAGTTGATGACTGATTCGGGTGATGATAACAAAGCCATATCGGCAAGAACATCTGTTTCTGGTGGCGATGACAATGACGATGAAAGTGAAGAAGAAAAAGAGGATGTCTGGTTGCGTAGGGACGTGAAGGAATCAAATGCACGTGGAACTGCAAAGTGACGTTTTATGGCAGTTCTGCCAATTCTCTTGGAATTTCTCTCGTGATCATCCTTCCTTGTTTCTGTGAGCCTCCTCACCTTGCCAAAGAGACTTTTAAAAGTGGTTGTGCTGCTGGTGGCTGTGATGCAAGTGGCTGTGTTGCTGGTGGCTGTGTTTCTGGTGGATGTGTTGCTGGTGGCTGTGTTGCTGGTGGTTGTTCTGCTGGTGGCTGTGTTGCCGGTGGCAACTGAAGTGTTAATAGTGGACGTTGTAAAAGAAGCTGGAGTAATAGAAGTAGCTGTGGAAATGTTAGCAGCTGAGATGGAGGTAGTTGTGGGGACGACGGAAGAAGAGGCGGTTTGACGATACAACGCGGCTTCAACCTCCCAATCATCACCCAATGCCTCCCTGTCTCCACGGCTGTAGCCAGGCTCTTTCAAGGACGTGAAATTTTCTTCGTTGTCACGTGCCATTGTGACGTCAGCATAGTCCACGTCATCGTCACAATTGCACGCCATGCTGTCATCACCACCAAGAGTGTCATCTTCCTCGTCTTTCATATCACCAGCTTTATCTACAACCTCATCTTCAGTACCATCTTTTGCTTTTCCCCCATCCTTATCAGCTTCTTCATCTTCGTCATCTTCAGCGACCAGTGTAAGGTCAATGTACTCATCCACCAGCTTCTCACCCGCTGATGAAAACACCGGTGATGAAGAAGACGACGATGATGTGGTTCTAGTGACAGAATTTTTTCTATCTCTCTTCAACCCTTCTGCTACCACGGAAGTCTCGTTCTTTGCAAATCTCTTGATCTTGCCCGCTCTACTTTCTCCTTCATTTTCCTCTCCTTCTTTTCCAGTACCACATTCTTTCAAATCCTGAAAGAAGTCTCCATCATTACCAACAACCCTCCCTTCCTCCTCTTCACCGCCACACTTCAAACTGATGGAAGAAAGTCACCACAACTGTTCGCTAAGCAAAGCTTCAAGGAGTCAGAAACAGCAAAAAAAAATCTACACAAAAATATAAAAAATATTTCACAAACAAAATAATGAAACAAATAATTAATTTAATGAAAATAATTTTTTATTTTTCATTAGGCTGGTCTCCACACACCTGTCTTCGTGAGGATCAAACGACATGGACATCTCCATACTGAGAACTTCATCGTCGTCTTCTTCCTCCACCTCGTTAACGACCAAGCTCCGCTTCAGACTGCTTTGTGAGTTTGCAACAATGTTGTTGTTGATGTTGCCACTTGAATGTTGCTTGTTGATGAGACCATGCCCACTGGAGATCTGAGACAACATCGAATCGCACTCTTCCATCTCATGCAACAACTCTTCGATGCCAGCTTCCTCCTCCTCCTCCTCCTCCTCCTCCTCCTCCTCCTCCTCCTCCTCCTCCTCCTCCTCCTCCTCCTCCTCCTCCTCCTCCTCCTCCTCCTCCTCCTCCTCCTCCTCCTCCTCCTCCTCCTCCTCCTCCTCCTCCTCCTCCTCCTCCTCCTCCTCCTCCTCCTCCTCCTCCTCCTCCTCCTCCTCCTCCTCCTCCTCCTCCTCCTCCTCCTCCTCCTCCTCCTCCTCCTCTTCCTCTTTCTTCTCCTCCTTTTTCCTTCTACCTTTCTCGTCGCTCACGTGCTGTGCCTCAGCAGCAGCGTGTTGTGATACGTTGGGAGAGGAAGAAGAGGAGGAGTCTTGAGAGTTCGTGAAGTTTAAGGCGTCGAGAATGTGCAAGAAGGAATCAGCTGCAGATGGAATGGTGGTTGAGTGGTGATTGTGTGGTTGAGTGATTATTGTGTGATGACCAGGTATGTTTAAATAGATACTGAATGTAGTTGAATTATAAGGTTAAAACAGTTGATCACAAAAATGAGAAAGGTTCCTTACATGGCGTCTGTTGAGAAGACCTTTGAGAAGGCGGGTTGGAAGTGTTGCCATCGGCATCGTCGTTGCCACAATTCATTGTCTTCAAAACCTGCCTGAACTGCTCATCACAAGAGGCCTCCAGGTTCGTCTTAAACACTCTTCTCTCTGCAGAACACCACCCATCCATTACCTTCTCAACAACAAAACCACGCTTTGAAAATCTCTAAACAATCAAGAGATAATACCGGGAGAAGAAGGAGGACTCAAGTTGTCAATCATTTTCTTCCTCTTTCTCCTCATCATTTCCTCTTGCCACAAAGCCATCAACCCAGGGTTAGCCGCCTTCTGTTTCACTTCCTGACTGCAGCTTTCTGTAGGGCATGTCACAATTACAAGGGATCACGTAGACACAACTCCCAGAGGTCACCTGCTTGCAAGCCGTTGAGGATGTGGCAAGCCTGGGCGTCTGCTTCCAACTCACAATGAGACAGCCTCGCCTCAGTGTGTGTGAGCTTGCTGTGGTAGAGTGGTGTGTTTTTTTCTGTAATGTCGTTTGGTGGTGTTGTTGTAGTTTTGGTATTGTGTTGTTGCTGTGTGTTGTAGTTGTGATATTGTGTTTTTGTGGTGTTTAATTGATGTGGTGGTGGTGTGTATAAGTTTGCTGCAGTGTTGTGTTGTTGTTATGATGTTGTTGCGATTTTGTGGTAATGAAACGTAGTGCGTTGGTTGAAAGTGTTGTGGTTGCTGTGGTGAAATATTCTTGTGTTAACTTTGTTGACGATAAAATCATGTTAACAGTTTAAACATCAATAATTGGTTCAAAATGGCATGTACTCGTCAATTGATGAGCTGTTCCACTGTGTGCCTGCATAGAATGAATGAATGGAATAAAAAGATTTAAAAAATAATAATAAAAATAAATTTTCCAAAAATAATGAATTAAAAAAAATGGAAGCATAAAAGGAACTGGAAGAAGAAGGCAGGGGGGGGCGGAAGAGGATGGTGGAAAGGTTGATGAAGTTCATGCCGAAGAGGTTGTGATCGATGAAGGCCTGTGGGTGGAAAGGCATAAAAGGAACATTACTCTCAAATGCACTAATGAACAGAGCATTGATAAGGGTTAAAAAAATAATAATTTCTAGACCTGTAAAGTGTAAGGGATGTGTGATTCGTGAGGTTGAAAAGTCCTGCCCGAAACTGACCCAGCCAACAAAAGCCCTGCCACTCTTGCAGGTGTGTGTGTTTGTGTATGTGAAAGTTTGTGTAACTTCTGAAATATTCACTAGCGTTCATTCAAAAACATACTTCCTTATCATCGCCGGACTGTACAAAGAAATTTTCAAAAAGATTTCTTCCTTGCTGTGAAAGCCATAAAAAGGTCTGCAAAGTTGAATGGAAATTATTAGTTTAAAAAAATGCTATTTTAAACACATTTTTATGTAAATATAATTATAATTGGTTAATCAAAAACATGTGTAAACAATAGTATAAGAAACAAACATTCCAGAAACAGGAGAAATGTTGTAGACATGCTGCTGTTTGGAGGTTGTTCTTCCAAGACTAGTGTTAACAGCCATATCAATGTTTAAGGCTAAATTCGAAAGTTGCTTTTCATCTGCAAGCATCCATTCCTCTGCCTTGATTAAAAAGTAAGGAAAGATGCCATGCAAGATCAAGCAGCATTTCTGTCCTGTTTGTGACAATTAAAAAAACATGTTTCAATCATGAAGTTTCAATATTGCATCTGATTTGGTACCTTGAGGAGTAGAACCAAAAATGTAAATGACAGGCACTTTGTAAACGGGTTGGTTTCTAAAATGTGAGAAAGTGCTGTCTATGCCAGGTAAAGGCTCCATCATGGACCACTCTGTGGTCACTATGCGCATTGAAAACATCGGCCTTTTTAACTCAAATAAATTCAATATGGATTTGAACTAACAGTTATTTATATTATTTTACAATTTGGTTGGTTCAATGTAGTAAATTTCAGTTGAAAAAGTTCATTTTTTTACATAGTTTTAGAAAAATGAATGGAATTTCTTTAATCTATGAAAATCATTTATTTGGAAGACTTTTTTGAAAATGAGATTTAGATACTTCATTATTGTCTTTATTATTCCATGGGAACTCAACTTTTAAATAATTGATTAAAAGGAGATAAAGCTTAAATAGTAATTAATAAAAAAAATATTTGAAATTTGCAAAAAAAAATAAGTTTCTAAAATAATCATTTAAAATTTACCAAAAAAATTAAATCAAAAATTTCAACAACAAAAATAAATGAAAATAACATGTATCTCATTTAGTCTAATCTAATCTAATCTACTCAAGACATTTGTAACGCGCCCTTAAACACTGTTCAAAAGCGCTTCCATGGAAACGATTTTACTCGCTGTGGGCTGCTAGAAAACTGGACACTCTAGGACGGCATCTGTACTGGACTAAGCCAATCACTATTTTTTTAATAGTCTTTATTAGATCAAGTCTACACATACGCTGGTAATGTTACAAAATATGGCAAAAAAAACAAACGGCAAAAAAAATTAAAAAAAATAGTTCACATTAAAAACGATGAACAATTAGTATTATGAGCTTATTGAGTATTGAGAAGACGAAAAAGGATTGTTTTGTCTTGGTAGAAATAGTAAATTGTTTTGGTATAAGTATGCGTTCGTCTCTGCATATCACGGGATGTAGACTTGACAGGTGGGAAGATCTAATGTGGAGTACATGGTGCGGGTTACTGATAACTCTTGAGAATAAGCGTTCATCAGGAAATGCAAATATTGATTTAAAGTGTAGATTATGAGTAAAATTTACTAAGAAATCGAAAAAACAATTCTTAGAAATTTATAATAGCTCATATTTACACTAAATAATTACTGAAAAGTGTTTCATGTTAAAGAAACCATACAAAACACGGTAAAAAACAAAATAGAAGAACACGGTCAATTTTACCAAAACTGCCATGTCAGAGAAACCCGAAGTATACAATTAGAAGCAAAATTGACCATAGAAACAAATCAAAGAACCTCAAAACTTTGGAAATCAGGTGTGAGAACAATTTATAAATGTTACTGAAAATGGAACAAAACATCCAACAAGTATTTGTACGACATTTTTTTCAAGTTTCAAGGCACTACCAGAAAAAATGGTTCTGCCAATGCTTGGCGACTGTGCGAGACTAATATTGAGCTTCACATTCAACATGCCGATTTGCATAACTCAATAGCTATAAAACATTTGATTTCATACATTTTACCAACTTTTCTCGACTTATTGAATCTCTTCCCTTAAATTATATTTTATCAAACCTTTCACTCACCCTTTCTTCCACCATCCGTGGTTTAGGTTTCATCTTTTTTTTAATAGTCTTTATTGAATCAAATCCAGAAAAACGCTGTAAATGGCACAGAACTTGGTGAACAATCAAAATGAAAGAAAAAAAAACTAAAATCAACAATAACCGAATGTAATAAGAGCTGTCAGTTGTCTGTTGCAAGAAATCAAAAACTGACTATAGAATCAAATTTATGATCTCAAAAATTTAGAATTGAGTCAGTTTATATTGAATGACTATTGAAGAACGTTTCACCAAATTTACCAAAACTGGGACGTTAAAAGGTTCTAAAGAATTCAAAAGCATTTTATTAAATCAAATAAATGAGTCTTAAAATTTGATAATTGAATCCTATCTTAAAACCACATAACATAACTATCAGAGAGCTTTTTCAAGTTATTTCTTTTTTTCTTTTATTTTCCTTTTCAGCCATTTCTCATATTCACGAGGAAATTTGTCTTGACACCCCAATTCCTTGCAATGCTTTCAGCACTCGCTCACTTTTTTGTTTATTAAGTTGGCAGACGGTATTCTTGTAGCCGATTGGTTGGCGATTTTTAAAAAAATGTCTTTTCCTTCTTCAGCCATTTCTCAAATTCACAGGCAAATCTGGCTAGATACCATAATTTTTGGCAATGTCCTTCAACACTTGTTTACTTCCTTGTTGAGTAATTTGGCAAACAGTATTCATGTAGGTGTTGGTTGACGATTTTACTGCAATGTCTCTTTCAACCGAGAAAATGACGGATTCGGCAATATTTTAAAAATATTTTCAAAATCTCCGCAATCAGCAAAAACTAGAACTCTTAGATAAATAAATTTATTTATAACTAATATTTGAAACTTTAAATTTATAATAGTTAATAAAAATAGTTCAAATAAGATAAATAAAAGTAACGGCTATACACGCTTTCGCGAAACCAAAAACTATCTTTGACTTTTCACTTTTTCTCATACCACAAATAAAATCTATAACTAAACAATCTTTTTACATCTTTACTGTATCAGGCAACTGAAACTTTTTCTAGACAATCCAATCCTCAAACTACTAGTATCTTCACCTATCTTGTTCCACTTTGACTAGTGTAACTCTTTATATTGTGGACTCTCAGGGACACTCTTACCAAAATTTTTAATAGCGTTGCCCTTTTAGTTTTCGACACTCATAAATTATCTTGTCTAACTCCTTCTCATCTCTTTACACTGGTTGCCTTTCAAAAAAGATCTGTTTTTTAATCTACACACTCATGTTTGAAAAAAAAAATCACTTACCTAACTACCTAGCTGACCTTTGTAAGTTTCCTCTTTATAAGGGATTGAAACCTTCTATTTATTCTCATTTTTCAGGATACCTTCCAATAGTACTTATGCTAAATCTGCACTTTCCTACTGCGGTCCTTTTTTATGGAACTTTCTTCCCCCCAATCCTACCTCTATTACTTTTTTACCTTCATTTTTTAAAACATTTGGAAATTTGTTGTCTGAACAGTTCGTAGCAAAGCACTTTCGAACATTTTTCAGCTCTAAACAAATGATCTGATTATGTAAGATTTAATTTGAACATTTTTTCTTAATATTTTTTTCTGTCGTTTATTGTAAGTTTAAGGCTGAGTTTTATGACTGATAACATTCAGTTATCGTAAATTTTAATTTTCTTTTTTCATTCAATTGTTCGCCGCGTTTTGTACCATTTTCGGCCATATTGACCTAATAAAGACTACAAAAAAAAAGATTTTATTTGTTATATAATATTAAAATTTTCCATGAACAAATTAAAATAAACAAATAAACAAATAAATAAATATATATATTTATATAAGTCCATATGTGAAAAAATAATTTTTGTTCAGTTTACTTAAGAAAAAAATTCGAGCAAAAGTGAATGTTAAGTCTGTTCCATCAATGTATAAAATGCAAAACAAACTTTTGGGCTTCTTTATTAAAAATTGCTATAGCTTCCGTAATCTCCATGCATCAAGACCTCGTCTACGTCTTTTTTCAGAAGCTCTTATAAATAGGAGTTTAATAAAAGTGTCAGGTCCTGAAAGTATAAACTTTTTGCAGGGATTGCTGACTGCAGACGTTGGCCAACTTGAAAATGGTCAAAACGTATCTTTCAATAAATCCTTGTATTCTATGATTCTCAACAGTCAAGTATTTATTTTATTTCATTTTATTTTGCATAACATTTATTCTATTACATAAGTATGGTTTCGCAATTCACTTACACAGTTAACTGTGACTTAATTGCTCATATTTCAGAATGATTTTTTTATAACCTACTTTCATTAAATTTTCACAGGGTAGAGTACTGTATGATGTTTTTTTGCACAGGGTTAATGAAATCTTCAAAGAGGATTGTTCACTTTTACTTGAGTGTGAGAACAACTTGGCAGAAGATATTGTCACCTACTTAAAAAAATACAAATTGAGAAAAAAGGTTTAACAGATTTTTAAATTATTTACCCAATAAAAATTCCAATTGGAATTCTCTTCAAAAACATTTTAACATCACCTTTCAGCTTCAATTCACAATCTTCAATGACTTGTCAGTATGGGTGCTAATGAAGGATAAAAAGGATGCCTTTCATAAGGACTTCACTTTTGAGCTTTTGAATGAAAACCAAGCAGTATTTTCACAACCAGATCCTCGCTTGTCGTGGTTTGTCCATCGCTTTTTGCTTCCTAGTCATCTCACAGGTTAGCCCAAATACACACACTCCACCATCCATTGATCATATTGCTATTGATTCGAAAGTGAATATTCCTACATAGTTATAAATTAGTACACATGTACATCAAATACTTGTAGCACCCGAAGTGGTGGATGAGGCTTCAGAGACTGCAGGGGCCTACAGACAACTGCGGTATGAACATGGGGTAGCAGAAGGACCCTCAGATCTGCCTCCCTCTTCAATGATTCCCCTGGAAGCCAACCTTTTTTTCCTCAATGGAGGTTTACTCGGTTTCTCAACTGAATGAACTTTTTTTAAATTTTTGTTCATTCAAGACAATCAGTAGTTGTGGCTTCTGGCTACAGTATGATGATTGAGTGCTTTTGGAAAACTTTTGTACAATAAAAATAATTAATAAAAAATCCTCCATACAGTCAGTTTCAACAAGGGTTGTTATGTTGGCCAGGAGTTGACGGCCCGCACCCACCACACTGGTGTCATCAGGAAGAGGATCATGCCTCTTTATTCCAAGTCTCAGAATTACTTCCTCATTTCTTTTAAAATATCTTTCACCATGCAGTTACTCAGCTTCAAAACTTTTCTTTGTCATAATGACACGGCACCACACAGGAAGCACCTGGACGTTGACCCTAGCGAGGGTGACTTCAGCATAGTGGCAAGTGGCAACACGAGGGAGTTGGGCAGACTGCGGGCTTGGAAAGGTACCAGAGGACTGGCACTGCTCAGGCTGCAGGAATGCCTCCTTAACACAGGACCCCTCTACCTCATCAGAAAGAAAGGTATTTCCGTTTCAATATATTTTACATTATTTTATAGTTGGTTAAGTAGTTATAATGCAAATATATATGAGATATATCCATCATGTTATGCCTATTCAATGTTCACATGTACACGAAGCATTATTTTTGTGATTGAAGCGGCTGGAGAGAAGGACTGGAACGAGGCTGAGGCACTGGCGGAGGTGACCACGGGCATTCCTGAGTGGTGGCCAGTGCAGCAGGACCAAGTGCTTAAGCAGTTGGTCGCCAAGCTGACAGCCGCTTGAAGTCTCGACGCATCTGCCAATGAACCTCAAACACACGAATCGATTATTTTGCAAATAAATTTTCAAACTTTCAACACTGAGTTATTGAACTTTTCGACAAAACAAATCAAGCTAATTTCGAGAGAAGGTTATTTTTGCCCAATAAAATTCAAATATTACTCGTTTGATTACTTGAAAAAATACAAAATATTTGTCTTTTCAACCTTCCTGTTAGTCCTCTTGCACGCTAGAAGCATCAAACTAAGAGTACCAGTTGCTCTTTTTCTCAGTCAACTCCTTCACCTCCAGACACAGTCTGCCCCTCACGAAAGGCGTTCTGTCGCTGGAGAAGTTGGCCAGCAAGGAAAGGGTTTTCACCTCAGTGGGTTTGAGAACAAGCTGCAGACTCACAGGACTCAACGACTCCAAGTCTCTGGCAGTTTTTGAAGAAAAATTCATTTGAAATCACCCCGTTTAGTGGTGTTAAATAATTAATTTAAAATGACTGAGTGGGAGCGCCTCAGTTGCTTGCATTGTTGCTTTACAAATTAGTTTTATTATTATTTTTTTATTAAATTTATTTTCAAAAACCATAAATGATGCTTACTCGGTAGGGTAGATGCTGAAGGGAACGAGCCAATCTCCCTGCACTGTCCATTGGCAGTTGGTGAGTTGGATCGGTAGGGGGTTGATCCAATTGAGAATTATGGTCGTCTCTTCATTCACCAGCACTGTGTCTCCTAGCACCTGCAAGGCCGAGGTTGGAAAGTTAGAAGAACGACAAGTAGCGAGACTGTGGCAACCTCGAATTCAATGTCTGGCACTTCCAGGCAAAAGTGTTCGCAAGTGCAAAAGATCTGGTTCGTGAGAGGGACCTGTTTGGAGGATAAGTGTTTGGAAACGACGGAAAATGTTCAACATCAGTTACTAGAGCACCTGAGCTGTGGCGTACGCCTTGAAGTTGTAGTAGTCAGCAGTGTACCAACAGTACTCCTCCACTGTCGCTCGCAACGTCAATCTCTGTTCTGCTCGGATTTGCGTGACGTGGTGTAGGTTGTGTAGTTTTGAAGACAAACACAATTACTTGATAAGGGACCCAGTATCACGGTGTAATTTTCAGTCTTGACCTTGTGTTTGGAGATTCCTGTGTAATATGAAGTGTACAGACTCAGTGTGATCTCAATGGTCCTCTCTTCGGTGCCCGTGTTCTGCATCATCAACGACACTCCGATGATCTTGCCCACTTGCAGGGCACTCTGGCAAACTGAAAAATTGACGTCCTGTGGTAGTTGTGGCAGTTGTGGTTGTTTCGAAAAAAAATTTGTAGTCACCCAAAATGGCAAAGAAGTGCTCTCATGGCAAACAACCAATACGAAAGCAATTAGAAAAATATTATGTTCCATTGCCTACCCCATCACCAAGGTCGAACACATCACAATTGATGGCTTTAGTGTCTGCCCTTTCCATCGCTACCCTCTCTAACACTATTCCTGCAAAATAAAGAAAAAAATCGTTTCGTCTCGAAAAATTAATTGAAAAAAAAAACCATTTTCTACACGCCCTCAATCGTCAACTTGATTCTTCTACTCTTCTTAATTTCATAATCACCTTAACTTCAACGTGTTCTTATGCCTTATCAATCACTCACTCTTATGCTGAAACCCACAAAACCTTCTCGATACTTGTAATTTTCTTTGACACTTATAGCTTCATGTTTTATTTCTTCAGCGACAGGCGAACACAGATCCTTCTCTGTTACTTTCTTTGGGCTTGGGTCATGCGTCAAAAGCTTAATGCCTGCCCTGGTGGGTTTGAGCAAAGAGCGGTCGTCAAGCAGGTCACTGGGAAACTTTAAAGGTGTGAAAATCTCAAAAATGATAATCTAATGATAAAATTTACATACAATTAGAAAAGAGTAATGAGTGCCTGGAGCAAGACCCACCTGCGAGGCTGCATCACCACCCTCCAGTTGCCAGTGTCCATGATGATCCAGTGGAAGTGGTGGGCGTGCACCTCGGAGAAGAGAAGGCGGCAGTCATAAAGACCATTTAAGTCTCCCTGTTTGATGGCCTCGACTGGACACGGACCAGCGCAACACAAGCCTGCGTTGTGAGGATGAGGTATGAAATTAGTTTTTTTAATGAGACATGAAACTAACATAATTTTTCAAAAACGATGTGATTAATGCGCATTTTAGAGAACAGCGCACCGAAGCTGGACTTTTGTGGGGTGGGGTCAAAGGCCTGCCAGCCACCGTAGGAGTTCAGTGGAAGGTCTGGTCGACGCATGTACGCCTCGCACCATATGTGGAAGGTCCTGCAGCAGCGTAGAAGAGGTTGCAGTGCTTATAGTGAAATCATTTTTTATTGTTTAAAGAAATAATTGCGCACCAAAAGTTCGGCATGTTCAGCACGTCTATCGGCTGTCCTTGCGATCCCCAGTGAAGGTTCATCTGATGAGTTGCATGCGTTTTTGAATATAATATTTTATCGGCAAAACTTGCAAAAAATGGATTCGAAACGAAATTCCTGAATGTCTCATGCAAACCTTATTGTGACCATCGCAGTCGTGTGCCGACAAGTAGTTCGTAACACAACGTGAAGGAATGCCCAGAGATCTGCACACTGGGTTTTAAGGGAAAAGTCCCAACAAAAATTTAATCGTATTGGGTTTTTATATCCATCAAAATCTTCTTATTAACCTCTTTACAACCAGCCATGCGCTTTTGAACAGTTTACTCAGCGCTATACAAACAATTTGATTAGATTAGAAGCATCTCTATACCACCGATTTTAATGCTATGCTATACAGCAATGCCTCACATGACGTTGCGATGGCTGCAAACATGTGGCAGTGACCGTAGGTGACTTGCTGCTTGTTGGCCATGAACCTTTCCAAAATCGGAAGACTGCCCAGCCACTGAGAAGGACCTGCTTCGGGCGTGTACTCACCTGACCAGTTACCAGTCAGTATTCCGTTTCTTTTGTGCGATGAAAGCTGCGAACGTGAAATGTTGGTCATTTCAAGCAACAACTACAGAAACAGCGGTGAAGAAAAGGCAGAAGCAAAAAGCAGGCACACGCACGAATTGGTTGATGGCTCGCACGATGAGGCTCACATCACCCCTCACGTCGACTGACAAAGATGCCGAGTCCAGTATGTACAATGCAGTATTCAGGGTGATGTTGTGGTGCTGTGGCATGGAAGGTTTGTGTCTAATAAGTATGTCTGCCCTTACATGACTACACCTGATTCTATTATATGGATATAACTATTCATACGGAAGTATGCTTCATCAAGGTGTGGTGTTGGTAACTTCACCTGGTGGAAGTTCCACTGGATGGCCTTGATTTGGTGGTGGGTGCCCATGTAGAGCCAGCCCACTTCGTTCTGCACGTACTCCGCCAATTCCTTCTCGTCGCTTATGTACGTCTGATCCTCTGCAAGTCAACGTTGATGTGTGTGGTTTGAAAGCATTATTTGTGTTCTTATGTAAGGGAAAGTGGCATTTAGCGTGTGAGTTACTGTGGCAATCAGGTTAAGAATCAAGAGTAGTTTCAAGTGACCCTTCTTCCACGGGTTGCAGAGGATGTAAATGGGCTCGTGGTGAATATTCCTCATTATTATCACTTCTTTTTCTTTTTTCTTCTTTTCTGTCGTATCGTTATCTGGGCCGGATGCTATAATATCTAAATGATTCCATGTCATAATTCAATCTTCATAATGAGTTTATGACATTATTGGAGCCTTCAGAGTTTCTAGCATATACTCTGCATCGTTATACCGTGTTTGCCACATTGTTCTATTTCAAAACTTCAATTTTTTTTTCGATATAATGAAAACTAAATATTTTAGAAAAGCTCCTTCACACGACACTGGACCGACATGGATAAGCTACTTACGCTCGATACAGGGAAGAGGAATCTAACCAAATCCAATCAAAACTTAGATTAACATTTGTATAGCGCTAATCTTGAAAAAGAAAAAAAAGTTGTCACCATCGTTGGGTGATTTGTCGTAGTGAGTGGAAACGCTGAGAGGGCGCAAGAGTGCAGTGTCGAAGGTGAGCAGGCACTTGCCGATCACTGCGTTGGCGGGTGAGTTGATCTGGATCTGCATCTTGTTAGCGTTCAAAAGGTTCGCCCTGGCTAGCTCCTTCTTCTTTTCTTCTTCACTCTTTTCATCTTCGTACACGTGCAGCCTTTGTAGTGAGAAGAGATTGAGAAGTTTTTAAGAGTAGCGGGGGTATACAATTGAAAATTCAAGTGGTTATCAAAATTCAACTTACCCACTTATTTTGGCGAAGTGGAAAATTTTTTTCGGAAAACCCACACTCCAAGTGTTAGGCTTGAGACCATCGTTGAGTCTGAGGCATATCATGCTAGGAGAGCTGCACACGTTGCTCTTGCCTAGTGTTCAGTGCAAGACACCGTTGTTTCATAGTAATGTTTAAGTGTGTTTGATGCGTCGAAACTGTTTGCAGTTTATGAGAACTACTTATAACAAGCATGATTAGATCAACCAGGTCAACCTAAAACAAATTCTCAGCGAACCGAATTGAAGGATGATGGTGAGCGTGTGTTTTTTGACATCGAAGGGCTGGTCGAAGGACAAGTCCAGGCTGAAGGGGACCCCTCTCCTGACGACCAACTGCCGCACCATGCTGCCGTTATGCAATCCAGTAGTGGAATAGGCGTTAGTGTTGTGTAGCACAACGTTTTCCGTCTGGTTCAGCCACACCGCTCTGATGCGCGGAGGACCGTTCAAATCAGGCTCTATGGTAGTGAATTCTCATGTGCGTTAGTGGGTCATCAATGTTCGAAATTTTGTTAATTTTCGCGTGCATCCTTCCTCCCTCAAACCTCTTAGTTGCATCTCGTACTCAATCACCAGCAACTGCTTGGGCACGTGGTGTCTGGTGTAGTTGATGAAAGGATTACTGAGGCCGTAGGTTGCTGACTCCCTACGTCCTTTCCAATTGTGCTCTGATAAGGGCAAATTTTGCTCCATGTCTGGGTGCAAGGTGTGTGGGTCTTTGTTTGAGTTCTTTTTGTATCACACATATCATTTTAAGTTGTTCAAAAGGTTTTATTGAAAACATTATTGATAATACGTTTTGAAAAAATATTTAATTAACGTTCATACCAGGACTACCAGTAACATTAAGTTCGTCAAAAGAGATTATCTTGCTTCTGATGCTTTCATCGAATGTTTTGCTGTCATTTATTTGAGTGTTTTCTCCTTCATCCTTCCCTTTTGCATTGTTGGCGACATCTCCTTCTTCAAGTATAGGTTCGACGTCAGTCATCGATGGTCGTATTTGATACTAGACAAATTTAAAGTAGTTTTGAAATGTATATTTTATATATGATATCTTGAACAATTTTTCTAGTTTTCAAAATAAAATGTTAATTTTTTTTAATAGAAATTAAGCTTTAGTTTTCAACCAATTGGAAATTTTTGAAATAAATTAATTTTTCAATAATTGTTTATAAAACTTATGAACTCGTCATTATTGACGTTTTGTCAAAAAACCTGTCAAAAATAATAAAATACTATTTTTCAATCTCTATGATATAGTTTAAACACACAAACACAGTAATAAATTATTTAAAAAATGACTGAGTTAAAATCATGTTACTGCATGTTCTATTCTGATTGCTGGAACCTATCCAACTGGTCTAGTAGTTGTTAATTTTTAATGAAATGTTTTTATTTTTTAACAAAAAAATTTACTTTTTTTTATTTTATTTTCAGAAAATACTTAATTTTAAATGTTCAAAAGTATATTCAATACTTAAGTTTACATTTATACAAATATAAAAGTTAATTCTGAAGTTCATATAAAATGCTTTAGGTAAGGTTAGATAGTTACCAATGTCTTCGGCGGCAAAAACAACTTTGGTACTTTCGGCTGCTTTTACTGGTTCCATAGTGTACTATGTACATCATAAGCAGACGCTTGATCGCATAGTGAGTAACATCCTTTTTTGGTTTACTTGCTTCCACACATTGAATTAACACTTCTTGAAAACTTAATGTTAACAAACAGTGAGAAAATATTTACACACTTTTAGAGCATGAAGCAGGGCGTGATTTTGGACATGGAACGACAGGAGATGAAGAGGACTCAGAACTTACGTCTGCTGCAAGAGCAGCAGGAGATCACCAAACGATTGAAGAGAGACCAAGCAGAACTAAAATCTTTCAACGAGAAAATAAATAGTGACAACGTGTAAAGGCTGTTTTATTGAAAATAATTTTCTTAAGTTACTCAGTATACAAATTTATTTTTAAACTATTTACAAATAGAAAAACAAAAATAAGAAAAATTAAATTTATTAAGCTTAAGTTGGAAAGTGAGTCTCTAAACAGTACTTTTTTCTTTTCAATAAGCTGGGACTTTGAAATGAAGAGGAAGATGAAGATGAAAGTGGCGAAGAAGACAGAGTTGAAAAATTTTCATCAACTTCAGCGTTTTTGTTTTTATTATTTTTTTTAATCAAGAAAAGGTTAGTGGCACCATGAGCTTTATGACTTTTGAGGCGTTCGAAGGAGGCATTGGAACTCTTGTGTCGCTTCAACTTGCGTGCCCTTACATCATCATCAGCATCATCCTCACCATGCTCATTATCACCTCCATGCTGTTCATCATCAGAAACAAGTACCCTTTTTCTTTTGTGTTCCTTCTTGATTTTTTCTCTTCCATTTGGCTGTTCCCTTCTTAAGTTCATATAGGCTTCATCTTCTTCATCCTCCTCATCTGAATAGATTTTAATGTTAAAAATGAATGTAGGTACTCAGGTCCATGACACGCCAGTTTGCAATCAATAATCAAATCAACAACCAACCAGAGGAAAAGACACAAAAGCTGTCTTCCCGATACTCGTTAGCGTCTACGTCATACAGCTCTCCTCCATCATCGTCGTCGTCCTCATCACCATTATGACACACTTGTGAAATGACGTTCAAACCAGGATCCCACCTTGGTGGGGAACAATGTGTTAGTGTCCTCATAGATAACTTGGTAGCATTTGATGGGCAATGTGTGTCACCTGGGTTTGAAGCGGTTGTCATGGAAGCGTTTCATGCGCTGTGATTGGTTGTGCTTGTTGAGTCGCATGTAAAAAGCTTGTTCGTCTATGGAGTCTGCAGGAGATATTTGAAAATAAACCATTCTAATCTCTATGCACTCTTCCATCCCTCCATTCATCCGTACTTCTATCTGTCTATTCTTCCACCCTTCAGTTAACCCTCTACTCATTAATTTTTTTTTTCATCCATCCATTCATTCCACCTCTATCTACCTTTGAACCTTGTCTTCTGGGTCATCTGTGAAGCAATGAATCCTTCCAAGTTACCATCTTCGTCGTCATCTTCATCATGCTCATCGTCGTCATCTTTACCATCACTGTCTGAAACCTCTGCTTCCAGATCCAGAAATTCACTTTTAAAATTAATATTTTTAGTTTTGCTTGCTTTATAAGCGGCATTTGTGACGCCGGAGACCTTCGTTTTAGTTTCTAAGCACTTTTCATTTTTGTGACTTAATTTATTATTATTAATATTATTATTATTATTATTAGTGTTATTATTATTATTAATATTATTAGTGTTATTATTATTATTGTTTTTTTTGTGTGATTTTTTGTGCAGCACGAAGTCGCCGTCGGAGAAGTCATCGAGTTCCAGGGAGGCATTGTGCACAGGTGATAAAAAGCTGGAAACATCATTATCAGCTCCCTCATCCTCTTCTTCATCCTCCTCCTCCGACACAATAACATTTTTTGACGGGGGTTTTCTGAGCAGCAGGGGAGAATCGTGTTGTGTGGCAGAAAGAGCACCACTGCATGCTGTTGTTGTATTGTTGTTATGTTGCTGTTTTTATTGTTGTTATGTTGCTTTTGTTGTTGTTTTTTTGTTGCTATTGTTGTTGTATTTCTGTTGCTTTTTTTATTATTCGCGTAGAAATCAAGTGTGACCTAAACGATCTATAAGTTATTTATTTATTATTATTTAGTTATAATTCGGATGGAAATACTGACAGATTATTTTAACACAAAAACCAAAAAACCTCGCTAGTTCACAAACCTTGCAGCTTGGGCGTGAGAAGCCTTCTTGACCTGTTGATGTGACTGTTGTCGTTGTTGTTCCCTCTAATCGTTGTGGAGGAGTCAGGAGTGGAAGTGCAGGTGGGTATTCTGACGTTGGCGAATCTCAAGGCGGTGAAATGATCTTTTGGAGGAGTGTCGTGGTGGCGAATAACTCCATTGTGGTTGCTGTTCCGTGCATCTTCCTGGCCATGAGGTGTCTCTGTCTGTTCGTGCTCCAGAGGCATTCTCGCCACCAAATCTTTTATCGGCTCGTCAAAGTCTTCATCGCTATTATTATTTTTTTTACTAGCAGTAGAAGAATAAGTATTAGTGTTAGCATTATTATTATTATCATTATTATTATTATTATTATTATTATTACCATCATTAGTAGTAGTAGTAGTAGTAGTAGTACTAGTATTAGTAGTCTCGGCGGTGGAAGTGGAATTGATGTTGGGATTGAAAGAGAGCCTGTGTTTCGAGCTGATCGGAGTGGAATGTGTGGGTGCCCTAAACAGACTAGTATTGAAAGCGATGCTGTTGTTATAATAATTATTGTTGTTATTATTAGTAGTAGTAGTAGTAGTGCATATATTCTTGCCTGTAGTGATCTTTTTGTACTTAAGGCACTTGGTGTCGTTTGTGAGGGAGCTGTCAAGGTACTCGAAGGCTTGAGTGAAGCTCAGTTGAGTGTTGTTGCTTGCAACCGTAGAGGTATGACTATTAGTACTAATGTCAATTTTATTATTAATGTTCTTAGCAACAGTAGTGGTAGTAGTAGAAGCGACAGCATCCTCCTCTTCCTCATCATCACACCAGCTGATGGAGTTAATGAAGTCATCCACGAATTCTGCCACCTTGCTCCTGTCGTACACCTTCACACTCAAGTCATTGCTTCCCACGCTCTTTATAGTACTGTCATTTACATTTTTATTATTTTTATAGGTAGTAGTAGTAGTAGTAGTAGTAGTAGTAGTAGTAGTAGTAGTAGTAGTAATAGTAGTATTAGTAGTATTAGTAGTATTATTAGTAGTAGTAGTATAAGTATTAATAGTATTGGTTTTATTAGTATTGCTAATATGGACGTTTTCATTGTAGGCATCGTAACTATTGGCATTACACGTATTATTTACGCCGAAGATTTTATTCACATTGATGTTAACATTAACTTTTCCATCTTTTCCGGTATCAACAGGAGAGCATGAAAGTTGTGCCCTGGAGACGATTATCGAAGCCCCTTCTCCAGCCCTCTCTGAGTCATCACCGACGAGCATGCCAACACCGCCACCACCAGGACTGCTAGTGGTTCGGTGTAGAAACTGGAGCTTGTCTACCACCCACTCCCTGCCACCTTCACTCCTCCCCTTTTTCTTCCTCTTCATCTTTCTAACCCACCTCTCAGGAGAAGATTCCACTACGTCATCATCGTTGAACGCCTGGTTGCCTCCCCCATCATCCTTCCCATGGTCATTCTCAGGGCTGTAGCCTACAAGGCGGATGTTACTCGTGCCATTAGCAATCGGACTGTTGTGAACTTTATTCTCCAATGGAAGCTTGTGCGTTTTTAGAGAAACCTTAGTGAAAGTCTCTGTGAACAAAGCAGCAACTGAGGCAGCTTCATCAACAAAAGTGCCATCCGGTTTGATTGGAGCCTCTCCTATTGGAATCACTTCCACCTCCTCCCTTCCAACATCGAATCTTACCTCCTCCACTCCCAAACCAACCTGCCCCCTGTCAATATCAACTTTCTTCTCTTTTCTTGCAATCTCCTTTTCTATCTCCGTATTTGTTCCGGATAAAGCAATCTCCTTCCTTCTTCCATCCACTCCCAACTCCTCCCTTTCTCCAGCCAATCCCACCTCCTCCCTTTCTCCAGCCAATCCCACCCCCTCCCTTTCTCCAGCCAATCCCACCTCCTCCCTTTCTCCAGCCAATCCCACCTCCTCCCTTTCTCCAGCCAATCCCACCTCCTCCCTTTCTCCAGCCAATCCCACCTCCTCCCTTTCTCCAGCCAATCCCACCTCCTTCCTTCCAACATCCACTTCCACAAGGACTTCATCCACTCCAGGTAAGGTGTTAGTGGCATCACACACAGCCTCTTCGCAAACCACTTCGACACCATCTTCACCCACGTTATTCTCCACCTCCCCCCCACGTGACCACCCCTCCAGAGGAATCTCCTTTAAAGCACCATGCACTTCAAATTCCTCTTCCAGTGCCTCCATCATCCTGCTGACGTAATCAGCAGTAGGAGGTGATCTGATGACGGTGACTCCTTCGCCTGTCACTTGCACTGCAGGAGTGGTGCAGTCATATCCATCCATCCCTACTACACCAGTATCCACTCCCACACCAGCCTCCTTTTCAACACCAGAATCGCCTCTTTGACTGTGGTTGGATATTCTATCCATAATCGCTTCAGCCCCACATTTTTCCTTTCTTATGCCACCCTCATCAACTCCATCGTCACCTCCCATAGCAACATCTCCAGCACCACCATCACCACCCCTTCCGACATCGGCTTGCATGATGTCCTCAGAATCCTCTATGATAATCACACTCTCCTCTTCTTTTCCCTCCTTCTCCTTCTTCTTCTCCTTCTTCTTCTTCTTCTTCTCCTTCTCTTCTAACTTGCCCAATATGACTTTCATATTGCCTGCCTTGCATGCAGTGGTGCTTGTGGTCGTTGTGGCTTTGAAAATTGGGTACATTCGAGCAGTGGTGTTAGAGAAGATGCTTGTAGTAGTGGTGGTGGTTGGGGTGGTGATAGAAATAGTTGGTGTAATAACGGATGTGACAGACTTCATGTTGTCTCTTTTAACTTCTCCATCCCCCACAAGGCTGCGTGTTCCACGTGTGCTTTCGTTTATGCTTGCTGGATTCGCTATTGTTGTGGTTGTTGTTGACATTGTAGCAGTCGCAGTTGCAGTTGTTTCAGTTGTTGTTGTTGCAGTTGTTGTGTTTATTTTCTTTTTCCTTTTATTAGTTGTTTTTTTCACTGTGACATTTTCTTCACTGACACGCACTCCTTCTGGTGTTCAAGTTGAATAATTCGAAGCATTGACTTATTATTATTGTAGTTAATTCAATTAATAAATGAGAGGAGCATAAAATGTAAGGCACATAAGGTAACAAAAAAAGAAAAAGAGAGAGATAGGTAGGTAGGTAAATAGATAGATAGATGAATAGATAAACAGATAGATGAGTAGATAAACAGAGAGATAAATAGAGAAACAAATAGATGAATAGAGAAACAGATAGATGAATAGAGAAACAGATAGATGAATAGATAAACAGATAGATGAATAGATAAACAGATAGATGAATAGAGAAACAGATAGATAAAGAGATAAACAGATAGATGAATAGATAAACAGATAGATGAATAGAGAAACAGATAGATGAATAGATAAACAGATAGATGAAAAGAGAAACAAATTGATGAATAGATAAATAGATAGATGAATAGATAAATAGATAGATGAATAGATGAATACCTGGGTTGTTATGTGCTTGTCTCATGGCGTTCTCGTAAGGATTGTTGTCGAAACCCTCTGTTTAAGGTATTTGTAGAGGTGGAACAAATGAACGCAACAATAATGACACGACAACAGCAACAACTTAAAAATACCAACCATCGACAATCACAGTTGAAAAAACAACACCACAGCGACCACAATAAGAACTGCAACACCAACACCACAGCAGCTTACTCAGCAGTGACGACATTTGCAGGACATTCGCAAGGCAGTTACTGAGACAACTGCCTCCAAACTTGTGTACAATTTGTTGTTGCTGTGACAACCACTTGTTCAACACGTTGTCGTTGAGTTGCACATGTTTGGTAACACTGCTCGGAGAAGGCCGCTTGGTCAAGGAGTTCCAGGCAGTGATGAAATCATGGGAGGTTTTGTTCTTTTCGTTTTCATTGCTGTTGTTTTCCTCGTTGTTGGGTTTGGCGGGGGTTCTAAGGGAGACCATGACAGCAGGCCTGATTGCGAAGTGCTCCAAGCCATCACGGAGAGACAGCCACTCCCGCATCGCTTGAGCTCCTCCACCCGCCTTGGAAGCTCCCTTGCAACTCCGCTTGCCTCTGTCCCTGACGGGCATGGATGGAGGAGGGGCCTGGAAAAACTCCTTGCGACAAAGGGGCTTGCAGCAGGGAGGCAGCATCCGAGGCACCTGGTCACACAACCTCAAGCGGGAGGTCCGCATCAGCTTCACTATGAAGTCCTTGTTGCTCTGGCTGCAATTGTACGCCTGCGACGAATAATTATTCTATTATTATTTTTTAAATATTTTTTAATATATATAAATATTTTTTTAAATATTTTTTAAATTATTTTTATTTTTTTAATATAATTATTAATTATGCTGAAGTAATAGTTAGCCCACTCATCATCACCACACCTTCTCTTCCTTGCCAGCAGTCAACAGCATGACCACTCGTCCCTTCCTCTTCCTACCCGTTCTGCCCATCCTCTGAACCAGCCTTGAGTTGGGGTTGAAATGATTATGAATATAATGATAACTAGAATGACTATGATGACGATGCTGATGATGATGATGAAGATGATAGTAACAATAATAATAATAATAATAATAATAATAATAATAATAATAATAATAATAATAATAATAACGATAATAATAATAATAATAATAATAATAATTATTATTATTATTATTATTATTATAATTATTATTATTATGATGATGATGATGATGTGATAAGAGACTCGTACCTGATGGGACTCTTGTGGGCATCGAAGCAAACGATCAAGTCCACTTCCCCAATGTCCAGGCCCTCTTCTCCTATGCACGTGCAAACTGTGTGTAAGTGTGTAAGTGTGTGTGTGTGTGTGTGTGTGTGTGTGTAAGTGTGTGTGTGTGTGTGTGTGTGTATGTGTGTGTGTGTGTGTGTGTGTGTGTGTGTGTGTGTGTGTGTGTGTGTGTGTGTGTGCGTGTGTTTGCATGTGTGTGTGTGCTTGTATGTCTGTATGTATGCGTATATATTGCTCACTCACTGAGCGTGTTGAAACTCCCCTCTCTGAACTTGTTCATCACCTGGAAATTCAAAATTGCTTGTGAAATACAACATGATCATGAAAGCCGCATTAATAAAACCTCAACAACAACAACAACAACCGTCAAAAACAACATCAACAACAAGAAAAGAAACATGACCTCAACAACAACCACAGCAACTTAAACAACATTAAACTAACCATGAGCTGGTCTTTTTGATTGAATCCTTTAGTCCCGCCTCCTGCAGCGGAGTGACCAATGAAACTCATGGGTCTGATGAGGGGACGGTGTGAGGAAAGCAGTTGTGTGATCTCATGTACGCTATCTCTGTAGGACGAGAAGATCATCACCCTGGTGTGCTCTGTGTGTGTGTGTGTGTGTGTGTGTGTGTGTGTGTGTGTGTGTGTGTGTTTGTGCTATCATGTGGTTGTGCGGTTTAGAAAGCGAGTATAGAAACTAACAAAAGAAATGAGGGATATAACTAAAGATTTATAATTTATAATATGAAATTTATGTAAATTTTGTTATGACGTCACAAACGAACCATTCTTTTCGAAGTGTTCCACCACAAGATGCAGCAACTTCTCCATCTTGGGGTGTCCATACACAGGACATGCTTGCATGCCCGATGCCTGAGTGCCCTGTGTCAGGTGAGGGTTGGCCTGTCTGGGAAGCAAGCACTGAGTAAGATTAGGTGTCGAAAAAATTTACTATGAATGGAGCAATGAGAGAAGAAGGTGAAAGATTTGAAAATGCTTGATGAAAGGATGTAAATAGTGACTTGATGGGGTCGAAGCAAGGCTCGAGGAAGGAGAGGAGTTGCTGGAAGGCGCTGCTTGAAAGCACTTCATTCTTGAGCTTCAGACTGAAAGCTGACTGAGGAAGCTTGTTCTTGCCACCTGCCTCCGACCTACTTCCCATGTCTCGCTCAATCGTCGACTCTTCTCCCAGCTCACCACTCCCTCCACTGTCCCCTGTCAGTCCCTTGAGGAAGGATAGAAAGGTACGGAGACCGTGTGCCGTGAGCAGGTCGAGGCCGTGGTACAAACTCATGCAGGCTGCAAAGTTGTACTCCATGCTAGACCTGTTCTTCATCTGTGCAGGGTTGTGGGAGGTGTGTGTGTTCATTGTGCGCCTGTGCAAATAAAATGATATTAGTATACACTCATGCATGAGCCTCACTCTGCCACTAGTTTTAAGTGCATAGAGATGGGTCCTCGAACATCTTGGAAAGCTTCCATGTTTCACTCACAGTGTGACTCTTTGCCACGTCGCTGTTTCTGTAGGCCTCACGAGCTTTGAGAATGACGAAAGAGCTGTAGTCCTGCATTTCCTTCTTGTACAGCACTCCCGCCCGCCTCAGTCGGTTCACAAACACCTCCACACCCTGTGGACAAAAGCATGCTTAGATGTAGACCTGTGACAAGGTATCACACACCCACCTTGAGAAACATAGTCCTGCAGAACAAAATGTCATCACTCAGAGGAACCACCACCCTCTCAATACTGCGACGGTGAGTGTATGCTTGCAGGTCGACGCTGTCATCTGTGCGCACCTCCAAGTGACCTATCCACAAGTTGCTCACCACCTGCTGCACTGCCTGTGAAAGATTCTTGCTCGCATGAACGCATTCTTGCTCTCATCATTTTACTCGTCATTGTCATCATTTTAGTCATTATCATAATTGTCGTCACGATCATCATCATTATCATGATCACCATCATTATTATTATTATCATCATCATCATCATCATCATCATCATCATCATCATCATCATCATCATCATCATCACCATTATCATCATCATCATCATCATCATCATCATCATCATCATCATCATCATCATCATCATCATCATCATCATCATCATCATCATCATCATCATCATCATCATCATCATCATCATCATCATCATCATCATCATCATCATCAGCCTCAATAGCACCTTGAAATCACTGCCAGGAGTAGCACTGAGA
Source organism: Branchellion lobata (assembly GCA_947562095.1). Lineage (NCBI taxonomy): Eukaryota > Metazoa > Annelida > Clitellata > Hirudinida > Piscicolidae > Branchellion > Branchellion lobata. Next base: position 3,497,380 of record OX387247.1, on the reverse strand, counting down.
GCCACCACTCTGAACTGGCACCCCATCTTCCTCAGTTCCTTCACCACCTGTGTGACAACAACCACTTCATTGTAACCCCAACATGAAGCAACCACCAGTTTACAATAACCAAGTCCACAAAGGAAATATCTACAACAATCAATACAATTATAATCCATTGCCATACTCCTATTTTTATCATCAATATCATCATCATCCTCATTTTCATAATCAACATCACCATCATCATCATCATCATCATCATCATCATCATCATCATCATCATCATCATCATCAGCATCATCATCATCATCATCATCATCATCATCATCATCATCATCATCATCATCATCATCATCATCATCATCATCAGCCTCAAATCACGACCAACCATACAGTAGGGGTAGTTACCAGTGGCCTTGTGAGCCTCATCAATCACCAAGCACTTTATCTGGCAAAGATGACCAGGTCATTTGGTGAATCAATAAGATTTTATGACTTCCTCCATCAATGGTCATGGTAACAGTGCATATTGAACAAGAGATATTTTGCTTTGTGGCATTTGCACCTGATGTGCGAGACAGGTGCTAAGTTGAAGGTCGTTGACAAAGATGTGAGGAGTCATGAAAATCACTCTGCAATCCCTCCACAACGTTTTGCGCTTCTCTGGAGCAACCGCTCCTGGTGGTTCGTAAGTGAGAGTTAGAGACTTATTGTGAAAAACTTATCACCACCAGCAACCTGTCATTTCGGCAATGTGCTCAGCAGGAATGGCCATGATTTGTTGGCAAGCTTTGACTTGCTGGATGACAAGGGGTTTAGTGGGTGCCATGAAAATCACCTTGCCAGATGGGTACCATCGGTAGAAATTATACATCACTACTGCTGCCACAAAGGTCTTGCCAAGACCCGTTGGAAGACAAACCAGTGTGTTGTTGAAGAGAGCCTTTTGCACAATATTAATTTGGTAGCTCCTGATAGGAAGATTCGTTGGATATATCCAAATCTTACCTGCTTCTTTGTCAAATCCCTCATAATCATTTTGTGATGAGCTTGTTGATGATTGTGCACAGTTCTGAGCTTTTGAATGTGTTTTGAAAAAATCAAAAAGATCTGAATTATTGATTTTATCAGTACTCAATTTATCCGTTAATTTATCTTCTTCAGTATCTATTGCGTCTTTAGATAAAGCTGAGTTTGAACTTTTTGAGTGTGAGTTTAGATATATTTTTTGCATGGAATCATTTTTTATGGTATCGACTGTTTCAAAAGCTTCTAAAAGATCAGTGTCCGTAACATCATTGAGTTCTTCATCATTCAAAAAAAGGTTTGTGTCACTGTGGCTTTCTGATAGTGGGTTCATCTGGAAGAAAAACTAAAAAAAGTGAATTAGATGAAAACATATATAACTCTTATTCATAGTTTTTACAAAAATAAATTTACATAACTGTTTAAGAAACAAAAATTAGAAATCCTTTTCATTCTAAATTATCATTTGAAATGAAGTTAGGATATACTACCTAAAAAGTAATTTTACTGTTTACAAACTGAATTTGAAATATTTTTCTAATTAATTTTTCCAATTTTTTTTATATATTTAAAATGTAACAAAACAAGACAAAATTATTGGAATGCTGTTGCCAGTGGTTTGTGGGCTCTGCCTTAAAGCGTGAAGCGTGAAGTTCAATTCCCGGTTGCGCCCAGGCTTGAGTTATATAAAACGGTAACACAAGCAAAAAACGGCTGCGGTATTAGTGTGGCTTAGTTGCTTTCTATGAATAACAAAGTTCCTTTGGGAAGAAAATTAGATGGAAAATTTAAATAAGATAATTTTTGGATTAAAATATAAAATAAAATAATCTTCAAAAACACGTTTAAATTTTTTTTAAATGAAGAAATAACATCAATAAACATTCAAATAACATAGCTTTTAATCTAATAAACTTTTAAAAATTCTGTAGCGCCGATTAAAAGAAATAAATGTGAGCTTTGGAAGTTTTTTTCTAAGTAGAAAGAAATAATTCATTTTTTTAGAAAATAGGCTTATAGCGACATAATTGTTTTTTCATCTCAAGGTATCACAAATTGTTGTCTTTATTTATGAGAAGATTGCTGGCAGCTTTGATGAATGTTTGTCCAGCGAGACAAGATTCTAGCTTGCTAGTTGCAAAGAAATTAAAATTTTTATTCTTGATAAAAATACTATCTTCTAAAAAATCTCTAATGAGTGAACGTAAGCCATTGCAAAATCATTGAAGTGACAAACAAACAAAAAATAAAAAATGCTATAAAATGAGGAATAAAAGCTAAACAAAGAAACCAATAAAAACAATAAAAAAATAAGCAAAGATCAATACACGGAGAACGACGAAACAAACGATATATTACAAAACAATAAAATACGGTGTTGTACAGCGTAATACCAAACGTTTGAACACCCACTATTGCAGCACAATACAAAAAAGTAAATAATTGGATAAAATCATGTAACAAATGAGAAAGATAATTCAAATGGCGCCAGTCCGTGAAAGCATCAGAACTCCAATATAATTGATACTATGACCCTCTAAATCAGCTTCCATCCGAATATCAATATCATCTTGCGTGGAACCTTTTCAATGAGGTAACGGTTTGGGAGCCATATAAGGCCATTCAGCCCGGCGAGTGCGATGCTCGTCGGCACATACATCACAGGCCAACGTTCCTTTCTAAGACGGGATTTAAGCGGCTTAAACCACAAATTTATTAACAGAAGTCTTGTTGTTTTCGAAACTTACAACTCTTTTATCATACCGTGTCGTTTCATTAATATTTTTGCTAAAATGCAGTGTGCAGGAATATCTCAAAAAGGTAAGCTTCGCTGTTTCAATTAATCCATAACCAAGTAATAAAAAAAACAAAATTTTTTTTTTTATTTCACAAATATCTTTTGACGACTTACTCACCATAACGTTAAAGCGCCAATAATAAACGCAACCCTTTCAGTCTCCCGTGCCTCTTATTCCAGGCACTTCTAAAGAAAAACAAGCTACAAATTATTGAAAAAACCATTATAAAAATAATTTGATTTAAAAATTCAACAATTTAGGAGCCAAATCAGTTTTTCTAACATCAGATTGCACTAATATCAGTTTTATGCCTCTGTTCCTTCAACTGGTCATAGTCTCCCTTGATTTATGCATTTATAAGGCGCTTTTCCGCAGCTTTTGAAACTTTTGATCGCAGATATTTTTTTTTATTTAGCAGCAACTACAGCGCTTGGAACTTCAGTTAATTCTCAGGGACTTTCATTCATAATAAAAATCACTTTCCGAGCTACTCACGCTTCTCTTTTTCATCAGGAGTTCCATTTGGCCTTCTTAGCCTAAAATTAATTAATTAACCATGAATGGAAATTGCAACCTCACGACTTAGTGCACAATTAGCATGCACAATTATCCGTCCGTCAAGCTGACAGGAAACCCTGATACACTTCCATCCCATCTTGTCTGAACACCAAATGACGACATTCGACCAATGGTCTTTTTTCACCCTCGCCGCAGTGAACAAACATATACTCATACGAATAACAAAATTGCATCTAAAATTAAAAAAACTTGAAAGCGAACAGGACGATGTGCAATCGGCTAGGCTCGCTTGGATGTTGGACCGAAGGAGAGTCATAAGTTCAAATTCTCGTGGCTTCCATAAATTAAGAGAGTAAAAGCGTATCTGGAAACATTAGATAAGATTAATTCGACTGTTTTTTAGAGACTTGCACACTCGCTGCAACTCTTACATGATTATTCAGAGTTTTTACACAAAAATACCTCTTCTACCTCCTTTCATTAGTTCAGAAATAAGTTCTCAAAGTTTGTACTTTTTGTTCATAAGCTGAAAAAATAACTTTGCCACCTTACTGACTAAACTAACTGAGCAGCTTCATTGTCGAGGAATGGAGTTTTATTCGTTTTCATTTTCGCCACACTCTTCAAAGTTTGAATGCTAGATCAGCTCGTAGCTATTGATGGTCATCATAGATTTCCCTTCACTCCACCTCAATTTTTTCACTTTTCATGTAAGTCAAAAAGATTTCAGCGAAATTCTTTTCACACTGTACGTAAGAGAAGTCCTTCAAAAGTCGTGGAGTCGTAGAAATCTATATTTTTCTGATGAAAAAAGAAAGCTTTTCCTGAAAAAATAAAAACACTCACAATTGAAATGAAGTCCTGTGACTTAGTTCCTGAAATATGTGCTCATGTTGGGCCTCCTGTCTCCACAACTAATCAGCGCTTCTAATTGAAAGCTGCTATCGAAGGCCAATCAGTTGTTGGCGCTGATTGGTGCGTTGAAACTCTTTCAAATTACTCCAACTATGTCGCTTGACGAGCCTCGCCGTATTACTCCACAAACACCCACAATAAACTTGCTGTGCGCCCTGTTGTAGATGTTTGTAGGAGAGGAATGCAATTGGAATTATTTATGACGCTGGTGTGGAAAGACTGCATGATGAAGTGGTTTCGATTTTGATTGCGATGTATGTAGATGTGGAAATGAGGAAATGACATTCAGTGAATTAGAATTGATTTTGTGACATTCCTGGCAAAGGAATTAGTGTCATGACGTCACTGCGATGGCAGAACAATACTTGTTGCAGGCGGCTACCTCTTGTGCGTAATGCGATTGGTTTTTCGGACATCTTGGTGAAGATAAAAAAACATTCCGCTGAGCAAACCTTCTGTACTTAATGACCCTTGAAATGATAAGTGATGCTTTATTGCGAGAGCATGGCCACCGAGGAGGTGAGTTAGTGGCCTGCAGGGGGTGTCTCTTCTTCCATCCATATCTCCTCCCCATCCACCTCTCCTCTTTGTTCAATTCCCTTTCTATACCAAAATAAATATTAAGCAAAAAAATATGGCGGTTGTACAACTATTTAAACAAAACTGATGAAAACTGCTTTTAAAATTGCAAACGCACAAAAGTAATTCAAAAGCTAAAATACAATTTTAATTTTAATTTGTTCTTTTGAAGATAAATTTTCCCTTCATTAGAATGCTATTCAGTGGTTCCTTCCATATGCCGGCCTCTTCATACACGCATGGAATGCATTGCGAATCATTTTATCGCATTTATTTGACAATAAACGACAAGCATGAGTACTCGAAAAGACTTAGAGGCCTTGGTGATATTACATGCCAGACTCAAATGCACTTCAAGTCTCCGAAGTGATTAATGAAAAAAGATGTATAATATATTGGGCCACCCGGTTGATGGAGCACCCATCGAGCTCATCGAATGCACTGGGGATTTGCCACAAATTAAAAAACAAAAAAAACCCTCTAAATATTCAAATTTATCGTGCCCAAAGATAGTACTGAGTGATGACTATTTTATGTATAACCGGAGCTGCCTGGACTGGAGCACCTTCGGTTAGTGACGCTAGGCGATACGGTTGAAACGCATGAGTCGGCATACTGACTTGACATCAAGTGGTCCTGTGTTTGCCTTGTGAGAGCACCTCGAATGCAAGCAAATGTGTTTTCTGCAGGTTCTCTGAAAAGGTGGGGAAGGACCTTGAATTTAATGCTTTCAAAACGAGCCGAAGTAGCCGAGGCTAAATGTTTCTCAAACGTGAGCGGACTTTGGAAAATTTATAATTTGGATTTTTTTGAAACAATAATTATAAATTTATGTTAAAATATTTTTTCAAATTTATAAAACTTCTAGCGTTGTGCGCATTTCATTTCATGAAAATTAACCACTTCACGAAAGTAAGACAGTTGCGACAACATTTTTGAACGAAGACAAGCTGAGCGAACAAACTTTTGAAACCTGCATGAAACATATATTGGAAACGAAAGAGTAAAGTAACGTTGACTTGCCATTTAATTTGAACTGTCGTGCAAGGGCACTTCTCATATTTCAACAAATGAAACTGACGTAGCAGCATAAATTGTGAATTTTTAATTAGCATTTAAAAAAAGCATCTGAAGCTTCAAACAAATGGATGTCATTCATCTTTATAAAACACTTAATGCGCAGTTTCAACAAGCAAACGAAACCATTATATATAAAATTACGTTTTCGCACTTTGAAAAGGAAGATAAGATAATGATAGAACGGTTTGACTCATTAAAATGGCAATATTTTCGAAGTCTTGAAAAAATTGCTCTAAAAACTTAGATTCTATTCGACTTTTGGACACGCAGCGCTTCCATGGCAGGGCAAACCTGTGACACAAAACGAGGTTCAAAGCTCCCACTTGAAAAGATGCGACACGTGTTCCCTGTGGTTGCACCCCAACGTGTAGGACCGTTTTATCTGTCGGTTATACCTTATTCATTAATATTTCTGTTTTTATTCTTTTTAAAGTCTTATTGAATCTCTGGCTCTTGTCTTTCCTAAAATATGCAACAGTTAAATCATCAACCAGCAACTTCTGTAACATCACTCGTTACCTCAATATCCTCTTTCATTTACTAAAAAAGCAACTCAATGATTGCATCACTCGAAAATAATTTTTTATTAAAATTACCCGTTTTTTTATCCATCCTCGTCACCAATTCATTGCTTGAAAAAGAACTATAACTCATATTGAAGGAATAGGAACATTTACTTCGAGAGATTTGCAGATTGCTAATAGAAGTCGTCAAGGAAGCTGATGACGGTGTATAGGCATTTAATGAGAGAGGATTTGAAAAATGTATGTAGGAAGATGAGAAAATGCATGAAGACAGCATAAAAAAGACCCCTTTGAAGATAAATTGCTGTTTCTGATTTCATAAACTGAAACATAAAAAGCAAGCAAAAGATGAAATACATGGCAAAAAGTGTGAAATGGTACCCCAAAATAGATTTTCTGGTGAGGATGGGACGTGTTTGAAAGGTAAGGAAGAATTATGGTTACGAGCTTAAATCTCTCTAGATTGAAACAATATTCCTCAGTTCATTTATTTTCTTGGAAGTTATAAAAACAACCTATGACTACGTTTGGAGTTCTCTACTTGGATTATTCAAGCGATTCTTGCTTTCCTTCTTACGATGAAACATTTTTGTTTCTTAATTTGAATATGAAGAAATCTGTGTAACTTGTTTCATTTCAATTAGACAACTCAACTATGTTTTCTTGAATTGCAACGGTTTTTTTTTATCCGTGTGAGCCTCAATACAAATTGCTTACGAAGCAAACTTCAAAGCGGTCTGTAGCAGCTTCAAAGAAGTTTCAGCAAGAAGATCCTTCGCAGAACCTTGAGTGCACAAATGGTTTGTTTAGGAGGTTTAATACATAGAGTAAAATCTATCTATGGCTTTCAATCAAAGTAGATGGAAAAAAATCTCTTTAAATTACGAGGTTCTTGAAAAATAAATTTAAATAAGCTTTTAGTGGAAATAAAGGATGCCTGAAATGTTTTGTGATCACTGAAAGACGAAGGCTGGAAGGTTTTCTTAAAGATCTTCATTATGTGTAGAAAAGCTATCAACAGTTGTTTGAAAGGCCATAAAGAAGCCTCTGGGAGTTTTATGGCAGGCGATGGAGTGCAAAAAAAAGTGCAGTAAAGTGTCACCGAGTATGCCTGCACAGTCGTCCAGGCCAGCAAACATTTGCAATCGCATTCAACTATTTTTGTGACCTTATATCTATTTGTGACCTTATCAGATTGCGTGTTTTTTTGTTTGTGTGTGTGTGTGTGTGTGTGTGTGTGTATGTGTGTGTGTGTGTGTGTGTGTGTGTGTGTGTGTGTGTGTGTGTGTGTGTGTGTGTGTGTGTGTGTGTGTGTGTGTGTGTGTGTGTGTGTGTGTGTGTGTGTGTGTGTGTGTGTGTGTGTGTGTGTGTGTGTGTGTGTGTGTGTGTGTGTGTGTGTGTGTGTGTGTGTGTGTGTGTGTGTGTGTGTGTGTGTGTGTGTGTGTGTGTGTGTGTGTGTGTGTGTGTGTGTGTGTGTGTGTGTGTGTGTGTGTGTGTGTGTGTGTGTGTTTGGTTGTTTGCGTACTTGAATGCTTGTGCGTTTTTTTTCTTTTACTGACAGTGGCCTCCAGACCAGAATGTGAAGGAATTCGGATAACTGCTTGGGATGGTGGATCATATGATGTGCCAAGTTGAAGATTAAATTTTTTTTTCAATTTTTTTGTGTTCGAAATCAGGCTAGCACAGCAACTGTTCTACACTTGCGTTTCCGTTTTTTGAAACTCAAACTTAAACCAGCGATTAAACCACGAGCTTCACGCTTCACAGGTCATCTCGTTAGCCAGTGGGCTAGAAGCGAACAAGTATTCGTTTGTGAAGCAATGCATGATCAATTTATTCGAAACAACAAAACCACACATACGCGGATCTCCGATTACTATCAAAACAATTAATCATACTTTCATGAAAACGGACCTTGATTTGAGTACATGGCGAATAACAAAGAAACGACAAAAGAAAAAAACACCAAAAATATGAGCCATTCAAACCTATACAAAGAGTTTCTGTTGCGCTTTCGTGATTTTAGGGCATTTTAAGGGATTGGAATGTTTCCTAAGCTCCCTTTGTAACCGCAACTCACCAACACGCGCATTAAGGGACACTCGACGACCTTAAAAGCTTTTCCGTTTTCGAATGCGCTTCATGGACTTTTAAACGCAAAGCCTTGGCACGCAAACAATTGCAAATCAAGAATTGAAAATACGCAGTGAAGTATCGTTGGCTGTGATAAAAAAAGTTTTCTTATTTTTAAACTTCCAAACACTTTCCTTGGAATAAACCACGCAGAGATGCAAGATTGACGTGAACTTTAAAAATTAAAACCAACTTTTTAAGCCGTTAAGCTCCAAAATGAAGTGGTCGTTCAATCCTAAAAAAGCCATTCGTTAAGCTCACCAAGTCCTCATCAGCCTCATGAGGCCTTCAAGTTCGGTAATTGTGAACATTCGGAAGGAGAATTAATGGTACAAGGCGTATAAAGTAAATGAGCTTTTATTGTTACCACAGTGCAATCTGCCTGAAGCACCCCTCGGAACGCTCCATGGTGCAGCTCACGCAAGAAAAGTACAATGAACCTTTAAAGATGCCAATTTAAATTTAGTTGTCTTTCCGATGGTCCGACCCCTCGAACGTGCTGCCACTCTATCCCAAGCCAATCGAGTCTTTCAGCTAATCAGCGCAGTTCCAAGGCGTTGATGCCTTCTAATGCTCACTCTGACCTCTTTGGGTAATTAATATATAAATAAAATAAATAATTTTTTTAAAATTTTTGGTCAACCTCCGTTATAGAATGTTTAAGTTGCAGCGTTCAAAGCACTCTTCTAAGCTGCCAACGCGTCATTGAGATAATCTTTTAGAAGTTCGTGTTTCTCATTAATTTGAATCACTCGCTCAGCATGAAATCAAATTGTGGGCTCAATGGCGAAAAATAAGCAGTAGGCCTGAGGAGAAAATGCAGACACTTTGCATCATTAAAGTTTTTATATTTTTAAAAAGAACTTCGGTAGAATGGAGCGAGAGTCAATGAAAACAAATTGTTGGTGTCTTTGAACTTAATTTTGTGATTTATTTTCTCCGTTTGACATGAAAAATGTGCAAAGCAGGAGTCGGTTTTGCCTGCTCTATCGACAGAAAGAACACTATGCGCTGCATAAATCAGCCTTCCCAGTGCTCAATGGAACTGAAGTGTTTTTTAAAAGTTATCTTTTGTCCGAGAAAATTTCTCCATACTTATTTCCGGAGGTTTCACCTTTTTGTAGTTCCTTTGTGTTAATTATTAATGCATAAAACTTGCATGTCATTCAAGGTTCTTTCTTAGAAGCTTCGGAATTATGTTCACAATATAAAAAAAAATCAATAGCTTATAAAAAGTTTATAAGTTTCAAATCAGATTGTGTGACAAAAATTCGAAGTGACAAATAGTTAGAAAGCAAAGTCGTGTTTCGAGAGATTTAAGCATGATTCAATTGTAAAGAAACCTGTTTTCATAATTTAAAACATTGTTCCGATGATGTATTGAAAGCCGAGAGGAATTGATGATGCGGAAGAATCAAATGAGATTTGCTACCTTTAGCACTTCAAAGTGTCATTAGCCATAAGTAGCTTGCTCAATGCACAGTCAAGTGTTAAAATTGAGTTGTCGCGTAGTAGCGGTGTTTTTCGACACAATGTGTGAACGGAATTCCTTTATTTTTTTCACGAAGGAAGTAGCGGTAACAGAGTCATAGTACAGGATTGAACGTATGCAATCAACTTGCGTTCTTTGAGGAGTGTATGACAGCTGCGAGATAAGTCGTGCTTAAAGAGGCAAGGGAGCGATTAATTCGCAGCAATAAAGCAGGCCGCTTTGAGGCGTCTGAGCAATGACCCTCTCAACACCACAGAGCAAACATCACTCGATAAAGCCTTAATTGAAATCTGCCATCCCATGCCTTGTACTGCGCTTGTGTTGCAAATCTAGCTTTATGAGCAAATCTACTTGGGACAGAAGCATTATTGCGTGTTACTTTGATGGTCCTCTTATTGGATGTTTATTCCGTGATTAAAAAGTGTTTTTCAACGCTTTGATGTATGTTCAAGGTTATGAACTATCTTTTTTGCTACAAAAAATTAGAAAACGTGACAGGAGGCACTACATGAGAGCATAGATTAGATCACTGAAATGAAAAACCGCTGCGGATGCAAAAACAATTTTGAAAATGTAGAACAATAATGAAAGTTTAAAAGTAGCAAACATTTTAAAGTACTGAGCTTTTTATGATTGAATCAACATAAAGTCTTGATTCCAAAGTTTTAATTGGCAGATGTAAAATGCCAATCAACTTCCCTACAGGGAATCAGCACAAATAACTTCTGCAAGGCCTAACGCAGCGGGTGGACTGTAAAATGAACATCACCACATCTTCCACCGACTTGAACCGAACTTATGCTTACACGAGGTACAACGACCAGCCTCACCATCACCTCTGCAAGACCTACGACCTGGTGATCGAATGCGTCATCATCACCATCTTCATCCTCTTCGGTTTTATCGGCAACAGTCTCTCGATCTTTTGCCTGTGGAAGGACAAATCCAAGACGGCCACACCTGCCCTCCTCGTCAACCTTGAGGTGGCCGACACTCTCTTCCTCCTCACTGCCCTTTTGCTCCGCTCAGTCCCCACTGCATACAACTACTCCAACGAGGGGACCAACAGTCCAGATTGGAGTTTCACCTACTACCAGATCCTCTACCCTCTGGCCAGGTCCTTCCAGACATGCGCTATCTACTCCACCATCCTCGTTACGGTCAATCGCTATGTAGCTGTCTGTTTTCCGTATCGAGCTAAAAACCTGTGTTCGAAAAATCAAGCGAAAGGTCAAATCGTGGTTGTTTGGCTTCTGTCAGTTCTGTACAACATCCCCTTGTTTTACGAGTTTCAGTTGATTGAAGAAACGGGAGTGATCGAATCTCGTTTCTCAGATAACTTCAAGATCTTCTACAACAACGTCAGCTACTTCATTGTGATGTTCTTCGTGCCACTGCTGTCGCTCATCTTTCTCAACTTCAACTTGGTGGTGTCTCTGAAACGCATGAAGCGCAGACGCATTCTGATGAAGTTACGAGTCAACAAAGATATATCTCACAGGAAATCATCTACTAGCAACCGCTCTGAAGAGGAAATAACATATGTTCTTATTGTCATAGTTTTCGTTTTTATTTTTTCGCAAACACCCGCTCTACTCACCCAGATCTTGAAGCTCGTGTATGAATCATACTTGTGGTTCCTCAGCTGTCCGTCTTTCTTCTTCTTCTTTGAGCGCATCAGCGACATGCTGGTAGTCATCACCTCTTCCGTGAACTTCATCATCTACATCTTCTGCAGTTCTAGGTTTCTCAACATCCTTCTCTCACAACTGCATGACTTGCAAGTCTTCTGTGGCAGACGTCACAAGCGGGATTTGGCCCCGCCGAATGAAGAGCGCAACACCAACTTCACGCCAGCGTGTGCAGGCACTGACGGCCAAACGGTGGAAAACGTGCAGTTTCAAAGCTTCAACGAAGCCACGGAAAAGTTTTGAGGCGTCAATGGGCTGGATTGTTGCAACATAAGCGGTGACTGAAAGTGCTTCTTTGAAGACTTCGAGAAGTTGCGGTGGAATCGTAATTTGTTTGATGTTTGTACTTGATGTTTAGTTAGCAGTCTTTAGCTGTTCGAAAGTTCATCGTTGTAACAGCTTTGTTTCCGCTTGCATAATCTGAAACATGCAGATTCGAAACCCTTAACATTGTGTAAAATTTTTTTAATTATTCAAAATTTTCCTATTGAGATATTAAACTCGAAAAAATCGCCATTTGTCAAATGAATGGTAAATTCTTGGTCTGATTAAATGAGTGCTTATTCGAAATCGCTTTGAAGCATTTCGGAATGCTGATCCTTGCTCTTGGTATAAATATTTCAAGTAACAAACATTGTGAAAAAATAAATTTCATGATTGGCTTTTATTGTGAAGACAAAAACTGAAAAGCTCAAATAAAAAAACTTGATAGTTATCAAAAAATAAGACTGCGAATATGATTCAAGGGTGATTAATCTAATCTAATCAAATCATTTTTATAGCACTGATTCCACAATGTTCAAGAGCGCTCTGATAATCTAATCTAATCGAATCGAATCATTTATATAGCGATGATTCCACACTATTCAAAAGCGCTCTGCTACAAAAATTTTCGTTCAAATAGAAAGTTTAAAAACAGTCCGTAGCAAAAACAGGCGTTTGTCACGCTGCTAACCGAAGACCCCCTACGAACCGTTTTAACAACAAAGTTTTAAGGGCTTTACGAAATGAAAGAATATAAGTAATGGAGGTGAGATTGGGGTAAGAGGGTTCCAAAAAAAGGGCCCACACTAGGAAAGTGCAGATCTAGCATAAGTAATATTAGAAGGTATCAGACCGGTGTGTCAGACCATGAAAATATCAAAACTGCAGCTGAAAAATAGATTTTTGAAAGTAAAAAAACCCTTTTAATGATAAAATGTCCAAATTTTATAAACTTCAAATACTTTTAAATTATTTTTTTACTGCTTTGAAGTTTGAACATGCTTAAAAGTATTCTTAAAACTATTGCTTTCGTCAAGCAACCTACTTGCCATGACAACGAAAAAGTGATGCTGCTGGAAAAAATGATGAAAATGTTTTTTTTAATTGGAAAAAAAATACTGAAAAAAGTTTTTTTTAATTGAAAAAAAAGATGAAAAAAATTTTTTTTAACTATTTTTTTTTAATTTAAAATTTAATTTAAAGATATTTTCAAAGTTGTCTGAAGTAGTGATCAATTGCTTGCAATTCTTTTGATATTGCAGAAGCAGTCACTCATAGGCCTTCAACTCCGATGGTAGCTCAATAATTAATGAAATGTGAAAACCCTACTTCTACAGTTATAAAGAATGTGAAAAAAAGTTTTGTAGTATTTTCATAAACTTAGCAAAAGTTTTCCGATTGCATGGAACCCGAAACTGATAAACTTTGACATTAAATATATATTGAAAACGATTGTTTGCCTAGTAGGGTAGTGAAATAGAATAAATTTAATTTTTTTAAAAATAAAAATTCATACTCTTTTCTAATTTCCACATAAATCCAATTCGTTTATTTCACACCGGTTGAGAATTCAGCTCTAAAACTGGAAACTAACAAAAACTGAACAAGAACATGAATAAAAATGATGAAAAAATAATAAAAATGATGAAAAAATAATAAAAATGATGAAAAAATAATAAAAATGATGAAAAAATAATAAAAATGATGAAAAAATAATAAAAATGATGAAAAAATAATAAAAATGATGAAAAAATGATAAAAATGATGAAAAAATAATAAAAATGATAAAAAAATAATAAAAATGATGAAAAAATAATAACATCATGAAAAAATAATAACATCATGAAAAAATAATAAAAATCTTTTAAATAAACCAAAGTTTCACTAATGCTCAACTATATTTCAAAAAAATCAGAAAAAGTCGGGTTATCTTTTAAAACAGTGAAATTAAATACTATCAATTGGAATTGAATTTTGAATGAGACTTCCCACCAAACCACGTGTCTAATTTCATTCTTAAATAGAAGATTACAAAGATATAAGATGGAGGAAGAGTGCATTTCTGTTTGTTAGGAAAGGAGATGGCTGTGGTGCATTTATGTTTTGCGTATTATTTTTATTCTCCGACTTGGTGTAATGTGTTGATGGAGCGCATGGCGAAGACAAAAGTATTGGTGGTTATTGAGTTATAAGCAAGAAGGTGTATTCAGGTATGATTAGTTTAATAAGCAGAGATCGTGATATCGATGGAATATTTTATGGGAGAAATA
>OX387247.1:3473106-3478106 GCA_947562095.1 Branchellion lobata | reverse complement strand
ATCATGATACGAGGCTGACCGATTCATCAAGTCACCATTCAACATTTTTTTCAGCAGCTTAGTTCATAAACTGCCTATGCAGTCTTAATTCTTCAGTTTTTTTCATGTTTTATTTACAGAATTTGTCCGGCTTTGTTCTGGAAAGTCAAGCAAATCATAACTTAAATTTCAACGTCAACAAATGTCTGGAAACAATAGCTTTTACTCCATAAAATCTAATTCAAAGCAAGATTGCTTTGGAAATAATTTCGACAATTTTATAAAAAGCTTTTTATGGTTAAAATTTTGATTTTTTTAAAACAAAAAAAAATTCTATTGAGGCCGCCATGCCGGTAAAATTAAATAAAAAGTAATAACGTGTATGAAAGTTTATTGAAAGTGGCAACCAGTGGTGTATAATTTTAGCTCGTTTCCTTTTTGCTTTGGAATAAAAATTGCTATTTTGAAGAATAAATGCAATGCTAGAACCACGCAAATATCAAATAAAGCAAGCAACCACTTCAGCTTGTGCCGCTCTGCTCTATTTTACAATCACACCTCCAAGAGGTACGAGTGCCTTTCGAGCGTTGCTGAAGGTCCTGATTTATATTACTTATTATATAAAATTTTATATTTCTCCTATTGAAGGCCCTCTTTAATATTATTCTTGCAAGCGCTTTAAAAATTGTTTAAACATCCACACCGAGCTTTTGTACTTTCAAGTGTCTTTTTTCACATGCTTTTTCAAGCTTTTTTCCACTTTTTTGTTTACCTTTTTTCCATCGTTTGTATCCTTTTTTTTCACTCAAGTTTTTTGTGCAAGATTATAATGAAAATTCCTCGAAAAATTTTAGAGTTATTTGCAAGAGTTTTGTTAAAGTGAAAGGAAGGATGAATGAAGAGTGCTGACGTGCAAGAGAATATCAAAGAAAGTAATTTCATCAAAACAAAGGCGCCCTTACGCAAGAGTGATTGGTGCAGTAAATCGGCAATGTGAAGAGGTGGTTTCTATAGGATATGAGTTGAATAACTCACTCGAGCGTCTGAGACATTCGCGCGCAATCATACTCATTTAACTGGCACATTTCACAACTTTCGGTCGCTCTTTCGTTTATACCTCCTTGGCCACTTCTTTCTCTTCACTATGGTCACATCGTTCATCTTGATTCATTATTTTCAAACGCCGACTTCAAATTTGTACGTGTTACATTCAATTATTGAAAATAATTTAAAGTGAGTGATGGTTTTCTTAACTTAATCTATGTGCCTACATCTTCATACATCGTCAACTTTCTTCATTTCTATGCATATCTTTTTTCAATTAAGATGTCATCTAATTTTTCATTCACTCCATCTTCATCAAATCCTCACATCACTGTTTGTTACACCATCCCTTCACCACCGATCCATTCACATCATTCATATTTTTCGCCTAGAACTCATTAAAAGGCTGTTTATATATTTTTCGTAGTGAGACTAGTTATTTATTTATCTATGTCTAGACCATTGTTTATAAGTGCCTTCGAACTTGAAAGCTAATTTCACCTTGAATTTTTTTCTTCTTTTTTCTTTTCTCTTTCATTCAAAAAAATATAAATTCAATTTATGTTCTTTTCAATGCCCTATGAACAAAGGCAACAAAGGTTTTATTCGAAAGATCTCAAGTGTCCATGAGCTCTTGTCCTTTCAACAATAATAATATTTATGTCATGTTTGCAAAACTTATTGGCTTAATAAATATATTTATTTCGCTTTATATCAAATTAAGAATGACTGCGATGTTGCAGTCTTGCAGATCCTGTGGATGTTGTGATATTGGAGTTCTTGGAATCTTTGGTGATGCGGTGTTGTGGATAAAAAATAATCCACTTAATTCGAAATTTGACGTTCCTTCAACTGTGGCTGGTTTTACCCACAAATAATAAATTCTGATTATCTTTTCTCATACAAGAAGCTTGTCTCAAAAGCCCCCCGAATTAATTTTTTTCTGAATTGTTGTTCTCGCTCTAAAAACAGGTAAATACTTCTAATTTAATCTAATCAGAACATATGTAGTGCACAAAGTTGCTTTCCAAGATTCAAAAAGACAAACGTGGCCGATAAAATATTGGTGTGCGTTGCCAACGTGACGCCAGTTATTGCCGCTGAGTTTTCATTCCTCAAATTTAACTATTTTAATCAATTAAAAAAAAATTTTGAATAATTTATTATTTAAAATTATTATTTCAGTGTGTTTAACATTTTTTAAACTTTTTCTATCGCGATTTGTTTATTTGGTAGGTTTAATGCTGACTTTTATTACTGATAACATTCTGTTCTCGTATATTTTAATGTTTTCTTTTTTAGTTCGACTATTTGCCGTATTTTTGTAACATTTCCAGCGTATGTCTGGACTTGATCTAATGAAGACTATTAAAAAAAAATTTATTAAGCATACAGATGAACTTTACAAAAGCAGCAACACTGATGATACGCTTTGCTGTAAGAGATTCAAGCCATAAATTTCACTTGCGTTGTATTCTACACAACCATCGAAGTGTAGTAATTTCTTCTCGAAAGAATGAGTTTTTTTTACCTTTAAAGGATTAATAAAAATGTGTTTATCTAATCTGATCAAAACTTTCATAGCTTGCTTTCTAGCCCAGTTTAAAGGCGCTTCTATGGAAACGATTTTACTTACTGCGGGCTACTAAGATGGTATCTGTACTTTAATAAAGTTGCCCTTTTAAAACTCTAACTACGGCTACTTGATCAAATTTTACAGTAGAACAGCTCAACCATTATGTCGCAGGCGTAGAGGCGTTACACAAAAACCATCAGTTAACGAATAATTAAAGTTAAAACTGAAAATGAAGTTGACCATAGAAACAAACTAGTAAACCCTTAAATTTGGAGTATGATTAACTTGAAGTAAAATTGAGTAAGCACTAAAAAACATACATTCAAAAAGGATAAAATTAGATCGAGTAGAACTGCAGTGATACATGCATTCAAAATAAAAATTGACTATAATAGTTGACGAAGAATCAGGTTGCACATTGAACCAAAAAAATAGAACGAGAAAAGTTTTGAAAACATCGGACTAAACCATCTAAAATAAGACAATCGAGGCATTTGTATGGTGTTAGCTGCTGATTTTTAAAGAAAATCTTTAGGAAGTTAAAAAAAGTTTCAAAATCTTTAAGAAAAGAAAAGAGAATGTTTCCTAAAAAAGACCGCAGTAGGAAAGTGCAGATAAGTGTGACTTCAGGTAATCATAAAAAAGTGAGAGGGATTAGAGGATCCATGTGATGGTAGTTTCGTAGGTGAGTATATCGTACTTGGTACTTGTGAATTACTGGTAAGCTCGAAAATTTAGTTTAAGATTTGTTCCTTTTAATTATTTTTTGAGATTTGATTCATGTAGTCTCAAAAAATTATTGCTTTCATTATAATGGTTACTTACTAATTCTTTAATCATGTTTAGTAGCTACCAAAACTGGTATTGGGTTTTTTGAGTTTAATGCTACTGAACTATTTGTTATTTTATTTCCATTGCATCAAAAGTAAAAATCATTTTTGAAAGTCAAATGAAACTGCATTCACGAATTTCCTACTATAACACTAAGATATCAGTCAAATTGTTTTTTTTATAGAATCGGTAATTATGATGTATATATACAAAACTAATATTTTATTGAAATATATTTATTTGTAATACCATGAAAAATAATTTTTGATCAACAATTTAGATTGTATACTTTTCGTTGAAATATTTAAAGCCTATGCTTAAAAGCAAAATTACAAATGGCTTCACCGGTTGCCGAAAATAAGTCTGCGTTTGATAGTGTGAAAGTTCCAAGCGCTAATGATACAGTTTACAAAGAAGAATGTTGCTTTTCATTTGACAATCCGGTAGTTTTTTTCATTGTAAATTAGCTGTATTTTAGAGTAAATAAGTCAAGTCATGGATTTTATCATGTTACTTTATATCCAACTTGTATGAATCATGGTAATTTTGTTATACATTTTTCTAACCAAACAACTACAAAGGCTTACATACAAAATTATAATTAAAAAAATATAATTCATTTTCGATGACTTGCCAAACAGGAATCAGAGAATGGCCTGTATATATGTTTGAACAGATTTCTTGGCTTAGGAAAAAGATTTGTCGAAGACTATTATCACCTCACTGGAAATAGAGTTTTTCTCAACTTGAAAAGAACCAAAAAAGAAGTTTTAATATGGAATCTTGTTGAAATATTGCGAATAATATATTTGAATTGGTTAAATGAACCTCATCAAATGTAGAATCAATACCCCAAAGAAAGAGTCGTCAGCTGAGCCTGAAGCCAAAAAACCAACCAGATTGGCTATAGGTTTGAATGTTAACATTATGAATAAGCAAAAATAAATTTAAAAAATACTCAAAATTTTTAATGATAATTTTTCTCAATTTTTTCATAAAGATACTTTCAAAGTTTTTTTAAGAAAATTAAAAAAATGGAAATTTTATATTAAAAAAAATTTATTTACAAGGCTTAGAAGGTGGTTTTGATTCAGGAGAAAGTGAAAAGCTTGAATATGATGAGATGTCTGTGGTGGTGCTGCCCGGGTGGGTCACTTATCCTCTCAGTGACCTCCCTGCACAGGTGAGAGGTGCATGGAACTGTTGAGAATTTCATTTATTTTAGTTATGAGTTTAACCCCTTTGTTTAGCGCTTAAGTTTTTTCAGAGTTGAAAAATTTTATAAATTCAACTTAACTTTTCACTATACTGTGATTAAATTAGCATTCAATGATTACAGTAGATATAAGGATACATTAAGTTATCCACTAACAAAGTCCAATTTTCTCCAACCTGCATTGAAAGGTGTCAAAATCAGTGGAAGAGGTAATGAAGGCGGATTCGGCAGCCAAAAAGGCAGAGCTGGAAAAGCTTGCAGGCACATGGGATGGAGAGATGAGGGTGGTTTCAAAGTGAGTGTTGTGCGAGCAATAGTGGTAGTTGTGAGTGTAGTAAGATTATTTTTGAAAAT